>JAOUZG010050968.1:17543712-17577663 GCA_026289955.1 Argiope argentata
ATTTCTTACTAAAATTATATTTTTGCTGTGGAGCAGTGTACGCAGAATCAATGAGAAGTCTTATTTATTTCTTTATTTTTGGTAGTCTTGTCGAGATTACTAGACTTTAAAAAGGTAAAAAGAAAGAAACGAAAGTTTTATGAAAAGGAACAATTAGAAACATTTTTATGAGTTTCTGAAAGATAAACTCAACATAAGGTTGAGATAGTCGCCGAGAAAGAATCTTTTAGATGGATTTTAATTTTTCAACTATACTTGCATGGGAACTCGATAATCAATTCCTCTTTCTTTAATCATAAATTTGCAAAATAACTAACTAAATAAATAATAAA
Organism: Argiope argentata; assembly: GCA_026289955.1. Lineage (NCBI taxonomy): Eukaryota > Metazoa > Arthropoda > Arachnida > Araneae > Araneidae > Argiope > Argiope argentata. The sequence continues at coordinate 17,544,045 of JAOUZG010050968.1, forward strand.
AAAATAAAACCCTGTTTGAGCATCTGCATAACGTCGACTGAAATTCTTATGCACTGAACAATGAAACAGAACGTCCCAAATAGCACATCTGTCGCTCTCTACAAAGCTAAGCACGCATAACTTAAAAAACATAATATTTATTTATTTATTTATTTTTCTCGCCTTATGTTTCGTCTCATAATCCATTTAAACTTCCAGTACTTAAAAGTGCAGATAAAATGTAAACATATCTTTATGATCGAAAAGGCTTTGCCCAGTTTTCTATCATATGTCGTAAGAAATGACTGCGTAATAAAACTACAATGAAAATCAGAAACAAATTTGGCACCTTCATGAAAAAAGTCGCCCAATATACATGGAAGTAATCAAGTTTAGGATAGAATCGGGATTGGATGTAGATAGCTTATCTGAGTCACAGTGTAGCTATGAATGTTAAATGTATTATTAAATTTAAGTTATAATACATTCCTATCAGCATAATTTTCATCATAAATGAAAGCGAAAAATGTCAAATGAATAATAATTATTATACAGAATTTCAACTTCAAAACACTTCCTATTTTCTTATTTATGATTTATTTGTTTCTCCTTAAACTTCGTCCCTTAGAATTTCAACTTCTTTAAGAACATTTTCCATTTTCAAAAAATATAATATATATATATATCTTGGGTTTAGCGCAGATAAGTCAAATATTGCTCTTCCACCAAAAATAAAAACGATTGAACTAACATATTTTTCATATATTTTTATTTGCATATGCATACTATCATATATATTTTTTAAAAAACTTAATTTCTAATTTAAACTAATGTATCGAAATTAATGCTATTAATTACCTTTTTTAAATCTTAGCATACAAAATTTTCGGTTTCTTTTTGAGTAATAAATAATAAAAATTTTTACAAAAAAGCATTCTATTTTTGTTCATGAAGATTTATGAAAAACGGGAAAAATTCCCTTATCTATTTCTGTAAAAAAATAAGGTTTTTAAATAAACTTAAAGTCTCTACTTTTGAATGTTTAAAATTTGGTAATAACATTAAAGTAAAAGTCTTAAAATCAGAAAGAAATATTTTGACTCTGTCATATCAAGATGTCTTAGATAAATTTTGGAAAAATATTTATATAGTTACATTTGGTTTGATAGATCTGCTGTTAAATTGCAATATGTTACCATAAAGCATCATATGTCGCAATGGTTTTATCTGTTGCATTAAAATTTCGTATATTTGGTTGTGTCGTTTTCAACACATGGCATTTTTATTTAAAAGTGAAGATTCTGAATTATAAAAATATTTAATATCCGTTATCATAATTCCAAATCCAAGCTATCTACAGTTTCTACTTTTGTAAATGTAAACGCGTACAGTCGCCAATCTTGGATTTCAGGGTTTCCTTTTCTTATTTTACCCATTTGTTTAAAGTAGTCCTCATTTAAAATAACAAAACAAACAGAGTAAACTATATCTGGAACAATACACAAATGCTATACATACCAATAAATGTTGATATGGCGAAATTTGAGAAGTATCTAATGTCGCATACTGTTTATAGTTAGCTGGAAGCATTGTTAAATTGTGAAAAATCCCAGCTTCGACTTTTGATGTGAGAAAATCAAAGCACCACAGATAAGAAAATAGCAATACAAATAGCGACAATTTGCTCTGCATGTTACAGAAGAAAAAGAAATGTTTTTCATAATTTCCTTCTCTCATTGATGAATGTCGTTGATTCATCTTTTACTTCAGGAACAATGTTTCAACAATTTTCATACTTATATATACCTGTAAAGAAAATAAAAATGTTAGCAACTGATATGTATAATCATTTCTTCAATTACTTATTATCTAGTTATTCCAAGAAGAAAAAAGATTTCGTCATTAATTAGGAATTAGTCGAATTGTGTTATATATCTGATTTAGATAAATAGAGTGATAGATACAGATGTAGATATAATTCAAAAAATATAATTAATTAATTTTTATAAACTACCTTCACAAGGAAATGTTATGATGTTGTTGTTGTTCTCGTGTTTCGCTTTACAACGGAAAGAGGGGAGCAGTAGCTTCTGAGGGTATGGACCCTCGATCACTTGAGAGCAGAAGTCTGACTTCTAATTCACACACGTCGCAAACCCTTTTACGGGGCTGACTTCATTCAGGAATTTCATTCGTTTGTCCACAGATCGAAATTTAGATCTGGAACAGAGAATGATCACCTCTGAGCAATTACCCCCTGTGGTATTACTCTCGACATAGAGGACTTTGTGACCACGACATATTTAACATGCGCTAGCCACCACAGTCTTGGGCTGGTGGGTTTAAACTCCCCACTCAAGATATGCGAATCCAATGGTCTACCAACCAGGCTATCCAGGCCCAAATGTTATAAAATGTAATATCAACATCTGCCGAAGATCCTGTCACTGGTGTGACTCGTCTTCTGGGTGTCCTGGGTTCGAGTCCCAGTTCGGATACGGTTGCTTTTCATTTTTTCTATCTGTGAGATATGTGAATGTGACTTTTGTAAGAAGGGTCTGAGAAAGCGAATGTGATGCGTGAGTAGCGAAGACGTGCTCTTGGCTCTAGTTGGCGCTACTTAAAACGAGACAGGCACCCTCGGCTTAAAAATCGCTGATTGTGTCATCGAGTTGGTCCATATCAAATGCTATTAGAAACAAAAACAATGTATCAACATTTTAAAACTGCCATAATGCATTTATCTTTGTTTAATAAAGAATATTGGGACATTATCCCAAAATTGTTGGAAAGGCGAATTATAACGGATCAAAGAATGACTAGAAGACACTATGAGTAATCCCTAGTATTAAGATTCATCATCTTGAAAAGGTACCCATTGAAAACAGGAAAAAATAAAGATTATTAACTTATGATCTCCAATGGAAAAAAGTCAAAGTTCAGAGTATAATTTCACATTCACTGTCCGATTTGTAATTTGGGTATGTAAAATTATGAAGTCTGTTAGTGAAGTTATAACAGATTTCTCTGTATTTTAACGCTCTAGCAAAATTGCATACTTATTAACTCCTTCATCAATACCTTTCGTAGAAGGAAAACTTGCAGTGTATGGTTTCAGAATTGATTAAAAAAATAATATTGGCAGTTGCGAAAGCAGAAATAGTTTCCTTTTTATCTAAAAATATAAGCGAAATAAAATTTCACCTTCATCTGCCATTTCCACTGTCAAATATTAAGGGCAGGAAATAGCATGAAGATATAAGGGAATGCAATTGCTGAGAGTTTTAAAGCTTCTTATGTCAAGTTTAAAACTTCAACCTCTAACATTCAAAGAGTTAAAGCTATTGGAAAATGTTTAATGAAATTATTGTTTGCTGCAATGTTGTGAACATTTACCAAATTTGAATTATCTTTCTGTCTTCAAGTGTAAGTTAAATCAAATTTTTAACCTTCTGTTTCTCCATCCTTTAGAACTGGAAAGTTCATCGAAGAACTTAGTCAATATTTCCACACGCTGTGTAACATATTCCTCCCTGGTTGAAATCCAGTCAAAATTGTTCTTCTGATCTTACAAGATGATATAAACAAAACATTAAATAAAAACATTAATAAAACAAAACATTATCCTATTTTCTATCCTTGAAAAATGATATTTTCCTACCTCTCCTGACAAGGATTTTCTCCAGAAAATGTTGCATATTGCAGTATTGCCTTGAAAATGTTTTTTTTTACAAATTGATAATAAAATAAATATTTAAACATATAGAAAATGCATAATTTACTATTGATTTCCTTGGTTAGGTATTGAGTAAATTTCATGCTTATGCTACTTTGCATTTGCATAAATGCTTCCGTGAACAGCAAAAATTAGAAAATGTCGATATTCTTCAATGAATGTTGGCATATAACAAATAGGCTAGTGAAATTTTTTTTGAATATTTGCTATATTTTTTACATTTGAACTACCACCTGTGTATGTTGGCTAATTCAGATAAGCTCTGGTGAAAGATGAAACGTGAAGTCGAGATGACACAATCAAAGAGGCGAAAGCAATTTATTGTTGCAAAAAATAAGATTGCATAGCATTAATCCTAAAATTTCAGCTTAAGTTTATCATTCACATTATTTCTTTTTCTCATTTAGATTGTACCATTTGTTTTTGGCTCTACAGCTAATTATCATGTGTTATTAAGCTTTCTCCTATTTTGATATGCTTCATAATTAGCTTTAATAATAAACTATAAGAAATTGCTGTTTTGTTTTAACAACAAAACTATTTTTATTCAGCATTCCTCATTAGTATATACAGAATGTCAGCATTCGCCAGTGTAAAGGAGAAATAATGATATTTAGCGAATATTTCAGACATACACTTAGCAACTATGAGAATGTTGACATTCACCAAAAAATATCAGCATTTGCAAGACACCAGTCTCCTATAGTAATATATAATTATATGTAAGGTTTTCTCTTTCAGGAATTTTAATCAGAGAAGCTGTGGAAAAATTAAATTTTCTCTTGAGTCATGTCATGAAACTCATTACAATAAGAAGCCTTCCTATAAGGAATTTACATAATATCATTAATCTTATCCACCAATCAAAAAAGATAAAGTAAAAGCAGAAGTATACCTAAGGAATAATTTCAGTTGAATAAAACAGATTGATTGGTAAGCCTGACAGTTTCATTAAAGAAAAACTCTGATAACACATTTGATTGGTCAGAATGCCTTTCTATATTGGATTGTTATAAAAAATATCTTTCAATTCAATACTTACTTATTCATGAAAATAAAAATAGCATTGAACATCTAAAGGATAGTATAGTAACAGACTGAATAATGATGATTTACTTTAGTATAGTTAGGGTAATTGAGTGACCTAAATAATATCATGAAGCTAAAGAAAAAGTACCGTATAAGAAGAAAATTAATGATTCTTGGAACCTGGATTCCATGCACGGAAATACGAGTTTGAATGTTATTCAAAACATTCAATCATGAATTGATATCAGTATTGATAATAATGTCAACAAATCTACAAGGAATACAATTTTTTTCGAGTTAGTCTCGGACTTTTTCTACACATAAACAATTTGGTAATAATATTACCTAGCCAAAACAACACTTTACGCTAAAAAAAATTCTTTCCGGAAGTATTTCGGTATTTCCCCCAGCTTTGACCTTAATCTAATATTGATGCAAGTTTTGACATCCTTAAGAAGAAATTTTAACTGGAAATCATCTCAAGAACAAGATTTCAGTAACAAGAAATGCGACGATGAATAAAATAAAACAAATTTATTAAAATTGTGTCAATCTTTTTATAATTATAATACTTTGGAATCAAATCAAATCACATACTGTTTGTTTATTTAAAAAAAAAATTCAACAAATTAATCTTTTGAAGCCGAGCTCGACATTTAATAAACACTCTATTTTGAACTAGTTTTTTACTAATAAATGTTAAAAAAAGGAGTCAACAGTATTTTTTAGTAACTTTTATTTGTTTGAAGCAAACATACAGCTTGTGTTTGAAGTGATGCTTCAGATATCAATCTTATATTTTTATGTCAAATTTTACATAACAAAAATCATTAAAAATGCATTACAATACCACCAAAATTTCATTTTAACTAATAAGTCTAAAAGTGTAGAGAATGGATTCATTCTTGTTTCTGTTTGTATTAAGATAATACTTTTTGAAAACTATTATTTTAAAAAAAGAAGATATTTTCTCAGACCCAAAGACCTTGTTAAGAAGTTTCCAAATTTAGATTTGCTGAAACTAATTGGTAAAATTCCTAGTAAAAATGGAGCATAACATATATTTTTATTACTTAAACTAGAATAACCTTTATATGGATTACATTTTTTTATGCTAGTTACGGAAGATATGCGGAAAGAGAGCTTTTTCTGTTAAATAGTCAGAGCATGAAACCGCGTTGCATCAAGCGTTGCTGTGAAAGAAGCTATTGGTCACTGCCTCTTGAATTATTAATCAAACAAGAGCTGCCCATTACAACTGCAATAACATGGATAGGGGGCTAGATTCATATATAATGCAGTAGAAATTTCAAAAATCTAGGACACAAGGACCTCCCTTTGCATTTCCGGCCGCTTGCCTAGAGGATTAACATGTAGATTACAGTGAATTTGCTCGTACTAACACATTAATTTAACTTCTGTGTTTGTATAATTTGAATTTCAAGGATTTATATCTTGCATTACATTGTCCAATGTAAAAAGCAACCTTTGGAAGAATGTCTATAGAACTAAGCATTTGATAGAATTTGCTTGTATTTGAACGAACGCATTTATACAGAGTTTTGTTGATTTTATTGGAAACTACTTTTTAAAATTAGCTTTTCATGTTCAGAAGCAGATCTTTATTAGAGGAACTTACAGTGTTTCGGTGATTTAATTTGGCTTAATTTTTATGAAAAACGAGTTATATATGGAATACGAAATATTGGTAAATTAATTCACTATTAATTATCAAAATATAAGAAAACATTTCGAAAAATGTTTACGGAAAAGAATTAAAAGCCAATAAAATTTACAATGTTTTATTCAGCGACAGTTCAAAATGTGATGACAATAAAGTTAAAAGGAATTCAAATACAATATTTACATTTTATTTTTCAAGAGAATTTGGAATTTATTTTCAATTTTATTGCATTTTATTTTTCAATAGAATATTGAATTGACAAATTTATTCAGTATTTTATCAAAAAGTCTTTTATTAAATCTCATGGAAAAATAAAAATTCTAGGAGAGGAAAAATAAAAATTCTAGAAAATTCTTATAAAGTAGATTTTCGATAATAAAAAATTATTTATTTCAAATCATTTCTAATGTGTTTATGTCCACTTCATAGTAATATTCGCTTTCAGATTTGTCGGAATAGCAAATGGTATTAAATATGTCAGCTAATTTCCAATAGCGACTAATAGCAAACCATTTTTATATAATTTACAAAAAAATGTTTTGATTCACTGTAAACTGTAATCTTTAAACTATTTTCAGTTCTAAAAAGAAATTGTTATTATACATCAATAAAGAAATGTTAATTCAATGCCCATTATTTTCATCAAAACGCTGGATTTCTTCAATTTGTTTAAGAATAAATAGCCAGGATTTATTAAAACCAAAGAATTTATAAGTCATTAAATATTAATAATGGATGACCTAATCAAGTATTCATTTTATCAAAAGGATAAAGAGTCACTATTTTGATGAACTATTATGCTTCATTTTTACATTTTGAAAGCTATACATATTGAATACTGAACTGATAAATTTATTGAATATTGCATCAGAAAGTCTTTTATCAAATGTGTCAAAAAACTGAATGAGGTTAATATTTATATAGTTAAGATATATCTGCTGCCAAATTTTTATTTGTGATCAACTGATAAAATTCAAGTTATAGATGAAAAACAGAATGTCAAATGCCGTTAACTGTAACTGAAGCTATTTTATATTAGAGGTGCAAATGTAAGTTCTTACATGCGACATTTTGATACCATCGACGATTTTAAATTCATTTACACGAAATAAACAGTTATAAAGTAGCTATTTCATAAAGAAATGCTAATTCTTTTTTTTTTAATTTTTGAAACGTGTTTTTAATTCACTAAAGCTAAACATTAAGAAGGCAATTTGAGAGAAGATCCAGTATCATACATATGCAAAAAAAATTTCATGCAGGTTTTGTAACTACGAAAAAAAGAAAGAGAACTGCTTGCACTCATTTTAATCAAATAATATTTCTGTCCGACTGACTGATTCAATTCCGAGGTTAACGTCCTGTTTTCGAGATTACATTACAGCTGTTGGGAAGAATACTTCTATATGAAAACAGAATAGTGCTTTTTCTAACAAACATAAAAAAAACGTGTGTGGTAAAAATGATAATAATAAAATGAATTTTAGAGACTTATAAAATTTTTACTTAAAAGAAAAATAAATCTCAAACTATATTAGATCAATTTACCAATTAAAAATCATATTGAAACGGAATCGTCCTCACAGAAAGTAGGTTTCTTTTAAAATAATATCTGAACTAATTGTGCATAGATCTTATAAGCATATAATTTTTTTATAATTTAGATTTTAGTTTTAAATAGTTGAAGACAGCTTCAAATATAAGTAAATATAAATCATTTAAAAATGAACTTGTACTAGAAATAAAAAAAAAACATTTGAAATTAACGTTTCAAATAAACGTTTGTTTGCTAATGCTGTTAGCTGTTAATTAACATTTCACTCTTAATACCGTTAACCGTTATTGAAGGTTTGGTTCTTAATACCGTTAACAGTTAATAAACGTCTGGCAGTTAAATAAAACGTTTGAATGTTATTACGTGAAATCTTTATTTACATTTTGTTTTGAGCTATTATAACGTAAAATCTTTATTTACTTTTTGTTTAGGTAACGTTATCATCGGTGACATATTTGTAAAGAAATACCTTCATAAACACATTTTTATGTTGTTATTTTTTATTTTAAAGATAATTCAACTTTTCTTTGGATAACTCATCAAGCGTTTCAAGTAAACAAGAATAAAGGAGAAGAAAACTGAAAAGATACGTTCTCTTTTGATAGTTTAAAGTTCGCGATTTTTTTGTTAATTAATTATTCTTTCACTTTTCACATTCAAGTACGTTACTACATTTTAGTTTATTTAATGCCCATCGTTTCCCCCTTTGTTTTTTATGCATAAAATCTACTCACATGTAAATAATTCTTCATCAAGTAACCAAAATAAACTCAAAATTTCAGTCTAAGGGGTCTTGACAGCAGAGGAAATATAAATTTTAGAATATTTACTCTTTCTAAAAGCTCAAAATATTAATTGTATCTCTTTTTTAATTACTACTTGAAGGATGCAATTGCTATCGTTTTTTTTTACCTGCTATGATTTCTCCAATCCCTATTAGATTAAACAGTTTGTAATAATTATTTATATCTTTTTAAAGTTTTACAATCTTCTAAGCTAACTTATATTTATGAATTAATTGTGTTGCGATTCAGTCTGATGATAATATAGAAGTAATAACAATACTACGAAAAAGATCATCTACCTGAATTGTTTTAGCAGATTCTGACTAAATTTATAAAAGAGGTTTTAAATATAAGAAACAGTTTTTCTCTATTTAGCATAGTTAATTCATGAAATATTTAAACATTGAATTATAAGTTATTCCTGAAATAAAAGAATTGCGTGAAAAGAATAAAAAGAAGAAAGAATTTCAGTATTTCTTCTCACATGGAAAGTTCTCTGTTGCATTAAAAACAATAATGAAGTGACTTTGATCATGAAAATTAAGTTTCACAAACATTTTAGGGCTATAGTTTAGACTTAATTAACTTCTTGATCATTAAAAGGACGGCATAAAATACTTTTATTTCTTTTGCTATTGGAAAAACAAAACCAAGTAATACCTCAGCATAAGAAAACAGGGTCCTATCGGAAAGAGCATAGCTTTTGAAGAACGAAATGTCATTAGTGAATTCATAGTATGACGAGACTGAATAATCTTATTACCGTTGCCTACAAATATAGGAATGATGAAAAAATGTCTATAATATATGCAAAAATAGTTAAAGCGAGCATTGTTTTGGTCTCAAATCTTACAGTTCGTAAATGATCTTCATATCATGGGTTATATGAATAAAAACGGAGCAAAAATACCAGATCTCATTTGTACTGTCAGTAAAAAACAATTTGTGCGATTACAAGGCTGAAAACTACGTGAATTTAGTTTATAGCAAAGTTATTAGCTCCCAAGAATTCGGTTATAGTATTAGCAAAATGATTCATTATTCTCACTGCCATTTAGACCATCTCACTAAAAAACTGGCGATGCTATAGAAGAACAAGGAAAATAAATTTAACAGGATAAAAAAATAAGAGAGAACTAATACAATGGCAGATGGTGAATGGGATATTCATATGAAGGCAAATTACTGACAGAATCTGCAAAGAGATTGGGTAAACTGAGTGTCAGGAAATAGATACTTTCGAAATGGAGCAAAATAATATGTTTTTAATTTTTCAATTGATTTTTTTCATTTCTTATTTTAAATTAAGCTATTGTAGATTTACAGAGGTGTTGTCATGTTCTCTTCAATCAATTAAATTGTTTTATAGGATTGTTTTGTTTTCATAGGATTGATAATTGTTTTTAATTTAACGCCTGTACTCTAAGCCTAATTTAATGTGTTAAACACAATTATCATCATGCAAGCTACTGTCGATGCTCAAAAACTAAAATCATATTTGTTTCCACCATATTAAGTGCACATAAAATCAAATTAAAAATCAACAACGCAAAATATATGTTGGCCTGTAAAATCTATGGCATAACTCTCCTTTATTTTGTAATAACTAGAAGAACAATTGGGAAATAATTGAGCTTCTTGTAGTAGAAAGTGCACATAGTAGAGGGTACACTGATCAGTTAATTAAGAATAATATTTAGATGAAATCAAGTAAATAATTTTGATTTGACTTTCTGTCCTTTTTTAGCTATTTAATTTCACCAAAGGGAATTGCTCATAAAAGAAAGTTTTTTCTATAGAAGAGATTTTTTTGATCATTAATACCATTGTGTCTACTAACAGAAGAAATTTTTATTTATAACATATAAATTATTTTCTATCTGAAAAATTAAGGTAGTTTTTATGTAAAAAATTGTGTAGATTATATTAATTTGATTAGATGCTTCTTTAAAATAGTTTTTGATGAGTATTAAATTCTGAAAATCGGTATTTAAGAGAAGAGAAAAAATTTTTATGCAGCTGAAGAGAGTGGTAGCATATAAAGCATAATTTTCTGAAATATGATTATAAATAATCAGTTGTTGAGAAAAAAAGAAGAAAATACTCTTATTTTTCTTACATATGAATAATAAATTTTCTTTCAGATAATAAGATTTAAAATCATATTATTTATTTGTGTTATCATTTAATATTACTTGAGACGGAATATGAATTTGCATAAAATCCGTAGGTTGTATTCTGAAAAAGTTTTTCCATTAGAAATAAGTAGGATTATCTCAAAATCGTTGATTAGCTAACTGATGATTTTTAAAAAAAATTATTGTATTAAAGAAATATTATAATTCCTTTTTGCTTGTTCAATTCAGAATAACATTTCCTAAGTCTAAAATAAACCTTCATTAATACAATATATAGCTCAACAATTTTTTGTATTGAAAAACTGAGACACGTTTTAGCAGTAACGAATTTTATTCGTCAAATTTGATAAAGGTATATGGAATACACCAAGATAACAATTGATCGGTTTTATTTTGCCAATTCTAATATCTAAACATAAACACAAAAATGATAAAGATTTTAAATATAAAAACACTGATATCTGAAACAATGAGATAGGGTTTATTACCTCACGCAATATATTACAATTTTTTTTCCATTCCGGCAGTTTTCGATAGGACTGCGCAGCTAGTTTATGACACCAATTTCAGTCAAACTCGAATAAAATCCCAGGAAGGATAATGCGAAAATAATTATGAATGATCTAAACTACGAATTCTTACTCCTAGTCAGTTCCCGTTTTCAATATTATCTTAATTATTCGGCAACATGTAGCAATCAAATTATTTTTATATCTTCTAAAATTACCTTAAGCAATGTGTTACATATTTTTTCTGTTCAGGATGTTTTCGTTAGAACTGCGCAGCTAGTTTATGACACCAATTTCAGTGAAACTAGAATAAAATCCCAGGAAGGATCATTCAAAAATAATTATGAATGATATAAACTACGAATTCTTACTCCTAGCCATTTCACGTTTTTGCATTGTCATAATTATTGGGCAAAATTTAACAATCAAATCATTCTTATATCTTCTAAAAGAGCAGCTATAGCCAAAATAATATTTTACATAAATTTTAAGGCTATTTACAGACGATTTCTGTAACAATAGGCTTTTAAAGTTATCAATATTTTATAATCCTTGAACAAAGAGCATATAAATAACAACTCAAATTAAAGCAACAACTTAAAAAGTTTATTCGAAATTCTTAGTGAATTGCTGAATTCATAATTTTAAAAAATTTGACCTTACAAAGAGGAACTTTAAACTATTACTTAGACGCAATTCTTGCTAATAATAAGTCCAGATATTTTTTCATTGAAAAAAATTATCTATATGTATCATCATAATCATATAACGTGAATAAATGCCTTAATATAAAATATTTCAATTAAATGTCTAGCCCGCAAAATTATTGGAATGGTGAAGACAATTTCAGCAATGGCTATGGAAAGTAGTTAAATAACACAGGCTTGTATCTGAATGAATTGCACTTCGGAAAATAGAGTATTTGAAAATTACATATTCCTAATAAAAACTTTCTTCGTGTATATTGAATTTAACTAAACAGCTCGCATCATATTTTACATGAGCATTTAAGAAATAATTATCAATAAACAATGCATCTGTAATAGTTGCCAGATGAATACAGCTTTTTTTATTCTCAATTGTTGCAAACTGTTCTGCAATAGTTGCATTTTTTTCTCGGGAAAAATTAGTTAAATGGACTCTGATGTTTTGGCGATTAGTGAATCTCCCCTTAAAGATAGACTAAAATTAATATGTAACAGCAAGTAACCTATTAAATCGCAAAGCGTAAAAGATCTATACTACGCAAAAGGATTACGCTTATGATTCATCATCTGTTGCCTAAATTATTCACCTCTGTAGGTGTTAGCCTTTCGGCTAATGCTAGAGTAACTGCTTTGGATGTACTTATTTCTCATAATCGATGATAAATAGCATTGCTCTCATTCGTATTTTTCCAATTACTTTAGCAATAGGAATCTAAAGGTGAGCATATTCTCATAATAAGAGATTTATTGCATTGAATAATGTATAAATACAGAAAATTATAATTTACTTTTGCAATATCTTGAAATCATCAGGGATCTATTAGCTTTATTGATTAAAAGCATTATTTTGAAGATGTTTATTAAGCATTTTGATGAGAATAATTTAACGTAAATTTACAAAATTTGAATTTTCTTGTTTATTTTAATGAGGCGGCGAAACAAAAATAAAAAAAAGCGAAATTTCTGAAAATTAAGAAAAATAAATAAATAAACCGTCTTTATTTTATCAGAAAAATGGATACTGCAATTAATAATTCGATTATGCATCATTATATTTTATTCTCAATTATCTACTAGTAGATATTCTGAAGAAAATTTGTTTTCGATTTTGCTTGGTGTATTTTTTTTTCATTGACACAGATTAATTATAAAGAGGAAGTAAAAAGATAAATTTCTTGATAAGAAAAAGAATGTAAATTCTTTTTGAATTTCAAGTTTATTATATCTTCATGAGTTAACTGACTTAATAATAAAATTGGTCAGAATATAATAATAATAAACGTTGACTTTAGAAAAACGTTCTTATTGTCTATTTCTTTAATTTTTTGCTTCACAGAGTTATTAGATGTTACGTAACAATTAATGCCTAACATAATAGATTATCAAAGATTTATTTTTATAATTTTTCACTCGAAGTACAACAATATAGATAACTAAAATAAAAAAAGTAAGTGTTGAAAAATCAAAATGTATTTTACTTCCTTTCCCTTTACTTATTTATAAAGGCCTCAAAACGTTTGATGTAATGCAAACGTGTCATTGAAATATACAGATTTTAGAAATTTATTTTTTGCATTTTACATGATAATTCAAAAGTCGATTTACAAATTAAAACTGATTATTATCTCAATTACTATATTGAACATTAGAAACAATGTTTCTTTAAAAACGCAATGTAAAATAAAGTGAGATTAAATATTAGTGTCATCGTACCTACACGATTTGATTGAATACATTTTTAAAATAAAATGTAATATTTATCCGCAACATTACCGTATGCTTAAAAATCACAAAGTTTGATTGACACAGAGTGAAAAGTAGGTTTGGCTCTAAGTACACATACACACAGAAAAAAATCGAAAACAGTTTTAATCACTTTGTAATCACCACGTCAGATGAAAGTGAGCGTGAATCAAGCAGTGAAAAGTAGTCATCTTATCGTTCTTTATCAGACAGATTGTGAAATGATGCACTCTCTACTATCCTGACAAAATAATTGAAAGGTAAAGAGTGTTGAAAGATAACGAGTGTTGAATTCGACAACATTACGACAATTTATAGTAGCAACTGAATGCTATCCAAAATATGTTGCCCAGAAAATTGGATAAATTCCAAACATCTGCGCTACATCCAAATCTCTCCCCCCCCCCTGTTTTAAATTTATGACATCTGCTAGCGTGAAATTTGTTTTTCTGTCCCTCAAACTATTGATATCGTATCTATGACTCATAACCAATCCGGTAAGATAAATAGAATGAAATGTGTTTCAGCTCTTTTTTTCATTGCACTCAAAATATGTTTTCTGTTATTTTTAAATTATAGAATACGTCAGAAAAAAAAAGAACAACAAATCGCAACTATTTTTATAAGGAAACATTGAAATAAATAGTGTTGTCCTATCTGGGAAGAAACGTGACTTTTAAAAAAGTCATCCAAATTCCGAAAATAAAGCTGAAAAGTTTTATCATCATTCATCATATACCATGTATTGGAATGAGAAATAAAATGAAAAAAATCTCAGCAAAAGAAAATATTAAGATGACTCGTTTATGAATGGAAATTAATGATTCTTTGAATGTTGATATTTACTATCAACATTTCAAAACTGTACTCCAGATGTATCAAATGAATTTTCTGAATTACATTAAAGTGATTAATACATGTTTTGCCCGCCAAGCTAAATATTACTTGAAAAAAAGCAATATCACTTCAAAAATGTTTAATTATTCCCCAACAAAAAATACAAAATCCAGTATTATGAAAAAACAACAACAGTGATGCTATTTTCATAGATGTCATTTCTCAATAAAATATTGAAATGTTTTAAAATTCAGAATAAATTAAATCCAAATTTCCAAACTATCTATTGCAAATAATTAAATCCCCCCATAGCCAAAATATGAGAAATTTTCGCTGGATATGTTTTGTTAGGTCGTGAACGTAAACATAGCTATCAACGTAAATACTAATTTACGTTGAAAAATATTCGTGCTCCTCTCTTTCAAACTATTGATACTATTATTTATACGAAAGATTCTCATCGAAATAACGACATTAATAACGGAATTTCATTTCAGGAAAGCTGCTTATTTTTTAAAAAATTGAATAGATGATTTCAAATAACATTTTCATTTAAATTATGTTAAATCTTCTTTTTGTGATTATTAAAAGAAAACTGACGCTCTAAATTAAAGTATTTTTTGTAAGCAAACATTTCGAAAATTTCTTCTTTCTTTTTTCCTTTTTAAAAGAATTAGTAAAACAAAATCACTTTAATGCATGCCTTGTAAAGATTTAATCTTGAATTTCTGGACTGAAAGCAAACTTGAATTTCCGAACTCTTAGTAAACTTGAATTTCTGAACTCATAGTAAACTTGAATATCTGAACTCCTTGTAAACTTGAATTTCGAACTCTTAAGAAATAAGTCAGTTAATGATAACTGATACCTTTTTTTATGTAGATGTTTAATGGAAAAACGTGTTTTGGAAGAACATTTCATGCATTTAGGGCCAAGTTTGCTAAAAGAAAACGAAAAATGAAGTTCCTTATTAACATTCTATTGGGCAATTCTTATTTATTTATTTATTTTATCAAATACTGAGTATTTTTTTTAAAATTCATAATTAAAGAAAATCTCCTCGGAAACATTTTAAACATTTCAACATCTATCAAATCACTTCTATTAATTAAGAATCTTATCAAAAGAAAATTGCTTGATCCAAATAAAACAGAAATTAAGAAATTTAGTTTTGGGTAATAAAAAAGAAGTAGGTAAAAGGAAAATTAAAGCAGATGAAAGGAAAAAAAATCTTTCATTTCTTCCAAAAAGAACATTAAATGATTTCACATTGATTGTTATTATATATTAATTTTTTACAGAGCAGCACAAATTCATAAATTAAAAAATATCTTTCCATACAGAGTTACTGTAAAAATATTCTAATTTAAATTTGAAATACTCACCTTAAGCTGAACAATCTATACGAATTTCCGCATTAACAGCTTTTCTTGTAGTTTTCTATCAGTAAATTTAGCAACAGGAAATTATTTATCGGTACTATTTAAAAAATAAGGCTTTAAATGCTTCACATAATTTTTATATCACGCAATTAATATGGTTTTTAATTTCTCAAAATACTGGCTCCATAAATTTTAATCCCATAAAGATTAAATTTCTGTGGAACTAGAAGTCACAGTATTCTCATCAAGAAACTGACCAGGAGACTAGTGGTGAACATCTGATAAGAAATTTTTATGGTCAGTGGGGTCCATTTAAGTGGCCCGATCGAGCATCAGTAACCATAACAACACTTGTCATGGACCGTTGGTTTGGAGGCGTGGAGGTGTGCCTGCGAATGATATTTCACGTTCATGATGTGAATCTTTCCCACTCTTTATTGGGTTACCATAAACGCTTTCATTCCTTTCACGAAAATCGAAACACAGTTACAGGTTATAATATGGAAAATTAAATTGTCTGCTTCCTGTCCAACTAATAAAAGATACGACATTTTGGCATCCTTTTCGTGATAAATGGAATGGTTTCTAGGGCACGAGATAAAGATCTTTCATGATTTTGTTAACATTTGCATGATTTTGTTTGTAAGCGTGGACGTAAAATTGAAAGGCTAATTTTGCAATGTCACACAAACTGAATTCTAAAGAACAGTTGAAATGCACGTGTAAAATGATATTTTGTTCAAATGAAATAACAATAGTCTCAGTTAAGGTGAGTAATAAGTAAGTAAAGGTTAATTTGAGTTAGTAACCTTATTATTATTAAAGTTATTAGTAAAATAAGTCAGGTTAAGTAAAGGTGATGAATAAAAAAATTATGCTTTTTGATACTTTTCCATTGGTAATATTCAATAGAAGGAATAACATTTAAAAATTTTTTTTGTCATTTTTGCTGCTACAGATCGTCCTTTTTAAAATATTGCCACAAAAGAAACCCTTATTTTTTGAAAATCTATTCTCACATGAATAAAAGAGAAAAAACAGAATTCGAAGGCACAGGAGGAAAAATCAATAAACAATGCGTTTTCTGATTTAAGAGTAAAATTCCCTACTTATCAAATATCCTTAATATTTTTGTTCGAATCTATAAAATCTGTTCTAATATTCTGATTTTAAAAAAAATGTTATGGTATAATTAAAATATTTCAAGAGCTTCTCAAGATTACAACTTCGACATTTTCCCCTAAATTTAAAACATTTCTACATCCATAAATTTTAAACAAAACATTTTCTATTTACGAAAAGTTTAGATTTTTTTTCGGTTTGTAATAGTTAGATGAGGACCAGTTTTACTTCATGCATGTTTACATTCAGAACAGATAAGGGATTCATTTAGATTTAGACACTTAGGTTTCAAAATTTTTTCACGTTCCATCTAAAAGCAATCTAAACAATAAGTCTTTTCGAAATGTGATGCACTGTTTTCTACCCTTAAAGTTTTTTTTCTGAAATCTCATAATGAAATTCAAAATATTACTGGTTATAGATTCAAACTAAAATTGTTTGGATCTAAACGCTATAAAGAAGGGATTTTTAAATATAAATTTCAAAATAAGCTTTTATGAAATATAAATGTTCTGTGAATTTTCCAGTCAACTATAAGTACTCACTTTGATTTAGTTTATGTAAATCATATATTTTAGCAATCATAAGAGAATTTAATTCATAAAAGATAATTGAGAAGGTTAATTTCTCTTCGTTAGAAAGATGCAATGATCCTAGTATACGTTTCGAAAGTTACTTAATAATTATGCATGAAGTTATTTAATAATTATACATAAAGTTATCATGAGTACACGTATTGATAAGATTATATAACGATGAATCAAGTCAACAGAAATAAAATCCACGATAGTGGAAGTAAATGTATCGCAACTTACAAATGATTATGCAAATCAAACTAAATAGTATCAATGTGAGTATATCCGCTGATACATTTATTTTTGATAATGATATACGCCTTCAGAATTTCGATACCAGGCATCCTGAGGAATTACATTCGTTTATTTGTTGTCATAAGGATTACGTATCGGAAATGGCGGGCGGAAAAATAAATGATCAACTTTCGTCTCGTCGCATATCATCTCTGATACATTTGCTCTATACATAGCAGATACTAAATACTGTTACAAATATTGAGTCATTTTATTTTACAGATTTAAATAGCAATGATGAATACACTTATATAATTAATATCAAGGAAAATTTACTTTGGAATGAACTTATTTGAATGGATCACTGCATTTGGTCATTATCGATGGCCAAAGAGAATTTCTTACTATAATGTGTGATTGTGGTAAGTAATCTGGAAAAATTGGGAGATTCCAAATTTTTGTGTTTTTTATCATCTACTTTAGCCTCTAAAATATCCCCAAAACAATAATCTATATTTTAGACTTAGATTCGGTGAATAAGGCCAAGGATTTTGCTTAGTAAAATCTGGGCAAATGGCAAGAAGATAAGTTTGTGTTGGTATGGATTGGTGTGATAATGCAGAATCGTGTTGAAATATCCAATTCCTTTTTAAAAACACTTTGTAAACAATTGGTTATAAATATGTAACCAATATGTCTGGTGTGTAGAATTCCAATCTGATTTTTATTCCTTTATAGATGATTTTGTGAAACATTTTATTATTTTTGAAACTGTAACTCTAACTTTAAATTCTGCAGCTTGTTCTTGTTCTGGAAGTGTTTAACAGGAAGTTTTCAGATATATTCTCTAACTATGCAGTATATACCATTGTGTAGAATGCCATGATTTAGAATTAAAAATATTACTCTATCAAAACATTTTATATATTTCGAAATTTTGCGATATTCTTGCAATGTTTTAATATTCATATGGCAATCAAACTTTAAGCTTTTCTGTTTCAATAAGGTTGAAGAATCTAGTCTTAATTTTCGATAAATGGAGATACGTAGAATGTGAGTCATAGTTTTATGGTTTACATTTTTTGTTATTACCATTTTATATGTAGAACAATGATGGAAATTTGATCTATATTTATAACATTAGTATCAAACAATCCCTTTTCATTTTTATAAGAAAAATGTAAAAATGCTCTATTAAAACAAGACATTTAAGTAGTTTTAAAATTTTACTTGCAGAAATTCCGAGAATAAAACTCTTTTTTTGATTCTTATTATTTTGTTTTCCCTCTCTAAAATAATTCTTTACTTTCTACAAAAAGAAAAAAACTCGTCTTCATAAATAGAAAGGTGCCAATTGAGGAATAGAAGAATAATGGTTTTAAAAACGATTAAATTTAATCCTTATTTTTTGAAGTGTTACAGTATTTAGTAACTAGAAAAGTTCAGAGAAAGGATTCCTTATGCATCTTTGCAGCTATTTAATAATTGTAATAAAAGAAAATGCCAGTTGTTACAAAAGTGACACCAACATAGCCTATTATAAAGGACAGCTTGTCAAAATACTTTGAATATTTATTTTAAGCCTGATCTTGCCATATTTAATGCATAACTAACGTAATGTATTATGTATGAACAAAAGTGTTGATATCAGGTGCTGGATGATTAAAAGCTACTACCAACTTCACTCATTAAATCACTCTCCTTCAATTTGATGATTTCTCATCACTGAAGATGAAAGTTCTTCAATATACCATTCTCCAATATACAATGTCAAAAGAAACTGCTCATCTAAATTAAAATGATCAATTTCAGTTATATTATACTATGAATGCTATATTCTTGGGACTTTTTTTGATCTTTTATGTTGCATCAGAACACAATAGTTTCCAAGGACCAAATCATTTGTTGTGATTCTATATTCACCTCTAAAGATGAATATATTTTTTAAACTACTAGTGCGTACAATTTCCTAATAGATTAATTTAAACATTTAGAGTGATGAATTTTTATTAATTTAGTCATAAAGAGATTTACTTAATTTTAACTGGATCTGTCAAAACATTCTAGACTAGAAAATGCCTCAATTTTTTTAATCGGAGAAAATTCTTTAATAATGGAAAACATTTATTTGCTTTAATTGTGGAAAAAATTTCTGCTTTCCAAAAAATATCAAATGTGTTTTGAATCACTAGTATATTGAAGTAATATTTTGGCAAATTTTTGAATGTAGAAAATAGAATGCTGTGAGAATTTTACAGAATCGTTTGGTCTCATTAAAAATTAGAAATTTACAAAATTAGGGAAAAGTCTATTTTTAATCTATTTTTTAAGAGACGATTGAATGAAAATAATTCCATATTTTTTAAAATTTCATTGGATTTTCTTCATCATACGGATTTCTGATTGGATTCTAACTTCTAAAAAGTTCGCATGAAATGTTTTATGGAAAATTTACGTCTCTCCTGTAGTGATGTGATTAAAACAACTCAATGTAATAAAAAGAGAGAAAATCCTCGTTTTAATAAAAAAATGATTCCAAATGCTTTTTCTAGAAATTTTACAAATAAATATCGTTTACACATTTTCTAAAAGCATTCATATTGGCTTAATTGTCTCTAGAAAAATTATTTATACTTCTGTCTTTTAAACTGCAGATGATTTTTTTAATGAACAGTTGTAAATATTCCCGATAATATAAATTTTGCACATTTTTTTGAATAATTATAGCTTCAGCATCAAAAAATATTATAAAAACTGTAATATATTTTAAACTCACTCTCCTTATTAATTAATAAATAATATAAAAAAATATCAGAAATATTTTTTTAATGTTGACTCTAAAATCTCACCAAGTTATTTTTGGATGACTTTTGATTGGAATAGCCTAGAATTAATGACTAAAAAGAGAATACTATTTTATTTCTACGTTATTTAATGAAAAATCTATAAATCAAAAACCTAATTTCTTTCAAGTTGATGGCAACTTCCAAAAAGTCCACATTCATTTTTTTCGTCGAAAATTTATGTCCATGCTGAGGTGATGTGATTAAAAGCAACTGAATGAAATAAAAAGAGAGGAAGTTCTCGTTTCCGCAAGTGAATCTCATGGGGGAAACCATATAATGCTTCTAAGTTTCCTGAACGCTTTGGAAAGTCCAAAAGAATTATTAGAACTTTATTTCTAGGCAGGCAACAGACTCACTGGGGAATGCAAATCCATTTATTTGGCTGATAGCCGAAAGATGGATAAGTAAATGAAACGCTTTTAACCCATTTGCCGACTGATTGTTGATCATATCTGAAACATCATCATTACTGACCAAGTGGGGAGGCTGGCAGCTCAGATGATACCCAGGGGAATGGAACTTCATGCCAATTGGGATGCACAAACAGGGCGTTGGGGTGATCAGAAAAAAAACCCACCCCACTGTTCATTTTTGGTATTGCTTAACAAATAATTACCGTTTTCCTTTTATTATAGAGGTAGATCTAATCCTGCATTACTTTCCTCTTGGGAATTTTAAGTGTTTTTGCCCAAACGAATCCGGAAGAAAAAGAAATGACTATTAGGGTCTGTGCGTAATGGAAGCAATCATAACCATAACCAATAGGAATTATGATAATTAATTTAAACTTTGATTTAAAAAAAGATAACCACAAGGGAAACAAAATATAAAATCTCAAAGCGTGTTTTCAAATTTAATGCATTTTAAATTTCATCCTTTAATATTATATGAAAATCATTCATTTTTCTATCACATCGCTACATGAAAAGTGAGAGTCTAGAATATTGTAAACCGAGTAATAATTTCTTACGTTGTACTATATATTTTCATTCACATTTTTCGATTGAACTAAATTGTTTTCTGAAGTCTATTAACAAATTTATATTCTATGTATAAATATTAGCATGCTATTTCTCTTAGTAATATACAAAGAAAGGCGAAGTGTGGGTGTCTCATCCGATATTATTCCACATTTTTGACAAATATTGGAAAATTAATCCTTTTATCACATAATAATATGTTTTCAATGCAGATATTATAAATATTAAATTTCTTAATACAAGGCAAATGTATTAAACTATTTATGACATTTAATAATTTTCCCAATGTTTTTAATTAAGAGAATAAATTGGGCTAGTTATTCTCATCAGCTAGATTTCTTTTATTCTTCTTCTTATCTAAATAAATTCTTATATTCTTCTTCTTATCATTCATGTTCAAATTTTTTGAGCATTACAATAATTCTTCTGTATATCGAATGCGAGAAAATAGTAAAAAGATGAGGATCAATATAGAATTAAGTATCAGTTTAATAAACTTGAACTTAGTGAAGAGATATTATAGATATAGGAAATAAAAAAAACTTCGTGAATATATTTATTAAACTATTTATAAAGGGACACTAAGGACTATCTCACATTTATAACTTCGAATATGAGATTAAAAACTTGACCCGCCAATAGACAAATATCTGAATCTTCACGGCAATCTTATCGAAAAGCTAATTTTTGTTCACAACTTTCGGTAATAAATTCATTCTGCTCTATACTTTTATCTTTTAATGGCACATTAGAGGTTGGAAAGAGAAAAAAAAAGAACAGGCGCTGTCAGTTTTGATATTGTTGCGTAGATTTCAATGCTTAGAAATGCAAACACCGAGATCAATGTTTTCTCACATAATATTCTATTCCTTTTTCCCATTCCTCTGAAAATAAGGACATTAGATATAAAATAACATGATTTGACTTCCATCATGAAATTCCATCAAGGAATAAAATCACAGTTTTTATTTCCTTATTATATTTGAAGTTGACGTGTGATTAGAAATGTATTGTTATTTATAAGTTCGAATTTTAAAGTATATACTCATAAGATAAAAGTGCAGTCACACAGTTTCTTTGAGGAAGATATTTCGCAATGATTTTTTTCTTTTTATTAGCTTGAAGTTCCAACTTTATCTACTTGTATTTTCTGTTCTAAAAAGGCATTTAAGAGCTAGAGCCACCACAGTTTATCTTTAGAAGAGATAAACGGTGGTTATTTGATTTTGAATTCAGATGTAAGAATCAGCTCACACATTATCGGAGGAAAAATCCGAGTAAGTTTAAAATGACTCATCAGATGAAGGACTGGCCAAAATGGACTCATACAATCACGTGATTATTAACTCGCAACATAAATGCGAAAAGCCAGTAATCACTATTACCGAATCACACGATTTTTTTCAATTATTTACGTCACAAGTTTTAAGTAATTCGAAATGTCAAGGTTTTTAGTAGCAGTTATGTTATCTTTATTCTTCAAAAAATCGAAGCAAAAGCTGTCTTTTTTTAAACAGAATGAGAATCTGGCAAAGTTTCATTTTTATAAATAAAAGAATTCTAAATCTATATGCTGCTTAGTTTCGACAAAAAAAAATTCTGAGGAAGCCTGTGCAATATAAACCAGCATTTATCAGTTTTTATTCGTTTAGAGTCTAATTTTATATTTTACTTTTAAGCACGCTATCATTTTAATATTTCTTGTAATTTTAAATAACCAATACCAAAATTCCTTTTATGTAATTTGTGTGTACTTAAAAGTGAAATTTATTATTATTATTATTTGCATCAACAAAATGTAATTTTTACTATTTGGTTTAAAGATTTTTTTTTCTGAATAAGATTTTTTTCTATGTCTTCATGCCTTCGTTCTGTGGTTCTTTTATAGCCTTTAAGAAGTGCAATAGGAGAAACTATGGAGGTGACGTGGTGATAAATAAGAATCCCTTAAACCCTATATAAAAAGGCCATTAATACAGATCATATCATGAACAGTTTTTAAAGTTTTTTCAAGCAAGGTATTATGAAAAGAGAAATAAAAACTAGGAAAGTTCTTGAGTCAAGGATCCATAATAATAGGAAAGTGTCACAGCCTTTGATGACGATCATGAAGTATCTAGGTATCACCTAGGCTGAAAATTTGACTAATATATTTAAATATTCGTCAAGGTTACTTTTCAAGAAGACATTTTTAAAAGAAAATTGGCCCACATTTATATTTCTCTTGGAGGAAAATCTTCAACCATCCACCAGACCACTGCAATCTATTCCCTGGTAATTCCCATAATGATTTACCGCTATTTAAAAATATTAGTTAAGTTATTTGAATTCCTCAATACTGATTTGATTAAACTAATGAAGCTTCTCGAGGACTTGTTATGTCAATACTTGCTTTCAAATGCTACCGAGAATTAAATTTAGTTCCAGATCAAATACTTGGACAACAAAATTTGGTGACAATCCTTCGCAGTGTGGATGATTGTCATTTCAATGCCAAGTTTCTTTTGGTATTAATTATATATATAAATAAGCATCCAGGAAATAATGTGATTTTTGATCGTTAGAAGATAGTGTTACTTGAGTTCTTTAATTTTGGAAATAAGAATAACCCTAGCTTAATCAGAATCAGAACATGAGAAGCACATGTTTCATAAATATATCTCATTTCGCTGAATTGTGAACTTTGAAATCTCTGGAAGAAACATAATTTATTTTTCGTTACAAATGGATTATCTAATATTTTGCTTCTTTTTACTATTAAATTACAAAAAATGTAGAAAAATGTGATAAAATATTTCAAAGTACTACTTGGCCGATGTGACAACTCTTACCAAAACAATATCTATGAAAGACGTATTGCACAAATATGAGTTTAAAGAAATTAGTTTAAAAAAATACGAGCATGAATTTTCCCCTGAAATTATTATTTCCTTCTTATTTTTAAAACTTTTGATGACTTTATTATTTATTATTTATCAGTGACCTATCCAAAAATTTCAGTGATTTAATAATTTATGCCATTTTCAAAGCTTTCATTTTTTGAGTTTTTCCCTCAGTTATGTTCTTTCCAATTTCTGAACTATTAAAAATGCTGGAGAAGTTCAATACGTTTAATGGGAGTACTTTTATTAAAAATCCTTCATCAGAATGAAAGTAGAAGAATATGCCAAGGATCTTAGGGGGAATTGTGGTTTAGATTTATCGTTTTGAAGCTATTCGAGAAATATCAAGGATAGACTTCGCAGAGATTGATTAAAACAGTGGCATACGGGACAGTTGCCCCGGGCCCCACATCAGAGGCGGCCCCCAAATCGAACAGAAAGTTTATTTTAAGTTTTCTTCTATAATGAACTTTTTTAAAAACAAGATATCAGTACATATCTGTAATGAGGTGAACATTTTAAATACCTCCATAAGATTCGGCTTTTCATTACTAATGTAGTGAAACTAATAAAGACCCCCAAAGAAGTTTTTGCTCCAGGTTTCAATTAGGCTAAGTCGGGCTCTTAGACTTCTTAGTTTCAATATTAGCTTAAGTTAAAGACAAATCTTGATGACACTCTACACTTCTACATAACTTTCAATTATGTACATATGTTATAATTGTTGTTATTAGTGGCACCTGCCATGGACAAGCTTCGTAGAGGCATTAGCGAATTTTAAGCCGAAATAAGCTTCTCTTGTTTTGAAGTAGTGCCAACAGTACGCCTTAACCACATACTCATTACAGTCGCTTGCACAGCCCCTTTTTACAGGAGGGGAGAGGGCACATTCCTACACCTTTCAGTTAGAACACAGAAAAACTATGTCTGAACTGGGACTCGAACCCGGGACACCCAGCTCCCAGGAAAGACGAGCCAGGTCTTCCCCGAGAGCTGGAACTCTTATGCCAGGACGCCGGCATGGATGCTATAGTACAATGTTGTATCATATCACATATACAAAGTACACAATTTATGACATATAATATTGTATAATATCAAACAATACTATACAGTATCATACATCATGTTGTGTTAAATGTAATGGCAGCTAACAAACGATGGAGGATTTATCGCATCCAGAACTCGTATTAGTGAAGATCTTTGATCGATTCACATGTGTCTCTGAATTCGACACCGTTATAGAAGCATGCCTAACTTTATGCATATAGAAAAATGATGATAATTGTATCTATACGGATGCTACATTACAGTATTATACGGTAGTGCATGCATGACGTATGAGCCTTACAGTATTTTCCGAGAAAACACATTTATGTAAGTGCATCTGAAGCTATTCAATCTTATCATCAATGTGGAATAAAAGTGAAATCTGAATTCTTTGAATGTTCGCTGGTGAGGATGTTTTAAAAATTCGACTTCTCCCCATTCTCTAAAAAGCAATATAAATAAAAAATTGCTCCTCTCTTTAGGATGGAATCATTTGATAAAAATTACACAAGTACATTCTATATTAGAACATGATAATATAAAAGTAATAAACAAGAATGACTTGATAAAATTATGTGTAAAAAGAAGGATATCCACCATCATGAGAGCGATAATACATACTTAAACATGACATATTTCAATAATTCTAAATTTTAGGCAATTCTGATAATTTTTTGAGCATGTTAGAATTATTGATGATGATTGATTTTCATGAAAGGTTTTCTTCAAGATGATTGATTTCCATGAAAAAAGCAATTTTAGAGCTCCAAAAGAGATTATATTTCATTGGGAAATATAACAGGAATAATGCTATTATATGTGGTTATAGCTTATAAAAGATATGCTGAATTCTGCGCCAAACATTCTAATCTGTTATAGCTTGTTTGAATGATGCAACAAGAATTTTCAGGAGAGAAATTATATATGTTTTTTGTTTTTTAAACTTTTAGTGCCTGCATATTTTTCAATTTTTAATACTATCACTTTATAGTGGGAAGAAACTATATTATTTCTCATCATTTTCTTAATTTTATTGCTCAGTTTTTTTTTCCATTTCCGATTTTTTCTGTTTAATTTTGAATGAAATCTAGAAATGTTGAAATTCAGTGTTAAATAAGAAAGAAAGTTTCCAGGCTTCATTAAACTAGATCCTATCTTGTTAATATGCCATTCTAGAGATAAATTTAGGTGCTTTGATAATGAAAATTTTCAAATCAAATTTATACTGATGATGCATAAATCATTATTTTTAATTTTCTCATTAATATTCTTACTTCAACTGTTGAAATATTCAGTTTTAAAATAGCTTTTCATCTGGGTGACCATAATAACTAATTACCAAAGTTAAAAAGAAAAAAAGCTTAACATGCAAATATTTAGAAGAACAGATAAAAATTATCCTTGACTCTCATTGGAGGCTATTCTTTTAAATTCATTAGAAAATAAATTTTATTACTTGATCGGGTCATTCTTTATAAGCACATCATTCCTTTCCTTAATCTGTCATTTTTCTTTTTGAGTTACAACAGAATGCATCTGCATTTATTATTTGAAAGAATTCTGGGGAATAATCCAACAATTCCTTTGATAAGACCTTCGAAAAAAATTGTTTTAAAACCTGATGACTGATTAACTGCATTAAACTTCATTTAAAACAGGTTATTGGTGGAAACTAATTCTCTAATAAAAAAAGTATTTATTCCGAACTGACTTCCTTTATGATGTTTTCTTTTGTAATGAACATCCGTTAACACGCGAGAGTTCATCTTCATATTTGAATAAAAAAAAGTTAAATGGCATTTTTAGGTCACAAAAAGGTATTCAAAATGTGAAATAGCTGTAATGATGTGTATATTGACATTGGCAACCGGTTCATCAGTTTACGTTGCGTAATTCAAAAATTCCCGCATATACAAAATATTTTCAATGTTCGTATAAAGAAGAATATGAAGTTTCCGAAAAATATATTTTCTGTTTATATTAATAATTCATTGAATAACCAATGTATTTTAGTTACTTCACAAGTTCATCATCGAAAATACGAATAAGAAATGCAAAAATGGATATAAAACATTTGAAACTTTCTTTCTAATTTGCATAATTTTTTCTTGACACATTAGCCTCTTTAATTTAACCTTTTTTTATTCAATTGCTTGCACTTTTTGAAGGCTATAAAGAAGGTTTACCACGGCTTCGGTAATGTCAATTTGCTTTATTTATCTCATTTAGGAATGCATCTTGAAATGAACAAATGCAGTAAAAAACAATGAATAGTACTCAATATAGACAATTTAAATTCAATTTGTCAAGAACGTTGTTGATTGTACCATGTTTAATGAAAGTACAAGCCAAATATAAGTTTTAGCTACTCTTTTTTAATGCATATCTCTATTACATTTGGAAACTCTCTTGATTTTTCTATGGGAAGAAAAATAAAATTGAGGCAAAGATATATGTCACTACTTTCTGAACTTTTTATTATTAACTCATTTCAGTTTTGCATACGATCTGCTGCAGGGATGAATAAAGTAAATCTGTAGAAACGGTATCAAAATATTAGAGACATTTAAAAATCCCTTACGCGAGGATTGGACAAATGGTGCTATTCAAAAATCGAAAAAAAGGGAAGATGTATTCGTATTTTTAATTAAAGTCCGATTTTTATTTTTAATTACAATCTAATTAAGGAAAGAAATAAATATAAAGTAAATATTCCTCATTCTTTCATCTTTCAATTTTTTCTTGTAAAAAGGCGTAAAAAGTTCCTTTTTAAATATTCTTAAAATGGCCTACTATAAAATATCCTAGCATAAATGTGAAATGTATATATAGAATAGAACATCAAGATGTTTTTTCTTGCTTCAGAGAGGTGTTAAATGCCTCTATGGTTAATTTTATTTTGTTAATCATGTTACCCAAAAATGTATAAACTTATTTTCCGGATAAATGAAAATTTATTCATTTATCAAATGCATCCCTATTTTCTAATTAAACATTTTACAAATAATTTAAGATGGGAAATATGTTGTTTATCAACAAAATTAAATATCAATCGATTTTGAAAAGTGTATACAATCATTCTTTGTGTGACATTTTATAGAATAAAAGATTTTATTTCTTTTCATGAGTTTTTATTCTATAAAGTAATATATTGCTTTTTATGCACTTTATGTAATAAATAATACAGAAAATAAAATTCATCCATTAAAAAAATTGCTTCTTTTGTTGAAATAGCCTCAGATAAGTTAATTTGGAAAGAAATTTTTTGGAAGAATATATCTAAAAGTTCCTTTATGACAGCCTTGATAGCTTTTTTCATATTTCATAAGGTTCTATAGTTATTACAAATGAGAAAATAGGGAAATCATTCACTTAATAATTATAAAAGAACAGTTAGAAGGCTTTAAAACCTCGCAGCTGCTCACGTACTGTTTTAAAACATTTCGCGTCGATGAAAATAAACATTTTAGTATAATCATCCTTTTTTACACCTGCTTCACCATTAAATAACAGTTTATTTTCATGTTGTTAAGCTAATAATAAAAAAACATGTCATATTACTGAAGTACGTATTAGAGTTTAGTCAAAGCGAAAGCAAATCTTTATATATTATTTAACATGCCAAAATTTACATAAATTACTTAGTAATATTAAATATTTAACTGAGCATGATTTTTTTTTCATTCTTCATTTAAGATCAACATAATCCAGTACAGCCTAATTTTTTTAAAAAGAAAAAAAAATCTAGACTGGAATAAGATAAATGTCACCTTGTGATGAGGTCATACCCCAGTGGAAATATTTTCGTTTTGATTATGCTTGCGAAGCCAAACCCTCGATATTTTTCTTTTACTTTTTCAAAATCACCACACAAATATTCAGATTTTCTTGTAAAGATATCATTGATAAATGAAATTTCTTTCCATATTCTATTAACATATGAAAAGATTATAAATCAAAAACTGGTGAACAAGGAGCAGACTTGGCATGCCTAATTCGTTTGGTTAAACCCAGTTACAGTGTATTTAGTTCTACAGATGCTCTAGTTTCGGTTTCTGTTGCAGAAAAGACCTAATTGCTTATAGCTGTTTTTATATTTTAATGTTTATGAGCTTTATCCCTTATCGCCATGATTGTGTAAAGATTCAAAACCCTCTTTCTTTTCACCTTTTACTCAATAAATGTTATTATAAGTTTTGGTTTAATGTTATCTAGGGCGTTTCCTTCTAATTTACAAAACACCTATTTTTCAATTAAGGCTGAAACTGACTTGTTTCTTCTAGCATATTTCTATTAATTCTTGTTTTTATTTTGAGCTGTCTATATCCTCATTTCAGTTCTTAAAATATATGTAAATGATGAGGATGTTTTCTCCCATATTGTTTACTAAGTGTATTTAAAGACTTGCAATCATCAACCGTTTTAACATGACGGTGTCGCCAGTCTGAGCATTTAGATATAAGGTCACATTATTGCTGTTGAAGAAGCAGATTAATTTAAATTTGATGTAATATGCATTTGGGATTATTGGCAAGAAAAATTTGGATGAAAGACGTCATATGACAGATTTTGAACTCGAAATGGTGATGGGATTTTGAAATAGTGGAGCCACTTCCATATTACATTATTTTTTTGTAAAATATTCAATAGTTCTTACAAAAATGTATCTGAAATAGATTTTATATCAATTGCACGTTATGTTATCGGTTATATTGATTGAAGGAGGATTTTCTACGTTTCTCCAACTAAAATTTCTCGCTTGAAATAGTTGTTAAAATATATATGCCATTTTTCTGAAATAAATGTTAATTTTTCCTATTCTTTGTGATGAAAGCTGTGTCATTAAAATATATATTCTGTCACATAGAGTGAATGTATAACTTGTTTATGGTCTTTTTATTTCTTCAAATGTCTAATTTCTAAAAGCATTTTGACAATTTTATTCATCGTTTTCTGAAACGAGTGTAGCCGAGAATTCTGTAGAAAGGTTATCTTTAAGCTCTGAAGCATCAGAAGAAATGAAATATACTCTTTTTTTTTAACAATTTGTGCTGGAAACAATCTACTGGATCTCACTGATTACTATATCAAATCATACAGTTTTTCAGCCAAAAGACGAGAAGAAAAATCTGAAAAACCCTGCTAAAGTACAGTTTTTAAACCTCTAAATTGTTATTTTAATTACAACACATTCCATGAGATGGGCTTTCATTGGCTTTTAAATTTCACTGCTTTTTAACAGAATATCAGTAATTTTGCCAAAGACTAATCACTACTTGAGGTACAGCAGTTTTATTAAGGAAAATCTATAAATGTTTCCCACGGCAATAAATATTAAATTATAATGAAACTGTTCTGGTTTAACATCGAAACAGTATTGATTTAGTTCAGAAATGAGTTTTATCTTCAATTTGAAATCAGAATAAAAAGCATGATATCCGTCTTTCTCCGCGGCACTCATTGATAAGACTTAATTTTATTCACCATCACTTGACTTTACCGATTCAAATACACAAATGTAGTAGCTATAAACCTAATGGGGCTTCGAACTATGATATATCTGAAAAGTAGAATATTAAACATCAGGCACAAAACCCTGTAATGATACAGTCTTGAAAAAATATCGTTGTTAAAGATATAACAAATCAAAATGCCAAATTGTCAAGATTAGAAATAACACTAGAAGTACTCAATGGCTCCCTGTGTTCAACTTGAAGTTGGTCATCTCCCACTATATGATAACCTGTATCAAATTAGGAAATTGCAGCGAAGACGATAAAAATGCGTGTCGGGATAATAGCGAACATTTATCGATGTACTAATAAAATAAATATGAGGATTATAAAAGAATTGTGGAATAAAAGCGTAGCTTCCCAACAGAAACGTGACTAACAGTCGTTGAACGTGACATTTATACAGATTGATTCGGCGATTGTCGAACAGTTTGTCAGTACTCGCATGGCCTACTTTTGTTGCTTGCAAATAATCTCTTTGATTGAGCAAAATATTGTATAAAAAAAGATTTGGGATGAAAATTGTAATAATTGAATATTTTATTCCTCAAAAATGATGTTTTCTTTTCTCTTGATTATTTTAGTGACTTTTATAGATGAGGTCGCGAATTCCATTCTTCTCTTTTCTTGCTAAGAATCATTGAAATCTTGTTTTTTATTTTTTATGAGCTTTCAAAAATAAAATTAATTATTCAAAGCTTTTTGGAAAAGTAGTTTTTATTAATCAAGTTATACTCAAAGTTGTTTCGACCTTTCTATAACGCTTTTGATTGCTTAAATTACTTCATCTACGTTGCTTTCAAAAATTCTTCTAGCATATTTTCATATGATTCAATAAGCACAGTACCATTCGAAGTTTTAAATAATTAAACCTGACTCATTGTTTTATAAATTTAAGAAGAACGCTTTTATGTAATATTTCCCATTATGATTATAAGCTTACTTTTAGAAACTATTTGTTGATTCTGAATTTTCTCCTACTTGTATAATATAATAGGACTGAACTAATGATCTGCTAGACAAAAGCATTTTAGTAAATATTAAATAGTTATTTTATCAACATTTTTCTGAAAATTCTATGTATTTTCTTATGTTTATGGCCTAACGAATTTGCTAGTGACTCTGAGAAATGTAATTGTATTAAACAGATAGACTTTGCATTTAATATTTGAGTATATTTTTTATTATTGGTGACTAATTAAGCTACAAAATTTGTATAAAGAATTTTTGTTCCGGTTTTTTAAATTTATGCCATTTTCTTGCTTGTTACTTCATGAATAGATTGCTGTTTAATTACTTAAATATAAATAGTTTTGTAACTAGATAATCGCATCTTATTACAGATAGATCTTAATTTATTTATTTTACTTCTTAAAACAAAAACAAAAAATGGCTTCGTGTTTATATTAATTGTAGATGTAATTTATGTTTTAAATAAAAGAAATTCCTTTAATTTTTATAAATTAAAGAAGTGAAAGACATTTTATATTAAAAAATGCTCTATTTCAGTTTCCCCCTCTGTTTCCGATAAATCCTTATTTATTTCTACCAAAAATGACTAATTTATGTTAATATTAGCCTTAATGGGGTTTTAAACTCTTATACTAATTTCTACTCTCAATAACTTCACTATAACTTAAAAAGTAACTCTAAAAACATAAGAGAAAACTGCATAAATTTGATGAGTTTAAATCAATCTATATCACGATATATCAATCTATATCAAGATGATAAATTATCGATAGAAAAAAGTGATCTTATACTTTATTGTAATTTCATCTCTAAAATATCAGCATAACTAACTCTTAAGAGAATGAATAAGTGAATTAGGTAATTTAACAATGTTTTCTCAATATTATGGAAAATACCCTCTAATTTTAGCTGTTATTAGACTATATAATAACGTTTTCCAATATTATGGAAAATACCTCCTAATTTTAGCTGTTACTAGATGAAGGAGATTATACTTCAACCGAAACTAGCTTCCATACTTTTACACCAAATAAAAGATTGAACATTCGGATATTAATTAAGGAAACCACACTCATATATACGGTGGACCAGGGCAGGTTCAAGTCAGTAGCTGTGCTCCAATCGCAATTCCAAGGCGGCAGGACGTTGTGCTCATCTGTGTCCCATATGGGTCTTGACCTCCTAACAAAGGTTCGGCAAGACATTGCATTATTTTCTTAAGTGAATGATTTTCAAAACTATATCAACAAAATTCAACATGATTAAACCTCAAGGAAGTTAATAAATGAAGTCTTTACTTATAATAAAGCACAATGTGTGTGTGTGTGTGTGTTGGCGATGTACAGGCCAGACCGTTCGAC
>JAOUZG010050968.1:17577673-17590813 GCA_026289955.1 Argiope argentata
TATATATATACCTTGGGTGTCGGGAATGTGCACCTCGGAGCCCTTTTTTTGAATTTTTAATTAAAATTTAAATTAATTAAAAAATAAACCAAATTTTAACGTTTTTTCACTATAACTTCCGAAAATATTACAGCACAAAATTGATTTTTGCTTCATGTTAAAGCACAAAAAATTAGCTTTTCAATGATACTAATGTTTTGACCTATAACTTAAAACTCTATTTTTAATGAATTTTTAAACATTTAATTTAATCAGGTTTTTTTTCAACAATAAAATAAAAATAAACAAAATAAAAATAAAATTTTATCTTCGCGAGGATCTAAAAAAATAATCCGTTTTTAATAAAATGTTGCCATCATATTTTCAGAAGTTCTGATTAAAAAAAGTTGATTACGACCAAAATTAAAACTTAAATATAATTTATATCACGTGATTATATAAAATGAAATAAATAGGAAATGCGATATTTTTTAAACAATAAATTCAAGAGAAAATTTTTCTTGATCGTTTGTAATATTAAAATTAATTCAATTAATGAATTAAAATAAATAAAAACACAAAATAAAAATATGTTACAGAAGTGTGACAATTAAAACTGAAAAAGAATTTTTAGAAAAGCACCAAACGATAATCTTCTGAGAGCGAGATTAATTATTTAAAAACAAGAAATCTTAAACGAACTTTGAAAATGACGTCATTTCAAAGAAACGACGAACAAAAAGCAATTGATAATCAGTAGTAGTAAAGTATTTTTGCATTCTTTTTTTAATTTTTAAAACAATAAGACATGTTTTGAATTGTTACTTTTACTTACGTGAAGAAGATGTTTTGTCCTGATTGTAATTTATCTCCGCATTTTAATGAATCATGCGAAATAAAAACGCATCTTCTTTCAACGAAGTAACGTAATATTAAAGCTATACTGGTAAAAGTAGGTCAGCTATTTGAAAACGCATCTTCTTTCAAACAAGCATACGTAATAATTAACAATGCAAAATTTGTAAAAGCATATAAAACTATTTTTACCCGCATATTTCGGAGACATCAAAACTTTCTACCAAAACAATATCGTGTTCTCTCACGAGAAAAAATAAATCAAATATCATTCCAAATTGAACATATAAAAATGTCATTTTCGGCACGTGTCTCTATAAAATGAAATAAATATGAAACATGATAATTTTGGAAAAAAAATGGAAATAAACGCAAAATAAATGGAAAAGATGGAAACGTTTTCTATGATATTTTACTATAAATATATTACTAATCCAATTAAACAATTTTTTTTAAGGCAAATATGGCTTAACATCTACAAGGCATCTTCTGTAATAGGAGCCCAGCAACTAATTTCTTAATGTTTTTGGGAGAGACATAATTCTCTTAACAAATGGACTAAGTGAAATATATAATTAGTGGGTTGAGGATAAAAATGCTGATGAATTAAATTTTTACATACATCATCTGCTCTGTGAATCATATTGAACAAAATATTCTTGAGACAATAGGTCCTAAAATAATAATAAATTCTTGAGACAAAAGTCCTTAATTAAATAAGTCCATAAATAAAATCCAATCAACTAAATCAATCATCAAAGCTGATCGATCTATGAAAATTTCAATATAACTATTACGGTAAAACTGGCGATTTTAGATCACTTTATCAAGATCTCAAACAAGCCAATCAAAGTTACTCTAGAATAATTGGTCTAAATTATGATAATGATGATTATTCTAAACTTGCAATATTCAGAACTGAATAAATCAGCCAGATTTGAAGAAGATAGAAATGCTTATTTATTTATTTAGAAGTTGAAATATTAAGAATATTTTACAAATATGAATCTATAAGACCAAAGGAATTGAAACCATAATTTTTTGAAATATATTTATAAACCTAAAAAAATATTATTGAGAGCATTTATATACATCTAAAAATAAAATTAAAAACTGAAGGTTTCAATTATCCTGTGAAATTTTTGCTGAATAATTCTTTGAGATCTTATAAATTATATAAAAAAAATATGTTTCAATTTCTGTATTGAACATAAATATTCAGTGTCGGACTATTCTGCTTTCAGTTCTTAGTTTTATTTAAAGACATGCTTAGATTGAGTAAAGAGATCGTTGTATTAATTGAAGTTTCATCATTTCCAATTTAATTTAAAAGTGAATTTTACGTGCACTGATAGAAAATCAGAGAGAGATGCGGACTTCAAAGATAGGACTGTTTAAGGCCTACATAATAGTATAAGTGAGTTATATGACTATCGAAATTTGAAACTTAAAAATATTTTGCTGAAAAATTTATTATGAGACCAAGTTATATATAAAAAGTGATTTAACCCTTTAGTCGGCATTAATATTGGCGAACCGACTGGTCGCCAAAGGCGGCTAGTAGGTAATAAAATACTGAGTTTCTCCAAATATATGGAAACGATCTCCAAGCTTTAGATTTGGTTAGATGATGAGGATGATATTACAGCCTATTCTGTTTTCAAAACTTCTTTATGAAAGAGAGTTTATTCAGTCACTGGCAGAATTAATGTAAGTCATATACATATATATAGCAGATCTTCAACAGAATGCCGAAAACTACAATGATCTAATTAAAAGTCACTTTTTCATTAAGATAGCGATACCTATAATGAGAACCTTGGACGGCGCCCTGGCATAGAGGTAGCCCGTCTTCCTCGAGAGTTAGGCTTCCCAGGTTAGAGTCCCGGTTCAGGCATGGTTGTACGGTGTTTTATCTCTAAGGTATATGAATAGGTACCCCTGTAAAAAAGGGCTGTGTAAGCTACTGTGATGAGTGAGTAGTTAAGTCGTACTCTTGGTCCTAGTTGGCGCTACTTAAAAACAAGAGATGCTCTTTTTGGCTTTAAAACTTGACTTGACTACACTAAAACTTTTCCATGACAATACGCCATTAATAACAACAAAGTGGGAACCCTGGAGAATTTCAACTTTCTTACCGATGAGTCATGAGATATTTCATATTTGTATAATATTATTTGTGTTTTCAATTCAATTTCATTAGTATTAACAGAAGTATACTTGGTGCGAACTAAAAATTAGGTTTAAATTTTGGTTGTCTGTAGAAGCTCAACATTCAGCTGTTAGTGCTGCTTAAACTAAATAAATTTTAATCACCGTTTCTGATTCGTATTTATGCGAAACTGTGTGTTGGCAATTCAAGTGGTCACACAAATAAAGTATCACTCAAAAATCCTTATGGGAAAGACAAACAAAGAAAATCATAGAATCATTTAATATTATGTAACATTACATGCATTTAGATCTGCAATTTATGTTGGTGTGTTGACATAGGGGTAACACGTCTTCCCCGTGATCTGGGCTTCCTGGGTTTGAGTCCTGGTTCGGGCATGATTGTTCTATCTATGAGATGTGTGAATGTGCCTCCCCCCCCCCTGTAAAAAGGGTCTGTGCAAGCGAATGTGACGAGTGAGTAACAAAAGTCGTAATCTTGGTCTTAGTTGCTGCTACTATAAAACAAAAGATGCTGATTAGCTTAACTCGTTGACTACTTCAACGAGCTTGTCTATGGGGAGTACCATAAGAAACAACAAATCTACAATTTGAAAAAAAAAATCCGTATAAATCAGCCGGTTTATCTAACCACTGCTTATTATCATTTTTGTGTGATCTAGTATGTGTATTCTTTTTGTGTTGACCTTACTTATAAAATTTTTTTATTATTTAGCAAAAAATATTTGCTTAAGGTTTATACATGGTAACGTAGAGAATTCTGGATTCAGTAAAATCACCAAGAATCAAATTAGTTGGGAAACAACTACATTAAGAAGTTAATTACGATTGTAAAAAATTATTCTGCATTTTCACATGGAAGTTCTTACGGCATACATAGATGACTGTCACTACGTAATTGTCAGTACTGGTACCAAAGAAATCATGCTACCGAAACGATATTTTCTGATTTTTGTAAGCTTTGAATCCTTCGATTTTTTTTCTTCACTGTACCTCTGAAATAAAATGTTTAATGACAAGTCTAAAATAATAGATTTTTGCCTTATTTTTTGTTTTACAAACAGTAACTGACTTACGTGTATACACTGAAGTGACAAAAGTCATGGGATGCAAATATACAGATGGCAGTAGTATCGCAGCGAAAAAGTATAAATGCGCAGTTCGTTTTCCAGAGCTTTCATTTGTGTTCAAGTTATTCATGTGAACAGGTTTTTCGTGATTTAGGGCGGCACGACGAGAATTAACAGACTTTGAACGGGGAATGTTAGTTGGAGCTAGACGCATGGGTCATTCCATTGCGGATATCGTTAGTGAATTCAACATTCCGAGATCCACAGGATCAAGAGTGTGCCGAGAGTATGAAATTTCAGGCATCCCATCCCATCATGGACAGCGCAGTGGGCGACCACCTGCACTTAACGACCGAGACCGCCGACGTCTGTGTAGAATGGTCAATGTTAATAGACAGGCAACACTTCGTCAAATAACTGCAGGAATCAATGTGGGACGTACGAGAGACGTGTCCGATAGGACTGTGCGGTGAAATTTTTCTTCCTTGGGCTATGACAGCAGAACACCGACTCGAGTGCCTTTACTGACAGCACGACATCGTCTGCAGCGACTCTCCTGGGCTCGTGAGCATATCGACTGGTCCCTAGACCAGTGAGAAACCGTGGCGTGGTCAGATGAGTCACGATTTCAGTTGTTACGAGCTGATGGTAGAGTTCGAGTGTGGCGCAGACCCCACGAAGCCATGGACCCAAACTGTCAGCAAGGCACTGTTCAAACTGGTGGTGGCTGCATAATGGTGTGGGCTGTTTTTACATGACATGGACTCGGTCCTCTGGTGCAACTGAACCGATCATTGACTGGAAATGGTTATGTTCAGCTGCTTGCAGATCACTTGCAGCCATTCATGGACTTCACGTACCCACACAACGATGGGATTTTTATGGATGACAATGCTCCATGTCACTGGGTCAGAACTTTTCGCAATTGGTTTGAAGAACTTTCCGGACAATTCCAGCGCATGATCTGGCCACCTAGATCGCCCGATATGAATCCCATCGAGCCTTTATGGGACATCATCGAAAGGTCCGTTCGTGCCCAAACTCCTGGACCATCCACACTTTCACAATTATGGACGTCTATACAGACAGCATGGCTCAATATTCCTGCAGAGGACTTCCAACGACTTGTGGACTCTATGACACGTCGAGTTGTTGCACTTCGCCGGGCAAAAGGAGGACCGACACGATATTAACAGTCATCCCATGACTTTTGTCACTTCAGTGTAGAGCTTGATTAAAAGAAGAGTAGCTTGAAATCAAACATTAGTTAGATAAAGCTGTAAATATGTAATTTTTACAGGATCTAAAAATGCCTATATTGAATTATGAAAGAAAAACTATCATATTTTCGCACTTAAATAAATAAAAAAAATATTTATGAAATCTAATTGGTAGAAACGTGAAATTTAGTTTCACTTAACAGAAAAATTTGACTAGAAAAGTGGCACATGTTTTTTTTTTGTTTTGTTTTTTATGCCTTTTTTATTTAACTTGTTACTGTTAAAAAAAGTAACTTGTAACCAAACTTTTTCTCACTTGCTTACCTAATAGTGTTTTGAATTTTTCTACATGTTTTTTTTTTGGCTGACAATATTCTATATCGTTTTTTTTTTAATTTTAATCATTGATTACTAGATTAATTATATTATATTATATTCTGTAATGGATTTAATGGTGAATTAGAAGAATAATCGATATCCATATTCCACAATCTTTATGAAAATGAATTATGCATTAATGATTTCAAAAGGAAAAGTAAATAAGATTTTTTAAAATCAGTTTTTAAGTAAGCTAATAAAAGCGAGAATTCAAAAAGTAATTTTATTTAATTTATCTAAATACCATTTGCCCTTTATATGTTTCTTAAAAGGAATCTGAAATTAAAATTAAGTTATGATTAATTAAGTTATTAATCAACAGTTATTTTCAACGAAAACATGTAGCTATCAGTAACATGGGCACATCCTTTGATGAGTAACATGTCACATAACTCATAATTAGCAGCAGTTACTTATTCATATAATGTGGAGATATAACGTTGTAAGTGTAATTACTCTTGCTGCTGTGTTTCTGAAGAGTTTATTTTTTAATACTTTTTCATCGCCTAAAAATAATTATAGAGAAATTTATCACATTTGTACGATACGTTTTCTAATTAGGTCCATAAGTACTAATTATATCTGAAAGTAATTATCATATTACTCAAATTAGAAAGACTTTACTCTATCATTTATTTATTTATTTATTTGAATATGCTTATCCGTCCGTTACTCTTCCAGTTAGTGAAATAGTACTAAAGAAAATAATTTGTTATGACATGAATTTATTCTATTACCTCAGATAAAAAGAACTGCTTCAAGTTTAAAAAAAGATTCTTCATCCAATTAGTGCATCTTTATTCGTGGTAATTTCTTTATTATTAATATGAACGTTTTATTATTTTCAATTATGCTTGAAGTAACGAAGTTTTGATTCATATTTAAAACTTAAAATTTATTAAAACAAATAAACAATAATTATAGTGCCTAAATAGGAAGAAAATTGAATGTTTCAAGCTTGTTGCCATCTTCTGTTTCTAAATCTTCAAAAATAAAGTTTAATAAGAATTAAAAAAAATTATTGTTGGCTTAATTCTTTCAAAAAAATTGGCAATCGATCCTCGATAACCGAAAGTATTCGTTAATTCTTCATATTTTGAAGTGTCTACCATACTAAACCTTGTCACATAATATTTCGGTAACCACAACGCCTAAAGAAATGGAGTATTTAAAAAGCCTTATAAACACTTCCTTGAACTGTGATAACATGGCATTCAAAGAGTAAAAAAATGCTTTAAACCAAATGCAAGTATGTAAATGTTAATCTTCACGCCAAAAATTAAATAATAAAATAAGATTTTTTTCTCCGATTCGCTGAATAATTCCTCCACGTTTACTAT
The DNA here is from genome assembly GCA_026289955.1 of Argiope argentata. Lineage (NCBI taxonomy): Eukaryota > Metazoa > Arthropoda > Arachnida > Araneae > Araneidae > Argiope > Argiope argentata. The sequence continues at coordinate 17,584,688 of JAOUZG010050968.1, forward strand.
GCTGCAAGATATGAAAACAAGTTACCTTCTAATATTTTTTTATATCTTTCAAGCCATGTATGCGCACATTACTGAGCGCATCTTAGCTCACCTACATATCCTGATTGCTCCCTTACAAATAAAGGTTCCACCCTTAAGTGGAAGTAGCGTCACTAACAGCGTTTGTCCTAAAAGAAATATTGTTCTTTTGCCTTCTGAACTACCAGTGGTTTTCATCCGAGTAGCTTTTCCCTTTGACAAGGTCACCTATATAGCCGCCTCTGATGGATCTGCTGGACTGTGTGAGATTAAACCTGTTCCTCATCGTATTCAGTAAGTAACCCAAATAAGTTCTTACAACAGGGCTTGTGCCACTTTCCGAAAGGCTACTTTTCCTTCTCAGAAGATCGAGTAAATCCGAAAAAACTGGCCACGGCTTCCGCTTTCCCTTTTACAGTCGATGGGATTATTCGCGAAATTAGCTCTGTAATGTTAAGAGAAGGGAGAGATTTTCCAAATCATCTTCTTTGTTTGAGAATTTCTCAGATATCTTCAAAAGTAAATTAATTGTTGAACTATAAGAAGAATCAAAGTTTATTATTATCACTTTCATTTGTGAAAAAGAAAAGTAGCGAATAATAGCTACATGACTGTATTTGGAAGAATTGCTACCTTCTTAAAAGACTTAACCATTCCGACAAAGGTGATCAAGATTTTTCTTTTTGTTTTTAGTTTTCGATGGGTGAAATAAAACATTTCATATTTATTTCATTTATTTATATAATGGAAAACAAATGTATCTGTGACAAAGCCTTATTTAGATTAGCTCGAATAAAGCGTCTTCGCTTTCATTTCTTTAAAATTATTAATAAAATAAATTGCCAAATAAAAGAATGGAAACCATTTTCATTAAACAAGAATTTCTTTGTCTAAATTTAGATATTTTAATGGCTGTTTGATGCAAAAATTGTGGGAAATTAAGATAGTTTATAAGTATTTTTATCAAATTAGTTATAATGAAGAAATTTTTTTAAAATTTGCTACAATGATATATGCATTTTTAAAAGTCCTGAAGTTTCTAAAATGATTGGCACAATATTCCCTTTTATTTTTTATATCATGCAGGAATTCAGCATTGTACATTATAATAAAAATAATATTATAAAGGTGAAAACCATTGATTAATTGTTTTAACTGATGTTAAAAAGTTGTAAGAATTCTTAAAATTATCAGCTTTGATTATTGAGGAAAGAAATCGACGAATTAAAATATTTTCCAAGTTTTATAAGTTACAGCTATAATTTATTATAATCTTAAACATTCTTCAACGTCGTAGTACTTTAATTATAAGTCTAGGAGCTTCTGTCCTTGAATCTATCATTCCATTTTGGACACAAGGAAATTTTGAATGCATTTTTTAAAAAAATAAATTGATATGAACTATTACGATGCTAATTATCACAAATCAATGCTTCTTTGTTACTAAGGCGAGAGATCTCTTGAAATTTTACAAAAGAGTCATATTAATTTTTTATTGTATTTGATCCTAATAAGTGAGAAAAAAAACACAATAAATAATCAAACTATGTCTTTAAGATATTCAGAGTAATAACTTAAATCTCTTGTAAGTTTAAATATAATAACATCTAGAATGTACTAGCAATATTCAGTGTCCTAATACCTCTTTAAAAATGTAGAAACTCCTGAAGAGCTGCCCTTGCATCTATTTTCCCATTTTGGTTTACATGAAAACTATGCAATATATGCGATTTTTTTAATGAAAACTGTTAAGAAATCTTTCATCCAAAAACAACTTTTCATTGTAAGTAAATGTAAGTCTTCCTTTGAAAAAAGTAAAAGATCCTGTTTTAATTACTTAGCTGGTGAGGATAAAAATATAATCAACAAGCATGTTATATCTTTGAACATAGAAAGTTGAAAAATGTACTAGAAAAATGACTATTTTTTCTCTACATTATTTGTAATATCTAGCATCTCGCCAATACAATTCCTATTCATGAAAAGAATTCATAAATTTAATTTTGGAATATGTTGCACATCTTTTAACAGTGTTGTAACAGTTCAAAGAAAAAGTTTACAAATGTTTAGTAAAAACAGTGAGCAGATGCTTGGTGGCAGCTGTTTTGGTACATTGTCACGAAGCTTTGATATCACGTAAGCTAACCCCATATAGAAAGTGTCTGAGCAGAACTATTGATCCCGTAATGAAATAAAAAGAATTTTAAGGATTACGAGTTCGTATACTTATTCTGTTTCTGATTACTTAAAATGCCAATAAAATTCCAATTAACGGGATTAAATGTGACCAGACATAATCTGTATAATCGAATACCCGAATAATTAATTGATTAAAAAAGTTTTTTCTTTGGCGAAAAAAAATGAAATTTACTTGCAACATTATTGTTTACATTTTGTTTATTTCCACGCTCTATTAAAATATCCCTACTTAAAACAGAAAAAAGTAAGTTGCTTTCGTGATTTTATTTGGGAAAATTTCATATGTGCTTTTTTTTTCTTTTCTCCAAACAATCTGAAAAACTGACGATCACAATAATTAGTTTTCAGAAAATTTAAGTTTATCACAGCTACATTTTTGTACTCTTTTGTTTATTTTTCCAGGAGGAGTAATTATTGAAAACTTGATCGGTAAAATTTGTTCAACAATTTATATTTCCACGAAATTTGATTTTAACTCTGATGTCTGTTTTATTTGTACAAGATGTTGCTAATTATTTTGAGGGGGAAAATACTGCTTACGGATAAACTTCTGCATTTGTAAAATAACATCAGTTGAATTCCACAAATCAGCTTTTCGTTAGTAGTTAAAAATTGCACAAATTTATAAACACTCTTGAAACTCATGAGTTGGTGCTTGAAATGAATTTTAATTTTCGTTTAGAAAAAGGAAATGAACTAGAATTTTCTCTGTTTCTGCTTAAATATTAAATGAAGGCAAAAATTAATAAATAATAACATAAAATAGTTTGATACAGAAGTTTTTTCTTCATAATAACTTTTAAATAATCAAATATCTGAATCTTGGAAAAATAATATATTTTTCTACTGAGATATAACTGCTTTCAAGGGAGTCACAGTCATACGACAACTATTTTATCTTACGTTTAGGAACGGGATCATGTACTTTTCTCTCTTGCAATATGTGCAGTGGATTCCAATCTAAAATTGTCCAGGTGCATTTGACACGCGTCATGTGAGCATGGATTGACTCGGTTATCTTTATGGCAAAATTTTCTGATTTGCAATTTTTGGTGTACTGTTCCATCAGTAAAAAAGTGTTAAAAATATTTAGAAACTTTTTAAAGCAAATTTAAAGATAAAGTAATTGTGCTTAAAATATGTTTTAAAAATAGTTGTGAAAGTAAAAAGTTAATGGTATAATGAATCTTTTGATTGTCAAGAAGACTTTTTGGCAGTTGCCTAAATTAAAATAGAAGATCAAGACATATACTAGGAGATAGATATTGTTAAAGATCAAAAAACAAAAGCTACAAAATTCTAAATAACTATATTATCGGTTTTTATAGTTTAAAGTTGTTATTTATATCTGATTTTTAAGCTAAATCATTTCCAGGTCCATATTAAGCCTCAATGGGTCTAAGTTTTTGTTAGATTTCTCTTCACAACTTCCCAAATTATTTTTTAAATTGCGTAATTAATTTTTAAAGAGAGCTAGTTTCAGAACCTAGCGTGTAAAAAAATAATTTAAATTCTAAGGCAATTTTAAGGAAATGGTAAGACAACAATTTTTTAAAATCCAATCTAGTTATTCAAACATCAAATTTGTAAGAGCTCTTGATTAATGAATCAATCAACAAACTACAAAATAAATAAAAAGGACAACATTTTTTTAAAAATAAATTTTGGAAATATATATAAAAAATCCAAGAATAATTTTCTAAAATTTAAATGATAAATGATTATTATTTGAATAATTTTGAGCACACTGCTCTTGTACATCAAATGAATGCATATAATTAAATTTACTTAATTATATGCTTCTTAATTCCTTATATAAAAAAAGGGGAAAATTTTTGAGTCCTTGGAGCTTTTAGGCAATTGCCTGTTGGATAACCTGGTCTCGCTGATTCAAATATGCGACATATTCGGAGCCCTTTCTTTATAAATACATATTAAAGATACACTAAAAGTTTTTTAGACTTGAACTTGTTATCGATCAATAATTTAACTTTTTTCGGAAATTAGTTTTTATTGAATTTTTTTTTCATTTCACGTTTACAATATAAAGGAAGTAATGAATTTAGTAGAAAATGATATAATCAAAAAAATTCTACCTCGAGATTTTGGCAAATCACCATGTTTCGGACCTTCCTGATTGCAAAAAACACATTTTTGGTGTAGTGTCTGTTTGTAACAAGAATAAACAAAGTTTGAGCTAGATAGATGAAACTTGCTAAATGGACTTTAAGCCAAATTTACAGATTTCTATCAATTTTTTTAATTAAATCCATTCACAGGAAGTTTTTCGATCTTGTTATTGGATCACAAGCGAACTTGATAATTACAAAAAGTGTAAAGAGCTATATATGTAAAATTTGGTACATAGGTTTAGCTTCTAAACTGTAGATTGATATCAGTCGGCGTCCTGGCTCAGAGGTAGCGCGTCTTCCTTATAATCTGGGCTTCGAGAGTTCGAGTCCCGGTTAGGGCATGGTTGTTCTTCTGTGTTCTAATTGTGATGTATGTGAATGTTCCCCCTGTAAAAAGCGGTTGTGCAAGCGAATGTAATGAGTGTGTAGCTAAAGTCGTTCTCTTGACACTAGTTGGCGGTTCTTTAACCACTTGACTTACGAATTTATTTAACTTTCTAATTAGATAATTCATCCCATTTTGGTAATTTATTTTTAATTTGATTTTTTAAAATAATATAAGGAGCATTTGGGATACCAAATCGTTTCATATTGATTTTTTCGTATTTAAATACTTAATTCTGTGGCTTAATTGCAGGCTTGAAAATAAAAATTCAGTAATTCGATACGCGTGTCAAACACGTCATTGTATGCGAATTGGTTAAACAAGAGACTCTTAAATCGGCTGATGCATCAGCAGGGTTGTCCATAACAAGTGCCATTAGTAACAACAATAGATTAATATCAAATTTTGAACCACATTTTTCAAAAAAAGTTGATTATGTCCATCTGTATTTTCATATGCGTGTAAATACAATAACACATGAGCGCAAAGACTTAGACCAATGAAATTTTGTATGTGGTTTTTTGACTATTACTGGAATTACGTACCAAATTTTGCTTCAAAAAATACTAGATGCGCATTAAAGTTTTATATTTTGTAACTATTGTTTGTCAACGTCGTGCAAGATTTTCCAGCTGGAAGTGCTAATTCCCCCCCTAAGTATTCAACTATGCAGATTTTCTAAAAATAATAGAAGATACTTATACAAATTTCAGTAATACAGCACCTCATTTGTCATGATCTCTATGCAATACTGTACTTCAAGTGCCAAATCTTACTGTATTTTTAAAAATCAAAACCAAAAATTTTCAAAATTTACATTTTTTGAAATCTTAAAATTCTGTACGTGTTTTAGAAATCCATTTAAAATCCTGCATACAAAAAGAAAAACTTTAATCTCAGAGTTTGCCTCGCTTCTGCATACAAACGAGATTTCTTATGAATTCTTAAAACTTTGTTCTCAATAAAAATTACGCAAGTTTTAATCTTATAATTTTATTCTAGCAAAAGAAAAAAACAAATTTATCTCAATATTTTAACAAATTAATTAGTTTTTGATAAAAGACACTTTCAAAGAGATATATTGAAAACTTGCTGTAGGTATGGAAGTATTTAATTGCTGTTGCATATTAAATTTGTCAGGCCAAACGTCCTCCCGCTGGTGTGGAGATGGGGGTGCCAGCTTAGGTGTCATCCTCGTCATCTGACTGCGGATCAAAATTACGGGGTCCGTCCCAAAATAGCCCTAGTGTAGCTTTACAGCGGGATGTTAATATAACTAAACTATTTTTATAAGCAGGCACCAAAAGGGCAGCATTAAACCAATTATGGCATCAAAAGAGTAGGATTTTTGATGCCATGTGTGATCATAAGTTCTTATCTTTTTTTAAAGCC
>JAOUZG010050968.1:17591213-17604630 GCA_026289955.1 Argiope argentata
CCATTATTATACATTTCCAACAAAATATTATATGTAGGTTAACTAGATCTGCTCTCAAATTGCTGTACACGATACTTGATTGATGTATATTATCTCAAAATGTCTTACGTTGCTAATAATTAAGCTATTAAATCAAAATTTCAAACATTTTGCAGTATGTGATTTTTGACATACTATCTTTTGATGTAACAAAGACGGCATGTCGATAAATTTAGACATTAATATATGCATGAGAATTTGCGTAATCATAGTACAGGCAAAAATACTGGGAATCACTGTTTTATTACATTCAACTGAAGGTGAAGCAGTTACACAAATGCAAAAATACTACTAAGGTCCAAACCTGTAGAAATTGAAAATTAACAAATTTAAATTGATTAAAAAATATTGTCAAATTACAAAAAAAATGTATTAAATGAAATTACAAACAAATGGTGAGTCATTTTCATATTCTTACTAAGCAATAAGATCTTTTAAAATCAACTTACAGTTTTGTAATAACCACTAAACATCTAAACAAGTTTTTTTTTTTTTGCAATGAGTAATAGTGATGAGTATAATTTTCTAGATGCTCTACCCTGCATGTTGCTGCATACTGTTTAGTATACTGCATGAGCCTAGATAGTAGATTTAAAAACTTTAAGATCGAGCTTCAAATTATAGAAGATATAACTTTACAAAAAAATATATGGATTTCCATAAAAATTTATAAATTAATTTCCGATTGAAAGACTGAATTAAAAACATTCATAATTCATAAAGACTGTATTAACTATTCATAATTCTATACTTTTCACAAATACAATATTGCTTATACATCATATAGTAGAAAATGCAAAATGGACACTATTTTTAGCTGTAGTAATTCTTCAATTCCTACTATTAGTTCACACTCTTGTTCAAATTTTCAATCGTTAATAAAATACTTTTTATTCATCCATTCAAGTTCAAATACACTTTTTAAACTTGTAGTGGATGACGCTTGATATTAATACAGTTTTTTCAAATATTAGTTCATTAATCAAATTTAATTAACTTTTAATACTTGAAATAGAGTTTTAGCAGTTTTTAATGAAGGTTGGAATCAGCAGGCAATAGTTCAATCGGTAAAATGCAACGATTTCAGTAATTTTCACTGTAGGGGAAGAATGGATGCTCATTCTTTCGAAAATCAATCATTTTTTGATAAATTATTTATATTAATTGTAATTATTTAATAAAAAATAACTAAAATGAAAATGTTTTGTTGACCTATGTAGGAAGTGACATAAATGTTTTATATATTACTTGTATCCATTTAAAGCAATTTTATAGCCCTTTTTAAATAAATAAAAAGCTTATTAAAATAATATTTTTTTAAATGAATACTCTGAGGGAAAGATGCTCTCCGCCTCACCGTTGTCTAGCAACAAGGTAAAGTATCACCGTTGCCTAGCAACGGATTACGTATATGCTTTCTTATTTTCAAAATCGTCTGAAACTAACCAATAGTTTATTAAAGAAGCCAGAGTCGTACAAAATATGCCATCAAATTTAAAAACGAATAATTAAATATAAGGATTTTAAAGTTAAACTAAATAAAAAAATCCATAATGCAGAGATATTGAATTTATTGAAAGATAATTCTGCTTTTTATTTAATGTTGCTTTCACTTTATTTCGCATTTAATTAACTCAGTGTTTTGCAATACTTGTTTATAATCTATATCTTATTATTTGGTTGGTAGGCATGTAAATTCTTGGGGTTTTCCATTCGAAACCATTGTACAAATAACTGACTGTGAGAAAAGCATGCTGCTTTTAAATTAATACCTCAATATCTTAAAATTTGTCTTCGCTCTTTTTTTATGGTGATCTAAAAGTTAATCTTATTGGAAATTTTGAATTGAAACCGTAGCTCGGTAGATGATATGAATAGAATCTTGAGAATAAATATCGCTAATCTTTTATTATTTTTGCTTCAATTAAATAAGTTAATAATTATTTCACGTTCATCTTTGTTTTAATACATAACCTTGGTGAATCTAAATTTCTCAAAAAAGTTGATGATCCTATAGTTAATATTAAACAATGTAAAGGCATTAATCAGCATTTGCATCGGACTCAAAAATTCATTCAGTGGGAAAATTAACGCTCTCATTTGCATCAATCAAAGAATAGATTGATTTAGTATACTCCCCAAGTTCCTTGTTTTGTGTTTTCAAATGAATATTAACATCTACATTTCTACCTGCTTAAAATGGATCTTTCAAATAAACAATCTGAATTTTGTAATTTAAAAACAATGTGCGTATAAATTTCAATTAATTCGTCTGGACTGTTGTTGATATGGCATAAATCATTCGTATATCTAATCTAGCAGGTTACAATTAATTGGGTGTAGTTAATCAAGCTGTAAATATCGAGTTCACTTGCACTCCAACAGTCAAACAGATTGACTTTCTGTGAATGAGTGTCATTCAAATTTTGATTGAAATCTAAAAGTTTAGTTGTAATTCTGTATACCTAATTTCGGATGTTTAACTTAAAGTATTTATGAGGTATCGAGCTCACAAATAAATATATTGCCAAAAGTCTCTTTTTCTACCTTTGGAAGTTCTGAAAAGCGTCAAATTTTCATGTACGATTTTTTAAAATTATTATTACAATACTTTATCTGTACCTCGTATAAGAGAAAATGAAGATTTAGAAGACCGTATTTAAAATTATGTGGTTTGCCCATTTCACTTATTAATTTTAATCTCCCTATTAATTCTAGGTTCTTCCATAATTCCAGTACGCAATGCAGCAATGCAACGTAAATTCTTCATACACATCCAATAGGCTAGCAATTCAATGCAAATTCTTCATACACATCTAATAGGCAAACAATGCAATGCAAATTCTGCTTATACATCCCGTAGGCTAATAACGTAGTATATATAGATAACAAGAAATGATAAAAGAATGTATTAAAAGTAGAAACAGAGAGCGTACTGAAATCAGTGCCTATGAAAATACTTCAAAAGGTTTTGAATGAAATGGGTGTCCGCTCCGTGGGTAAGTGGTTAGTCACTTAGAATAAATGTTATGCGTGAAAAAAAAAGCCTAGCTTCCTTTTATGTTGTGTTCAAAATTATTCTTTCTCTCATTATTTATAAGCAAGTGACAATCATTTATAATCAAGGTAAATATTTTGAATCACCAACAGCTAAATCAGTTGTAATTAATTCCAGCCAAAATTATTATAACTTTATGACATATAATTTTTTTTGTCTTTAGTAATAATAAATTGAAAACGAAAGTGTGTATGCTTGAGTGAGTGTTTTTGCGCTATTTAGGACAGATGGTTTCCCCTAGAGTTACCCAATTAGCATGGATATATTCTGGTAGATAAAAACTTTCACCTGGGAACGATTTAAAAAAAATTTCGATTAGAATATTAAATAATTTAAAATCGAAAGTGGTTTTAATATTTTCCTCTTAAAAATAGAATAACTTCTAAAAATATTTGCTGAAAATTGCATTTTAGAATATTTTTAAAACTTAAAAAATGTATTTTTAATTATATCAATTCAATTTATTTGTGGGCAAAATGTTCATTAGTTTTGGAAATTTTTAAATTTTGTATAATTTTTAGCAATAGATTTTATTGTTGGACTGAAACAAATTGTTTTAATTTTTTAATCAAATATTTACTAGTTGATTTTCTTCCATTCGTGAAAGTGAAAGAAGAAGGATTCTGTTAAATATCTACATAGATTACATTTTTAAAAAAAGTGAATTTTCCGTATCAGGAAAGCCAGAAGATAAGATACCCAGACATTTGCGTTTTTAGCAGGATATCATCAGGATTAACTCAATTAAGATGATTCGGATATCCAATGAAAAGAACAGGTGTAAGGTTATTAAAACAGAACAGTTTTAATGTCTGTCCCAATTTGAGGAAAAATATTTGGGGGAATCATGAATATTAAGTTAGGTGTACGGGTAATAAAAAGTAAACACAACCGATAATCCTAGAGAATCAGCTAGTCAACTCAAGTGAGTAGTAATTCATAAGAGAAAGAAATACGAATAAAGAAATGACATCAAAATTACTAATTACATTTTTAAAAGGGGAATTGCTTTTGCATGAGACTCGCTCTATGTTAACTCATAATATTCTATAAATTTCGCAGTGTTTACCGTTGTAGAGAAAAGGAATTTATGAATTTTAAATATATATAGATTCATTTTTCGATCTAATGCTCATTTAAAAAGTGGCGATCTAATTTTGATGTCTTCTATTTCCCCCCTAGATATCTGTCATGCTGAAGTCGAGAAACAATGCCCCAAATCCCTAAGTTTAAAAAACGGAAAAGTTCGATTTCAGTCCCGAGGAGGCGTGACGGCAATTTTTTCCTGTGACGCTGGGTTTACACTTCGGGGTAGTAATGTGTCACATTGCCAAACTGATGGACACTGGTCCGTGTCAGAGCCGACATGTGTATCAAATGGTAAGTGGAACTATTCTTCGTATAAAAGAAAAAAATAAATAATCTTTATTATCTTTCTATTGAAGATTGCCAAAAACTTTTAATTAAATTAAAAAAAGAGAATCTAAACTAGGTCACAATAACGTCACAATTGGTCACAGAACCTCAATCAGTGCTCAGCGAATCTAATGAGGTCAGAGAGATACAATTTCCAGGTATCGAGGTAATCATTATTTTAAGATTTTCCTAGTTTATAGTTTCGACTTCTCGCTATGGATTTGTTGTCAAAATAGTAATTCTTGAAATAAGTTGGAAAAAAAAGAAAAAAATGTTGAAATATTCATAGTTTGAAAAAATGTATATTTGTAAGATCTTGGGATGATCACATTTTAGTCCAAAGTAAAAGTTCAGACTGGAGTAAATATAAACCTTGATTTTATTTTCTAAGATAGAGTATAATATTTATGAAAATATCATTGAATTCCTTTTTTTTAGTCTGATATATGGAATATTAATTAAGAAAGCCGCTATACGATCGATTTTAAAAACTGGAGTGCAAAACGCTTAATCACTCTAGTAATGCCAAATTTAGAAAAAGGACGGAAATTAGTAGAGGCCAGATTATAGAAAACAAGAAAATCGAAAAAGAAAATCTTTATTAAATTTACTGCAATACTGATAACAATGGCTAATACAGCATTTTAAAGTGTCTCGTGATTCTGCCAAAAACAAGTAATTGATTTGAGCTAAAGCCAGTTAAAGGAAATAAATTGAATTGCGTGTAAATTATCATTAAACACTGCTGAGGAAGGAAATATAGGAAATATAGAAGGAATATTCGAATAATTCTTAATTATCTTTAAATTAAACTAAAATTTAACTTTGAAAGAAAATATTCTTTGAAGAAAATGAGATGCCATATGCAATATCAAAATGTATGTAATCTGCAGACCTAAGTTTCACTTTTTGAACGGTTGTAAATAACTATACCGGAAGTTAAACATTCATATTTTAAAAACTATTACACGTTATGTAGTAAGTGATACATAAAAATGAAAAAATAAGAAAAACCTTCCAATTTTTTCTATTACAAATGTTTGACGTGAGAATGCTTCGTAATGCAACAGACATCTAATCTTTCATGCTTCTTCAAACCATTTTGAAGTTTCACACTTTAAATAATGCTTAATGTAGAATTGATGAGTTTTTAAAATTTTATTGGTCGTTTTTGGTAATGGGGATTAACAAACAAGGTATTTGGTGAAACCCCATAAAAAGAAATCACATTTGGAAAGATCAATTTAATGCAGTAGTGATGTGCTCCTTTAAATTCACTGACTGTGTTTTGGTAATGTGGATTTACAAAGTCTTCAGTGTAACCCTGTAGAAAGAAATCACATCAGATAAAAGCCTGTTGCAACATAATGTTTTAATCCATTGATCGGTTTTGACCATGAAGATTAACAAACAAGGTCGTTGATGTAACCCCATAAAATGAAATCACATTAGGTAAGATCCCCAAATCCTGACAGCCATGTGACGGGAATAAATCAGTGTTACCCGCAAGTCCAATCAAATGTTGTGGACTCTCCTCATACAGATAAGCCATTAACATTTTAAGTCCCAATAAAAACCTTGATTCCCTTATTGAAAATTAAAAATCGTATTATTCTCATGTAGCTATGAAAGTAGCCGTGTTTCCAGGTTTAACAGATAATTGTCTCTTGTGAAGACATGCTAAAAACTAAATTTAGGAAAAAAAATTTCACTATTTATATTTTGAAAATATAAATTTTAAAAATCCTGTCATTAATTTATGCTAACACTGTCAAAAAACCTTATTTTTGATGTTGTAAAGTCTGAATGTTTGAAATGACTACATTTTATGGATATAAAAACAATTTTGAATCATCACTGAAATAATGTCATTTATAATCCTAATTAGAATCCAAATATGCATTTTTTAACAAAGACTTTCCCTAATTTCTACCTGTTATTTTTAAAAAATGTGTAAAAGTATATTATGCTAAACTCTTAACCTTGTCATATTTAACTTTTTCGTGTGACACGACACTTCTAAGTTTTTCTTAAGTTTTTAAAGTAGTCACAAAACCACATCGTTTACTTTTTAACACAAAGTTAAAAGGTGTAATCTTTCAATAATGTTATGCAATGGCATAATATAAACCTCTAACTAATTTACAAAGCAAAATAAAAACAAATAATAACAAATACGAACATTTAATAGCGATTATTTCGATCGAAAACAACTTTCAAACTTTCATATTTTTCTTGCCTCTTTTAGAATTTTTCAGTTATTCATTTACTTATTTTAATTATTCATAAAAATGTGTGGAGCAAAGATTATTTGTTTTAGCTCATTATTATCGACATTATAAATGTATATACCTAGAAAAACGTATAGTGGTCATTTTGACAGCAGAAAAATATCGCAGATTATGATATATTTGCTATTCTATTTAAACTTTATTCCACATTATTTATAATTTTACAAATATTTGAATTTGATTTGATTAGAATGGATATAAATAAATAAATATGGTTCTTGCAAGCATTTATTGGTCATTTACAGCAGCTTTTGTGCTAATCAAAATTCCTAATATTCATTTATTTTGACGAGTTTTAGTTTGATTTACTCATTTCTTTATCTATTCCACCGATATTATCATTCATGGTGTCCCAAAGAACCTTTGTTTAAAAACTCTATCACAAAAAATACTTTTTAGTCGAAATTTATATGAAAAACATTCTAAATTGGATCTAAAATCTTATTTATCTCAAGATGAGCATATTTCTGACGATGATAACGAGCAAACTTTAAGAGCCGAATGCTCAATTTTTGCCGAAATATCACACAGCAATTTCTTCTCTGAACCAGAAAATGAAGAAAATTCAATGATAAGCTTCGATATCTCACATACAAGTACTTCACAAGAAACAAGTTGAGGATAAGAATGAAAAGATTCAAAAGCGAAAAAGAATACTGGAGAAAAAAAGTTCACGAGCATTTATATCGCCCTCTTCCAGAATGAGCGAAATGAGTGAGGTTAAAAAGTAGCAACAGGGTCCGTATTAATGAATAATTTTAGATTAATTAGATGCTTTTACTTCTAAAGGTTTAAAACAAACAATCTATGATATATGACTTGGATCTAAAGTTAATCCTTAAAATTATGACTCGAAACGAATTCAAAGAAATCAAAAAATATTTACGGAATTTTCTCAAATTTACGGGATTCAAATAACGTTTAACAGATCCTGTTTTCTAGTAACAGATTCCTGGAACACAAATAATGAAAATTGTTCGTTTTATCAAAGTCAGGTCAGAGCATAACAGTTGATGAAGAACAATTCCAAAAGAAAGATAGTCCATTTATATACTATAGACCTCAAAAACTAGGAACTCTCGGTATGAGGATAACAGATTGAGATATGTTCAATCAAAATATTGATTGAATTTCTATAATTAAGAGCAAAAAATTCAAATAGTTCTATTGAGGAAACCGCTGGAAAACTTTTAATATGAAACCCGGTACAGCTATTTCATACTGTAAGTAAAAATACTCAAACGGACATTCTTTTTTTTGGACATTCAAAGTAAACCAAAATTTTATAAAATGAAAAATCTAATTAGTACTGTCAAATGTAAGGCAAACTACTCAAATAAATGAAAGTCAAAAAAGGAGCATTCAATCAAAATTCTCAAGCAAGACAACACTACTTGGATTACACATTAAAGAAAAAAAAATTATAGTAATGTCAAATTTAATTATTGAATATATATTATAAAAGCTTGCTTTAGAAAATAAAATTTGTTTTGGGGTCATTTAGAAAAAGCGGTCAAAATAGTTTTTGGTCTTTCTAGATATACGAAAAACATTGTCTATTTAGAGTTAAACATTTTGCACCTTGTCTGGACTATGACTCCGCAAAGTCTTGACATGACGTCTGGATTGTCTAAAATAATTATAATTTTCTCAAAACGTATCGCATTGTAAATTATTTTCATATAATAGCACTTTGTGAAATGCCATTAAAGAATAAGGTCATGTGACGGTTTTTTTCACTGCCGATATATATATATATATATATATATATATATATATATATAAATGTTTTAAGAGTGCAATCATTTTCAATCAACATTATTTTTATACAAATATTCAGTGTTTAAATGTATACCTGTAAAAACTTTATAATTATCTTTGTATTCTTTTCTATTATAAAATCTGTTTATTATTTATATAGATCAAAGGTGTCCTGCAGCTGAAATAGAGTCAATTCTTCTTCAACCAGGAAGAGCAGTCAATATTAGTTGCGCAAAGGACACAACAATTACAGATGCTCAGCTCTTTTGGACTACAAATGGCACTTTCATTACCAACACATTTAGTGATAACAACACGCTTATCATTTCACCTAAAACTCCAGGCATGTATGTATGCTTAACATTTAGTTCTGACGAGGTCGTTATTTTAAGAGCTGTTAAAATGATATTGGATCGAACTGATTCATATGAATTGACGTTTGAAAAGTGTAATTTGACTTTCAAGGACACCGAAACAAATATATCTGCTATGTTTGGTTCAAATTTAACGCTTTCGTGTGAAATCAGCTCACTTTCAACAAAGATACATTGGTTAAAAAATGGAGAAACGATATCCGATAAGTATGGTGCATATTCTAAATATAATTTAAATATAACTAATATACACAAAGCAGATGAAGGTAATTATACATGCATAGTACAAGAAAAAAATATTCATCGTTGCTCTGTAACAAAAAGTATGACAGTTAAGGCAGAGAAAGTCACTCGTCTGCCTTTAGGATTTGCGTGTGGACAACCTGTCAATACTGCACGAAGATGGAGACGAGTTATTGACGGCAACCGAGCAGCTCCTTTATCTGCACCATGGATGTGTATGTTATCTATGGATAGAGAACCTCCATTTTGTGGTTGTAGTCTTATATCTGATAAATGGGTTGTCACGGCTGCTCATTGCTTTAGAGATGCAAACAAGTTAAATTCCTCTTTCATGTCATTAGAAGAAATTTACAAGAAGGTTAAAGTAAAATTTGGTAAACAACAACGACGGCAATTTGAAAAAGGTGAGGTAGTGAGAATGATACAAAGTTTGCTAATCCATCCGAAATTTGTTCTTGATTCCAAAGCAAGAAACTTGGCCAATGAGCATGACATTGCTCTCGCAAAACTAAATGAATCGTTGATTTTTCAACCAAGTATACTACCGATTTGTTTACCACCAGCTGGATTCATGGATTCGATACCAACTGGAACTCTGGGAGTTGTAACTGGTTGGGGAAGAGTAAGTGTGCGTGATTCGATCATGGCTTTGACACTTCAAGAAGCATTCTTACCGTTAGTAAATAACAGCTCATGTCAAGAAACTACCAATTACGCAATTACTGATAACATGTTATGTGCTGGATATGCTGAAAGTTATAGACCAGATACATGTTCAGGGGACAGTGGTGGACCCTTTGTACTTCAGAAATTGAACAGCTGGTATTTAATTGGAGTAGTTAGCTGGGGAGAAGGATGTTCAACGCCTAAGAAGTTTGGAGTATATACACGAGTTGAAAATTATGTGCCATGGATTCAGTCAGCTATTTCCGGAAAACTAACACCCTGAAATTGATTCGCATTTAAAGGCGTTTGACTGATATCACTTTTACAACATTGGGTATATTCCGATTTGCTTAATTTCTGTAAAATAAAAATAAAATATATCTTTAGGAAACACAATATGCTGTGATATTAGAAATCACAGCAAAGAGAAAACATGAAGCTGATAAAATTTTCCAAAATTTTTATTCATGCATTTAGATACGAATTCATACTTGGGCATAGGCAGCATAGAAGCAAATCAGAGTATATTCATAGAAAATATGATTTCTTAATAATTCATTAGCTATCATATCATAATGAAGTACTTGCATTTAATTGTAGGTGAATGTTTGACTAGAATTGTGTGAATATATACATATTCTTCCAATAAGTTTTATATTTCGAGGAGAAACATACATTAAACTGGAACTTTTTTTTCAACTAATTCACAATAAATTACAATAAAAGATTCAACTTTGATTAACCGTTTTTTATTGATTCTTAACCCTGTTTGCGCTTTTGCAGGTTGTGATGTTATGGATAACTTTTAGTATGTTTACTTTAATTTTTTCAACTTTAAAAATGTTTTTTTATGCGTTCTACTTTTTTGCAGAACTCCAATAATAATTTTTTATTTTAATTGTTTATGGACAATTAGAAGAAAATGGTCGATATAATATTTCGAATTTCAAAACAATATTGCTTTATTTAGTCATGAATAATTTATTAACAGAAAGCTGATTTTTTAAAAAAATTCATAAAAGAAAGTTTAATTAATCTTTTAATGTTCAGACTTTTTTCTGTAAAACATCCCGAAATAATTATTATTTAAATTACATGAAATAAAAATGTCACTTTTTTTAAAACATACATAATTCTTTTTCTTTTTCTTTTCTTTTATTCTCTCTTTCCCTTTCTTGTAAAGAAAAGGTTTAACTCAATTTTAAATGTTGACATACAAGATTTATATCATAGAAATAAAATTTAAGATTAGTAATTAACTCTTGGTGCTGGTTTCTGAAAAAAAAATTTCTAAAAGAAAGAATTAAAGAATTTTTCGTATGACGTAAAATTCATTATACTATAGGTTATCAAATATTACCTTGTAGAAAAGAAATAATGTATAAAAATTCCTAAAATATAATTATTCAGTGAATTTCTTTGAAATTCACTGAGGAATTTAAGAAAAAAATAATTAAAAAAGGAAATGAAATCTTCGATTTTAAATTTCAAGTTATCATGTGATAACATTATTACTTTATGTCATTAGTTATCTTAATTAATTTAAGTCATTAACCAATTTAAACGGTTTCAATCAATCACGAGACTTCTCTATAGGTCTGTATCCCTTTCTTTCTATATAGGTATATATATATAATGATAATTTTTTTAACTTTCATTTTTAATTTTTCTAGCTGGCAAACAAAGTTTTGGAACTCGACCTATTTTGAGATGAAATAACAGTTATGATGTCATAGTTCTCCGTCAGCCTTTTAAAAACGCATCTACTGTCAAAAAAGCATACGTAGTAATAAAGCAATACTGATAAAAGTAGGTCAAACGCCTCTGCTGTCAAAGAAGCATATCTAATAATAATGCAATACTGGTAAAAGCAGATAAACATATGTTTTGCCCGTAAATTTCGGAGGCATCAAAACCTAATAGCCAAAACCACATCATGATATCACATGATAATAAATTCAATAAAAGCAATTTGTATAAGAGTATTTTAAATAATGTTCTAAAAAATTTTTAATGATTTTCTACTTTTCAGTTTTCTAATTACAGCTCATTTTTATAAATATTATGAAATCTAACAATCAGTTTTTTTCTCAGATTCACCATCACGTGACACCACTAGTGTGGAAGAGAATTTTATTTTAAAAGCATCGCTAAATGATAATTAAGTTCTTAAAATATTAAAAGAACATACTCCCATCAAGTGTGAAGAATTTCAAAATTACAGCACAACAGAAAATGATTGAAAAATCGATTACAAAATTTCTTCTTTACAAACATGAACAAACAAATTTAAATTAACGAGTCTTAAAGGCATTATAAACAGATAAGATTAAAATTGAATTAATTATTGAGACCCAGATATTAAAATGTCATGAATCAGTCTAAAATATCATGATGTATAATATCAGTAGAAATGGTATGCCAATTTGCACGCACAAGAAAAAAGCATTATGCAACATAACAATGTCTTGAGTATTTCATAGATAAGCCCTTCCACTTCCAATGTGGAGTATTAAGCAGGTACACAGAAGTATCATTTAACAATTGCGAGAAATCTTAATTAATCCGCATATAAGAATAGCTAGCACATAAAATCAGACAATCCCATACATTTCAGCAATAAAAAAATTTCATATCTTCCCAATTTCAGAAAGAAATCATCAGAAAAAAGTTATCAATTTGATAATATTTTCAGACAAAAAGGGAAATGAATAATGTTTCCCTCTATGTCTTTCTCAAAAATAACTATCCAATAAATAATTATGATAAACTATACTAAACGATACTAATCTATCTCTGAAACTTTCTGAGCATTTAAGATTTCTGCAGATTTCTCAGAAATTTAAGATCGCTAGTATACTTTTTAAATAATATTTATAACATTAATTAGGTCTTAGGCAAACCGTTTCTTTTACATTATATAAACCGATTTAAATCTGATAAGATAAAATACAAAGTTGTGAAGCATTAAATGGCTTACACAAAATTTAAATGAAGAAAAACTGCAGAAAAATATTCAGATTAAGGATTATTATGATACAGCAAAGACCATCTTGTGAATCACTTTAAAAATGAGTATACGTATTTTTGTACGTGAGTACACAAATGTGAAATTTAAAATATTTCAAGAAATCATGCAATGGAACTCCAAAAACGGATTTTTGAAATTATTTTTTTAATCCCCTCCCACTCTCCTCTAAATAAAATGACTATTCTTTTTTTTTTATCTTGGTTACGAGGTTGATGCCTTCCCCCTCCTCCCTTCAAATTTGTAACTTTTAGAAATGAATGGCTTTGTCTTGTTCCGTTTATTGAATGACTTCAGAATTCCTTGTAAATGACTGATTTCAGAAATGATATTTATGGAGACATGGCGGAAACGGTTGAATCCTCGCTTTTATCTATAAGGCTTGATACCTTAGTATACGTAACTCAAACAAGGAATTTTAAAATTGCGTCATAGTATTTCCACACAAAAAAAAATTTAAATACCAAAAAATCATATTCAATTCTCTTTGTATTCAAGTATTTACATTAAGTGATGACTCTGAATACTTTTGATTTTTTTT
>JAOUZG010050968.1:17609630-17621449 GCA_026289955.1 Argiope argentata
GGGACACTATAGGTTAGGGTAAGCTCCTCCCATCGATGACGGGAAGTACTTCTTACGGGAAGGGTTGTACTGTGACTGGTGATGACCCTTGAGAATCGACCACAGTTTCCGCCAGTGTTGCTGTTGCAGCGGGACGTTCATTCAACCTTATGGTTAAAATCCGTGTGCTCTCGGATGGGTCGGAGAGTGTGGTATGTCTTACCTTCAGTACTTGAATTATGTTTAGTCCATTGAATAAAACTCCAGTTCAAAGGTCTGTTTAGCGAAGCACAAAGTTACAAATGAAAGAAATGAGACATTAAAATAAGAAAAGTACGTAAAATTAATGAGGTAAGTAAATGATCAAAATGTAAGTTATTTTTCTGCCTTAATAAATAGCTTTTAGATCTTCAGTATTGTACAGTATTATACAATATAATATAATATTGCCTACTATTTTACAACACTGCATAATATTATATTGTATTTTACAGGGTGCTCCTGAATCCATAGGCCGAACTTTAAGGATATGTAAAATACTTGTAAAAAAAGCAGTTTTAATACAGCAATGTGGAGTCGAAAATGAAAAGTTTGGGCCGAAAAAACAAGAAATGCTGAGGAAATGAAGAGAAGCATAATTTTTCAGTAATTGCACAAATGTGCCCCCCCCCAACATCGATACAGACATAGTAGCGTCTAGGAAATGATTAGCGTATACTCTTTCGAAGATGCTAGATGTTCCATGAACAATTACAGTGGCAGCTGAAAGTTTTACAATGACCTTTTTTCTCAGAGTCATTGTAAGTCTGGTAGACATTACATTTTTCATCCTCGCTTGCACTTACTGACACTTACTTGTTCCACCTACACTTTTCATTTCCGATACCATATTGTTATACAAAAAAAAAATCCCAGGTAGCCCATCCAGTTGCATAATATTGTACAATATTGTGCGATATAATATGATATTAAACAATATTCCATACTATTAAACAATATTGCGAATATTGATCAATATTGATCAATATTTGTGCTCTACTAGGGATAATCTGCTCCTTTATGTATTCTGTATTTCATGTACCCTTAAAGTTTGTCCCATGAATTCAAGGACACTTCGTATATAATTACTCACTATCATGGAAAAAATATTGTTTTAATATTGTACATTTCCTATATTTTGCATGTTTTCAACATGGGAAAAATATTATATAATAATCCTATACCGATTTTATAATGTTAACGATATGAGGTGCAATTTGGGATGTTCTTTCACTAGCACATCAATGTCGTTGCTGTCGCCCCCTAGCCTTGTAATCTTTGCTAGAATCACAATTTCGTAGAATGAAGTTTCGCAGACATTTGCTTACATTCTTGTAGTCACTTTCAGCAATGCTATTCACTCAAAACTTTTCGGAAAATTCTCACAAAATGTGATATAATATTAGAATATTATAAAAAATGGATCTTTGTTATTAATTTATAATTTATTGAAAAATTCATTGTTTACTAATTGATTTAATCGGTATTTATTATAAATCATTGACAAAAATGAAAAATCTGAGTAAACTGTAAATAAAAATATTATAAATACTTTTTAATGGAGATGAAACGCATGATTAATTCTTTTTTAGTTGATATATATTTTATCGTAAATGGAATTTAATAATGCATTTCTTACTTAATAATACGTATAATTTCATTATGTGTCATTAAATATAATACTTTGACATTTAATGTTACGTTTTGATCTAGAAGTAATTCATCTATAAAATAAGTTTGAAAAATAGAAATAGTTTTCTTTACATTAATTCTTCGTTAAGTGTCAAGTTATGTTAAGAATACATCACTAAATTTTTTAGAGAAATGATTAAAATTCGTAATTTTATTTGTAAATATTAGATTACTTTGCTTTACTTTTCTTTTTTATCAAATTATTCATTGTAGTAATTATGAAAATTTAATTAACAGTTAACAAATTATTATTATTTAATCTTTGCTTTTAGTCAAATCTGTCAAATAAATAAAATGTATCAGTTAAGAGCAGAAAAAAAGTAACTGAATTTAAAATTGAAAAATAAAAACAATAAAATAAGCTAATAATGATTAATGTTGCATTCAAACAGCAAGTCAAAATCGCAAATTTTTCAAAAATGATGCTGATGCTGTAATTAATAGACGCGATAGTTGATTATTATTTACAAGCCAGAAAATTTTGGATTTATAGATTATTTAGAATCACTATACTCAAATAGGAACAGAAGTTATTTAAGATGTCTATCGTTTGATCATTTTTATTGAATGAAATTGAATGTAAGTAAAAAATGAGAAATAGGCTTGTATTTTCAGAAAGAAGCAAATGCATCTATTGATATCCTTTCAAACTATTTTCGGCAATTAAATTGAAATTAAAAATGGATATTAACACTGAAAAAATATTGACAACATTTTAAGTAAGCATGATGTTTCAAAAGTACACATATTATGTCTATCTTGTATCTTTAAACGAGCAATTCTAGTATATATATTTATATCGTGTATCTCAGAAACCGTTCTAGTGATTTGGATCAAATTTTATATTTAGATAAGTTTTTGCTTTTTAAGTTTATCTATATAGCAATCTTTCCTGAAAAAACAGGATTTTACCAACAACAAAAAATATTTTTATAACTAACTATTACAGTCCAAGAGATGGCGCCACAAGCCGTATTTAACCGAAGTTAACTACAAAGCTTCAGTAATAATCAATAACTTCAAGTTAGCAATTCTTGTTTGTATACAAATTTATTTATTTTGTAAATCTATGTGTTTCGTGCAACGCTCTAACGATTTGGATCAAATTTTATATTCATAAAAGGTTTTACTTTTTAATATTATCTTTATAGGTGTCTTTTCTGAAATATTGCGATTTTACGCACAAAAAGATTTTTTATACCTAACTATTATAATAAATTTATTCAACTTCCACCTTAACGTGTGAGTAGTACAGTATAATGGTCAGAACGTCACAATTGGCACGTGGGTTCTATGTACTCAGTTTGTATCGCACTTTATAGTTTATTTTTTCCTATGAATTTATAATTTAATATGTTTGCTTTTCAAGCTTATCTATATAGGGTTATTTCCTAAAAAACTTTATTTTATACACATAAAAAACATTTTTATAAGTAAATATTACACCTCTTTTCTATCTGCTGTCATGTTGAGTATGCCATATAGCGTCTCTGCCCGATTTCATCACAGTAAAGCTGAGTGTTAGTTCAAAAATGTAAATAATGATAGATAAACTGTAAAATGAACGCTGTAATATAGAAGATTGTTTCTAATAACATGTTAAACTAAATGCATTCGTATTTTATTTATTTATTTGAATAAGCAGCTCATATGTAGGTGAGATTGAAAAATATCCATATGTAATATATATGTAAATTTTCCGTATCCATATGTAATCAATATGTAAATTAAAATCAACATGTATCTTTTCCGCAAAAACAAGATTTTACAAAAAAGAAGGAAAAAACTTAACTAAGTTGAGCCTCCCTGATACTGTAATTTATATAAGCATTTCACACATATAAACAGAACTGATACCAATCTTCTACAGCAACAACTTCAGAAGGAAAATTGCGGGAAAGAAATGCTCAAGAGAATAATATTAACAATAAAAGTCTTTAGATAGTTAGGGTTAACCTTCACAGGGCATGACGAAAGCCAAAATTCAAGCAGAAGAGGTAATTATTTATTTTGTTTAGAGTATCTGAATGATTACCATAATTTTCTTAAACTGCATTTTGAAAAGTGCCGTGATTACAAACGGCGAGGAGACACAAATTATTTATCTTCTCATACTTGCTATGAATTTATAACTTTTAATTCATTTTAAAAAATGGAAATAAATTATTTTTAATAGATTATAATTATTTTAGAAAAGCAACGAAAAACAGAAAAGGATGCATCAATAACAATTGCACTGTGATCTGATTTTGAATTTCAACGAAGATTTATATCTGGTAATCCTTTTTTTTTTGTCATTTATGCTTTAATGTACTTCAATATTTAGAAAAAAAATAATTATCATTTTTATTTCATTAATTATTTAATTATAATTATTTATTAGACCAGCAATTGTAATTAAAGTAACTTTGCTAGGAAAAGACTTTTCTTTTATACTATGAGTAATAATTTATTTCGATAACAAACATAAATACACTGAAGAACCAGAAAAACTGGTATAGCTGATGGTATGCAAATAATGGAAGTGTTCAACCAACCAACCAACGCTATGCTATCGACCGTGCGTATATAAGACAACAGTGTCTGAGAAGGCTATTACATCGATTCTTGCTGTTGTAAGGCCAAGTCATGAAGATTTAAGTTATTTTTAACTGGCACTAATCGTCGGCGCACGAGAGAGGGAGCCCAGCATTTCTGAAGTAAAAATGAAATTTGGATTTTCGATCATGACCATTTCTAGGGTGTACAGCGAATACCAGGTTAAAAAGGTAAAACTTCAAATCTCCGACAGCGATGAGGCTTGAAAAAAATCTTGATAGAACGGGATCGTCAACGCCTGGAAAGAATCGTTACACGAGATAGACGTTTAACACTTCCTCAAATTGACAAAGCAGCACAAAGCTCTAAACCTTATCTAAGCTCGCAAGCACCACCATTGGACTCTTAATGATTCGAAAAACATTATCTGTTCTGATGAGCCTCGTTTCCAGATGTATCGGACGGATGATGTATACGGGTGTGGAGAAAACTCATATCTACCATAGGCCATCTACCATAGGCGATATCTACCATAGGCCATATTTTCTTCTGTCGCCTCTGAAGACCGCCTTTTCATTGGGGTGAGCTCCCACAGAGACTTTGTGAAGACGGTCGTTTCAATATAATCACCCCGTAATCGCCACAATGTCTGGAAAGGCGTTATTCTGAGGTGGCGCAATGCGAATATATTTTAGGAATTTCCCATTAATTACCTGGCTTATATTGGATTTTAGAACTTGTCCAGTAATGCTTGCGTTGATTTCAAGAAACTTGGTAATTTCAAATTATTTATTATTATATTATTATTGTAATATTTTGTGAAATGATGAGACCCACTTTTGGACTCAATGGTCAACTTAATTCCCACTATTATCGAATTTGGGCAGAGGAAAACCCTCACATTATCCAGGAACAACCCTTTCATCCTAAAAAAGTGACAGCTACCTTAATCATTGGACAAAATTTCTTTGAAGAGATAACTTCAAATGGAATACAGACCTGTTCCGTCAGAGGACAACTGTACAATGATATACTGAAGGACTTTGTTATTCAAACTCTTCTACAGCGTGAATGCCTTCAAGACATCATTTTCATGCAGGACGTTGCACCACCTCATGTTGATCGTCTTGTAAAGCGATTGTTTATGCATCATTTCACAGAAGCAAGAGTTATCAGCCGTCATTTGATAACAGCAAAGCCTCCTCGCTCGCCGGGCATCACCCCTTGCGACTTTTGGTTGTGGGATTATTTGAAGAACAATATCTACCGTCAAAAGACATCATATCTACCAGATCTGAAGTACAACATTAGGCGCCATATTCTTAATATTCCAAAAGACTCGCTCCGGTCAACTATAGATAATATGGTTCTCCGATTTGAGCATATTGTTGAAAATGTAGGAGGACATATTGAACAATTTTAATTTTGTATTATTTAAAAAAATACAAACCTTATTAAATGGTTGTATGTGTACTACAACGTCATGTAAAGGTGAATTTTTGCAGCAACTTTTTTATTTAATAAATATAAAGCACATCCTCTCAATAATTTGTAGTTCAAATTTTATCTCACTTGGATAAATAGGACGCATTTTAGAGCCCTCCGAAGTGGGTAACTTATTTCTTACTATCCTTATAGTTATTATTCAATAGAAAAAGAATTACTTTCAGCTAAAAGGGTGAGTTTTCATTAATTTAACCTCCTTATGGAAACATTAACATTAATTAAAGACGAATTATTGCCACTCTTTGAAACTTTTATCTCCTGTGCTTTTTTAATACGTTAATTTCATTTGTTTTCACCAACTAATTCATGATTTTTCTTCCTTATTTTCTGCAAATAGTATTTAACATACAAAAAAGAAAAAAAGTAGCATTTAAGGTTAATGAATTGCCTTTAAACAATGAAACATATTAATTATAAAAATTTGGAAACATTAGTTTCTTGTAATATAGATATGCTTTATAAATCAATTCATGTCTTGCATAACATGTTAGCAGTTACAATGCTTAAATATTAAATTGTTCTGCAAATTTAAGAATTTTTACATAATTTAACTCAAAAACTTCATTCCTGGAAGAAAATACACTTGGAAATACGAATTTTTTTAATGAATTTTGTCAGCATTAAATATTTTGAAAGCACACAAAACACTTCATAAAAATCTTATCTTTGAAATGGAAGGTTAAGTATTTTTTGAAAAAATACATATATTTTTCAATCATACTTTTCTGGGCATTTCCTAGAAGTAAATTTATTCTAAATAAAAGTGCGCATTGCTAAAATAAAGTTTTGATAACTGTTTTCATAAGGATTGGCAACAAGCCACTGATGCAATGAGAGCAATTTCTTCTTTCTACACCTGAATCAACTTAAAGGGTTTTATAATTTCATGACACCCCCACAACTACGAAAAAGGGTGGAAAAGTTGCTTTACTCACAGGGAAGGGGAAGGTAATTGATCCTAATAAATTTATGTCCAAGGAAAATGCAGCTCATTTTCAACTCACATTGGTCAAATATTTCTGCTATCAACGGTTCAAGATAAGGGTAAAAGGTAAAACGATTTTTTTTTCAATCGAAGTAATGTCGAGATGTTGGGAAAAAAAAGAAAGAACTAACAACTAGAACTAAACCTGCTTTGAAAGAGGCAAACAAAATTTCTATTTTATAATATTACGCTTTTTTTGTGTTAAATAGTTATTTATTTATAAAACCATTATTTTTAACTATTTCTTAGAAAGCTGAGCAAATATTAACTATTAATAAATATTTGAGATAAAATAAAAAAACAAACATTGATTCTATTTGAATATAGTGAAACTTATAAGAAATAGTAATTCAGTTTGAGTTAAATTTTAAAGCAGTTTTCTATTTGTATCAAAATATGTGATAACAATTTTGATTGCCAAAAGTAATAGAATTATACTTTTCCACACAGTCATTAAAACTGTGACTATGGTTTTTGAAGAATAAAAAAATTAGCGAAATATACATCTATTATTCATGTATATGACACGAATTAATTCTTTCTCTTTCTGATAAATTTCAGTAACTTTTTTAAAACATTTAGAAAAACTTGTTATTAGTTTATTAAAGAGAGTAGAACAAACTGCTGATAAGACAATAATAACCTTAAATTGGCAGGGAATGATATGCTTTTCAAATATATTAATTAAAGTTTTGTGAGTGAAACATTTGTCAGCTTATATAAGAATTTACAAATCTCGTAATGTTTGCTATATTTATAAATATATGTTAACTTTTCCGATGATAAAACTATAGTCAAAATGCATGCTGATGCTAGCTTTCCTCTGGTAACTATAAAGGTTATTAGTTTTTAATGTTCTATTTTATTTTTAATTCTTCTGAATGATAACTGCAACGCTTTGTAAACAGATTAACCAAATTTGTAATTTATAATTTCAATATGTGTACATTGCTGCAATTTTGGGTCTTTATAAAAATGAGCATAGGCATTGTTTTGGATTTTTTGCTTCTAAATTTTGTTTCACGATTTAGTCTTTAAAAGTGATCGATAGTCGATATAAAGGTAAAGAATATATTTATTTTCTACTTCTGAAGGGAGAATTTGTGATGTAATGAAGAGTAGCAAAACTGGACCTTATTTATCCCATAAGCCTTTGATTACGAAATCCAAACACGCTGTTCGGTTGAATTGGTGCAAAGCACGTTGAAACTGGACGGTAGATGAGTGGGAATAGGTTCTCTGGAATTGTGAATCAGAGTTCAATCTTTACCAGTCGGATGGCAGAGTCTGGGTTTGGTGTATGCGTGGAGAACACCTTTTGCCAAAATGCATTGTACCTACAGTAAAGTTTCGTGGAGGAATTATAGTCTGGGGATGTTTCTCGTGGTATAGATTGGTATCCTTGATCCCAATTCATGGTAAGCTCATCGCCGACTCCATATTCTAGACAATTCTAGTCCTACGCTGTGGCAATTTCACAGGTTGCATTACTGTTATTTCCAGGATGACAACGCAAAATGTCATGTTGCTAGATCCACCATGGATGGGTATGCTGACAATGGGGTGAATCGACTGGCTTGGCCTGCCCAGGGTCCATACCTTTACATTCTACAGAAAACCTCTGAAATGAATTTGGTGACTGAATTAATCGATGCAGTAAACGTTCAAAATCGATTAAAGAATTTGCATGTCTTCTCCGAGCCGAGTAAAAGAAAATACCATGCATAGTGATAAGGATCCTTTATTCCAATTCATATAGGAAGAGTTGTCTTTAACCGCTTAACTGTTTTGTTCGTATGCCATCTATTTATCGAATTTTGATAGTTGTAAGCAAAAAATAAATCATTTACAATTATAACTGAATATTAAAATCACTTCGAATATATTGATAAATCAAATATTCAAAGGATTTCAATTTGAATAAAAATAAGAAAATATACCCAAAATAGAAGATGTCATCTTATTAGATGGTAAAGTAAATAAAACAGTTAAGTAGTTAAAAAATGTGAAAATTCATATATTCCCCGGAGACGTTGTGTTTTGCGCTCTTTTTGTATGGTTTGGCTCCGAATGCATTTAGAAAAAAGTAGTAAACTTATTTTATTCAAAATTTATGATCATCAACAGGCATTACCCCTCAGTTAGAGCAAAATGAAAACTACTTTTTAGAAATTATTATTTAAAACAGAAGGTTACTTATTTATCTGATTTAGATTTTTTTAAATTATATTGTAGTTTGATGAGATTCACATAAAAATCCAAGTCGATTAGAAATCAAGCAACATGGTTGTGTTTCAAAAAATAACGGCTAGTTGGCTACTTAGGGCATGTATTTATGATTTCAAGTGTAAACTTTTTAAATAAAAATGTTGGACATGTGTGGTCAGTTAAAAGTACAAAATGTGATTATTTGCATTGCATAGTTAAAAAAAATTAATAGGTTAAAAAACATTTGCTTTTTTTTTTCTGTCTTTGGTTTTATTTGTAATAACAATTCAGTTAACAGAAGAGCAATTATCTCATACGATACTCGGGTCGGTTCAAAAAAGAAAGAAAAAATGCGAATGGTTTCTCGTCATGCATGGGATAAAAAAGTGCTTTTGTATTTATTTCGTTACCGTACAGGGAATGCTATGATTTTAGATATCTTCTTTAAACTTAAAAAGAAATTCCCAATACATTTTGGAAATAAAAGGAACCACGGCTCCATCCGAAATGGAGACAAAACGATTCGTCAAGAGGAGAGAATTCGATACTCTTGAATCGATACAGACGCGATTTATCGATGATGAGGTCACAAAGCAGCACCGAGGTCTTATCCCACGCCGGCCATAGTTAGAGGGGGAGGGGGAACGCGTCCTTTAGTTGACGCTATTCGTATTCAACAGTTGTCCTAAGGAAATAAAGAGATTTTCTCCGTCATTGTGATACAATCAATCGCATTGAAACGGCTTTTGTAACTGTGCTGTGAGCAATCCTATCAGTATAATAATTTTAACTATTAAGCTATTTTTTCGTAATTATGCTTATCGATGGCGCGATCCGGGGGCTCTTACTTTACTGTGGAGGGTCAGGATGCCGCCAATTCATTTCGTATCGCCAATACCGTTATCTCCGCACGGTTCTCTCTGGCAAACTTTGCGTGAAGCGGTACTCCCAATAACGTATTTTTTACGGCGTATTGATACATGATTTGTTATGAATGTATTGCGATTCTTTGCGGACAAACTGACGGATTTTCACCTATTTCGCTTCTCTTTCTAAAACTTACTCTTTGTCTAGGTGTCAATAAAAAATACCTGAAAAAAAACTGAGGACAAGAAACAATTTATGGCAAATATAAATTAATGAATTAAAATAAACCAAGAAGGAGGGGTAATTCTCATGCACGTTATACTTATAAGTTTAATGGCGAAAGTATGGAATGAATAGTGAAAATAAATTGATAATTGAAATATATAAAGAAAAAAATTGTGTCGGAAATTATATTAATAATTAATGAAAAAGTTGATTAAAAGATATCAAATTGAAAGTAAGAGATTAATGAATATTAATTACTATTTATTATCATTTATTTTATGTTTAATTTTAAATTTATTTTCTTGAACTGTACCTTTTTTTTAATGAATCGTGAAATAATTGATAAAATTCTATGCTTCTTTGAACTCTATACTGTAATCTTTCAAATTAACAAAGGCTTTAGTAATTTCATTTAACTGAATAGTTTCCGTAACACAACTAGTATTCATCTAAAAAATAGTTGGCATAGGTATTATTTCGAGTGAAACTAAAAAAAAATACTCCATAAAAAATTTCTAAATTTTAAGAATAGAATTATTTTTTTAAAGTAAACATTTCATAATTCTGTATTGAAAAATAAGGAAATCCTTAGAATATTTCATTCCATTTGCATCAACAAATTCAGGAAAGATTCTTAACAGAAGATAATACAGAATACAATTTATCTAAAAAAATAATAAACATTACTGAAAATATAGTGTACGATTGACAAATTCGTAATTTTTTTTCTCCCTACACTTCTGTTATTTAAGGACATCACTCAAAATATAAAATACTTTCTCCCGATTCAGAAAATAATTATAATAAAAATAAATTAATAAGATGAAAGAATTCTCTTTCTTTGCCCGACCAAAACAAAGATCATATTCTTTGTAGGAAAAGAGGATGGGAAGAAGAATTTTTAGCATACTAATATTAGAATACTAAAATCTAATATTTTCTCCATAAACTTTTACTTTTAAATAAAAAAAATGACATTTAAGTAAAAAAAAATTCTGAATGTAGGTGTTAATACACAACCACCAATTGAGTGATCCCATACTGATCTGTTCACAAAGCTATTTTCCTTCCAAATAATGAGTATCATTGACTGATTATACCCTTCGAGTATCCATCAATAGTGAAGGACAGACGATATCTCCCTCTCAATGGAAGAAGGAAAGGTGGAATGTCGAGAAAGGATCTTTTTTCCGTGATGGTGTGAATAAAGGCTTTAAATGGTGTGAATAAAGGCTCCAAGGACGCACACGGATTTGAAAGAGTCGATGAGATGTTTCAAATTCAATTTTGAATCCACTACCTTAATTTAATTTTTTACCTTAGGATTTTTAAAAAGAAAAAGAAAAGGAAATAGGTATGATTTTTTAAAAATATATATCTTACATGATAGACTATTATTTTAAAGAATTCCTATTAACAGATCATGGGAATTAATAAGAGTTATCTTTTAATAGATTTAAACTGGTTAACTTTTATTTATTACCTAAGATTAAAAAAAATTGTTTAAGTGTACACTATTATTTAAAAGGACTAGATGTTTAAAAGTTTTATGAGTGTCAGCTCAATATTTTACTATCTAGGTAACTAATTATTAATGATTTCCTCTGAACATATAACAATCACAAATGATACTTAGTGAAATAACCAGGAATTCCTTCTCTTTTTTATGAAATACTAGCCGTCTTGACCCGTTGGTTCTCCATTATTGATGGTCATATAAAAATTCGCTTGTAATATATATATATATATATATATATATATATATATATATATATATATA
>JAOUZG010050968.1:17621459-17636226 GCA_026289955.1 Argiope argentata
ATATATATATATATATATATATATATATATATATATATATATATATATATATATATAATCAACCTAGTTTTTATATATGTTAATAATATAATTATAATATAATTATAAAATGTTACAATCAATGAGCAGCAGATGTTTTTATTTTTAAAATTATGGTTTAAAATCAAGTCATCCGTAGATGTTATAATTCGATGCTAAAAGACAGAATCTATAAACAACTCAAGAAATTCAAGTTTACCAAGAAAAAAATTCTATAAATTTTGATTTCAAGGAATGCGGTAACAAGCAGAAGTTATCAATTAAGTGTAATTAGGTAATGAAGAAAATGTAATATCCTGTACCCGAGATATTTCCGTTTACCGAGTTAGTTTAATTAGATGAATATCCGGTCTTAAAATTCATCCAACATGATGAATGTTTTGAGATAGACGTCGTAATTTTCAATGGCAGTCAAGTAATGAGGACGAGAACTAAGCCGGCACTCCTCTCGAAATTTCAATACCACACTAATGAAATATTTAACAAATGTAATTAAAAAGATACACCCTTGTTTTGTATTCTACTATTTTTCACAAGAGGAATGATATATTTATTTCAAAGTAGCACAAATAATAAAAAATATCTTATAATATGGACAAAATCATTTATTAACTTTTTTTCCCCTAGTGATACAAGTCTCAAAAAATTTCATCGATATATATTATTTTTTCTCACATTACAGTTCTTACCATTTTCTAAGTCAATCATGGTTATTCTTTTAAACTATATCCCCAACCAAATATTTGTTTTTCTTGTTAACAAATTCAGAACTTTGTGTTTTCCCTCATGCCAGAGAAAGGAATACCGGACTAAAGCCGTTTAGTTAGTCGATATGATGTTTAAATTTTTCCTGTAGAAAAACTGAATACATTTTTATTATAAATTCTTATTTAATTTGTTTATCACTTATTTTCATGAAGGGCGAAACTTTATATAATATACCAAATACATAGATTATTTATTAATAATTTATATATTTAATTTAATTAAATGAATGTTAGCTAACAAAAAATTACTCTTACAAAATAAATATCAGTTTATTATAGATTTTTAAAAGTAACTTTGGATTAATTAGCTTTATTTGATTTTCAGTACATATTGATATATAGTAACCCCTTTTTAATAGGATCATTTCGGGGCTTAAATTTTTTTATAATATTAATTGGTTGGTAGCAATAAATGAATTGTAAAATCAGCTATATTTTTATTAGATCAAATTAAAGGGGAAAGTAATGTTTCAAGGATGTTGATAATCAACTTAAAAATAACAGTAAAAAAATTATTAATTACAACTTATTAACATTTATTCATCAATATTCCAAAGGGCCGCGGTGACCTGGTGGTTAGATCTCGGCTGGTGATTGGTGGTGTTTCAAGCTTGAGACCCGATTCCACCGAAGTTCCGTCGTGTAAGGGGATCACTTACTCGTTAAATATGTCATGGCCAAGCGTCCCGCTGGTGTGGTATGGAGAGGGGGGTACCAGCTCTGGCGTCGTTCTCGTCATCTGACCATGATTCAAAACTACGAAATCCATCCCAAAATAGCCCTAGTGTTACTTGACAACGGGATGTTAATAAAACTAAAACTAAATCCTCAATAGCTCACTCGTGCAAAGTACGTACTTATATTGATTTGTAGAACTTATTTACCGATGTCGCACACCTTATATCAAAATATCAAATGCTTGTCTCATTTTGATTTTTATGAGAGAGATTTCTTCAAAATATTTGTCTTCGTCGGAATCATTTACTTTTATTGCTTGGTCCTGTTCACACACAAAAAAAAAGTCATGATTTTTCAAAATTTTCAAAAGAGATTGAAAATTTTAGCTGCATCATAAGTCATTTCAGATGAACTTTCTAACCTGCTAAAGCTGTCATTTTTGCCTTTTAACATTCAAAAAAGTTTTTTTTTCTTAATTTTTCAATATACTTTTCTTTTAAAATTCAGCTGCAGGAACATCAACTATACATTCAGTGTACGTCTAGATCTCTGCAATCCAAATCACTTTTGTTCAGACGAAAGAATGTGAATGCCCATCGCATGGGGAAAATGACTTCGAATCTTGATGTTTCCTTAAAAGAGGGCAAAGAATTTCATGAATGTTAATATCTTGTTACGAATGACAGGTCGTACAATTCTTTACTTCAAAACTGAAAACATTAAGCGATATTGCGATCGCACCAAATGGAAAGTTTTGCGTACATTAGTTAGCGGTCAGAAGATTTTGATAATATAAGCCTGATCGCGTTAAGAGACTTTTATTGTATTCCTTTGAGAAAAGAAATAAAGCAGAAGGGTTTATTTGAGTTTTATTGTTGAATTAAGGTTTTACAAATATTAAATATTGCAAGATAATTATCTTTACTTCATAAAATAACAATTGTGCCTCTAATCCTCCTTCTTTCTCTTATCAGAGGAATCTCTTTTATATAATATAAAAATTCTCTATAATTTACTATCATTAATTTGGAATTTAATTGTCTTTACTTCAGAAATTAACAGTTGTGCCTCTAATCCTCCTTCTTTCTCTTATTAAAGGAATCTCTTTTGTATAATATAAAAAACTCTATATTTTACTATTATTAATTTGGAATTTATGGAAAATTTCTCTTGAAAGAATTTAAAACTGCAATAGCTTATGCATCGGTTGAGCCAATCAAACGCAACCTGATACTTTACATTTCTTATGAACTTACATTAAATACTTTCTTTTATAAGCTTATTTTTAAAAAATACGTTGAAAAAGGATTTTAAAAAGTACTTAAAAGACCTATCGACGCAGCGACTATAAATTTCATGAAAATCAGAGTAATTTTTTTCATTTCGTTAAATTTTAAAAAATATATTAATTTTTTACAAAAAAAAATTACCCAAATAATGGCGAAATAAGCAAAGTAATTAGCCTTATTATTTACATTCCTCAACTTATAGTGGGATTAATTAAATTAATTTTGGGGACTTTTTAGAATATACTATCGTTGTTTAGCTTGTGAGTTTGAGTAACATTTACTAGCATTGTTAGATACTACTAAGCAACAATAGATAGATTAAGATTTTATTTCGAAAAACTTGTTTCACTCAGAAATCTCTCTGCATCCTTTCAAAAACTTAAAAACTTATTCAAAAAAAGTTCCTTTAATTCCCTGAGACGGTTTTTTTAATTTAAAATTTAAAACTTATAAGGTTCTTTTTCTTTATTCTAACTTATTTTTGCATCTCAGTCCTACTCAAAATTACTTACAAACAAACGATACTGCTGCGAAGCGAGTCTGGTCTTTTAAAGTTTTTTTTATAAGAGAACGTTTTTACTTATTGATTAAATGATTGTAAAAAAGATAATTTAAATTAAAAAAAACTTGAAAATATTTATACCATTAAAACAATATGAAGTTTCTTTTTGGACATTCGTTGAACTTTTATAACACCATAGATCGGAAATCTTTCAAATCCATTAGGTTAAAAAAAACTTGTACTTGTTAATAATAATTACATAACAATAAAAAAACATTTCATAGTATTCACCAAATATTAGTTTTTTTAAACAAAAGAAAATGTAACTTTTTATATCTTGAGTAAGCAAGGATTATAAATGCTCTTGGCTCCAATTTCTGAAGAAAAAAAAATTAAACTACACTTGCAGATGATCCTCTAAAAGGATTATATTTAATACTTACTTTTATTGGTATAAAAACTTTAGCAATATGTAAAAAATGTTAATGATACTGATTAATAATGTTTATAGTTTTTTTATCTAGGTTCATTTTATTTTCTTAAAAAAAGCATAATGAAAGGGTTTTAAAAATATATAACTTTTTACTCCTGATACTTTGAAAATTTCAGCTCCCCCCCCTCCATTTATCTCATTATTTTAGTTTAAATTCTGAAAACACAAAAAAAAATCACTATAACGAATAAAGGAAACCTAAAAATATCATAAATGTAACTCGAATAGGAATAATGTAGGCAAATTCCTATAGTTATTTTGCATTTTCTTTTTGCCATTTTTATAGCACTTTATCAAATAACAAATTTTTTAACTTCCAATCCTTTTGTCCTCACTGACGTTTTATACCGAAATTAGAAAAGGCAAGGAAAAAGGGAAAAGAAAATACTAATTTCTAAAAAAATGTTTGAAAATAATGCAAGGAATAATCATTCAATACAACTTACTTCATAGAATAAACTAAATTAACGACACTAAATATTTTAAACAGAGTAAAAAATTATTGCATCATTAAAAAATAACCTATACTTGAACAAAATAATTATTACTATAGGGAATAATTTATTTAAAAATATGCTTAATTATATAAGTAATTAATTTACTGTTTAGCACATAGCTAAACTTTATTATACATTTTTATTAATATTGTTTTTTAATAATATCATTACTAAGTGAAATTTTATGCAAAAACGGAAGCACAAAACCCTATTACAGCGAAAGCAAAAAAAATTAGGACCGATTTGTTAAAGCGGATTTAAAGAGACCGCTTCACACTTACAGATCAAAGGATCAACACTAGAGGTAGAGATGGGAAAATCCTTCCGTTCAAAGACCCGATTCAAAGTCTCCCGTTCCCATTTTGACCCGTTCGTTTCATACTGTTCACGAACGAACGACAGGAAGATTGAGAGCCTACTTTTTCGTTTAATCGAACGAAATTGTTCAATTTATTCGATCGAGAACAAAAGAGCCTACTCTTTCGTTGGCAAAGAATTGAACTATCTCGTTCGTTGCGTGTAACTCACTACATTACTGACCAAAATGGTATCTTATGGTTCTATTGAGTATAGATGGTAATCATAGTCGTGAGAGAAATGTCACAAGATACATGAGTGATTTTTTTGTCTACATTTCCGGAAGTTCTTTGTGCTTTCCAGGTACTGTTAAGTATTTCACAAAAACCCCTCAAACCAATCCTACCTTCCCCCACATCCACATTTCCTTATTGGGTTACTGAGCGAAAGCGGATTTATGATCTTGATTGCTTTTCAATTATTCAATTACTTTACATGCGGAAAAAAAGATTTTCCTTTTGAAAGCAAGGTTTTTTTATTAATTTAACCTAAATTTTTACTCATTAAATAATTTTTTTAACAGTGGCATTGATTGATTATTGGTGATCCCAGATAAATTTTCAGGGCGAGACTCGTAAAAAATTGTTTACTCATCATATGTTACTAATTATATAAATAACTCATTTTCTGAGAAACTGGATTCCTATTCCTAACCTCTATTTAGCTTTAAAATATGTTATAATTTAAAAGGAATATGTAATAATTTAAAGGAATAATTTTAAAGGAAAGGAATATGTAATAATTTAAAGGAATAATTTTAAAGGAAAGGAATATGTAATAATTTAAAGGAATAATTTTAAAGGAAAGGAATATGTTATAATTTATAAGGAAATAAATAAATTTGTCTTTAATGAAACTTTTATTTAACAAAATTAAGAAAAGATTTGGCTACAGGGATCTGTAGTTTCATTTTGTGCGATTGTTTATCTGATTTTTTTTCTTCGAGTATAAGATAAGAATAGCATTTGCGTGCTAAATAAATATAATATCTGCGAGTGGCATCCCCTATTAATTTGGCAGTGCAGAAACTTTTATATGCTATTTGTATGCATGATAAGTATACTTTTGTATAAATATTTCAACATTTTAATGTTTATAAAAAGACAATCTATAAATTTTGCGATGCAAAAATTATTCAAAACATTGATGGCAGACCCCACTCACTAATAATTGAGGGCAGGAATTGAAACTAGGAATGGGTTTTTCGGAATTTAAGTAACAATTTTAACGAAATAAAATTAATTAACAATTTTAAATTTTACTCAATAATTTCCCAAACTATTCTTTATCACTTCCTAAACCTTCCCAACACTATTCTATATCACTTTAAAATTCAAACAATATTGTAAAACACCTTACTTTTTAAATATTATGACATAATTTATCAAATAATATACCAAAAGTTCCCTAATTTATGAGTAAATTTTGTTTTTTCGTAGTGATAAAACTGCTTACCAAATCTCATTTACCTAGATTTTCTCCTTTTTTTTTTTGTAGTTATAATGTATGTAGAAAGGGCTCCAAAAATAAATTCGAAAGATGGTTTATTTATTTATTGTGGTGGAGGATTCGATAAGGTATAAAATGAAGAAATTTCTTAAACTTTTTAAAAAGTACAATTGTTCAAAAATGTGTTAATTTTTTTCTTCAAAATTTGATATGCGAAAAAATAAAAACTATATTTTTCCCCCCTTCTTTTTCATGTTTCTTTCAAAAAAAGAAGAAAGAAACTTGGGAAAATAAATTCTTCGAGTTTTATTTTTCTCTGCATTTCTCAAATTATTCAACGATAACTAAAAATTGCCGTTTCCTACAGAAATTTTCTACAAGCATGTTGAGAACATTTATTCATATGATAACCACTAATAGATATAAGAACATAATATGTCCTCTGTAAAAATCAGATGATATCTTTGACACTCTAAGTTTTCCCTTTTGAATGTGAAATAATGAAAAAATTAAGCATCAGTTTCTAAGTATAATTTGATGTAGTATTTGCTTATATATATAAAAAAAAGATATTATAACGTGAGTGTTTAAACAAGCATACTTTTGAAATCTTTTTTTCACAAGAATGATATATTGTAGAAATAATTGATTGTAAGAGCTAAATATTTTTTAAAAAATTCTTCCAATTTAATATTTACATTGCATTTAAAAATAAATTTCAACATCTTTTTAATTAGTATGAAATGTTAAAATAATTTTTTCAAATTAAAGAGAAAACGCATTCTAATTCTTTTAATTCTGAAGTTACTTTATTGAAATAAAAAGATTAGAAAAAATATCTATGTTACTCATTTGAAACTAAGAGGGAAATGCATGAATATTGTTATTTTGTTCCTTTCAGATATTTTATTAAAGCGAACGAATAAATCAATTTCACTCTCTGTTGCAAAAAAAGTGATATAACTTATTTATTTTTATGGACCAAATAATTCTGCTAACAATGCCTGTAATTTAAGAAAAATCAATCGACCTATTTTCTTGAAAATCTTATCTTAAAAATCAAAGAGGATGTAAAACTAATGAAAGAAAATTTCGATTTAATATATTTTATTATTGCTATACAAATTTCATATAACACTCTTATATGAAATAATCCTGAAGCAAATAATATATTCAAAAGCAATATTTGAATTCTTTTAAACCACTTTTATCCTTTAATCTTGCATTTTCTGCAAACATTATTTTTATTCTGTGAAGACAATCTATCTACAAACATATATTATGATAATGAATTTTCATCAATCTAAAAAACGCACATATTTCCCCACCATGGTTCAATAAATTGCTTTACAATCAAAACTCTCTTGGTGAGATAATAATCCCTTGCTTAGAAACAGTAGCATCAAAGTAAAAACGCTTTAATTTTAATGGCGTTAACTCCCCCCCTCCAACTAACAATACAACCTACCAGTTCATCGATTAAATGACCAGATGAAATATAAA
Source organism: Argiope argentata (assembly GCA_026289955.1). Taxonomy (NCBI): domain Eukaryota; kingdom Metazoa; phylum Arthropoda; class Arachnida; order Araneae; family Araneidae; genus Argiope; species Argiope argentata. The sequence goes on from JAOUZG010050968.1 coordinate 17,629,034, forward strand.
TCACTAAGAAAAACCTTCCTATCATGTCATTTTCTCTATCACGGTCAATTGCCATTCTTTTGACAAGCTACACTTATATCTTTTCAACTTCCTCTTCGTTCTCACCAGTCCTGTGCGCAAACCACAATAGAGACTAGAGAGTAGCAAGATCCACACAGTAGCTCGAGAATGGGGATAGTGGGTCCACACAGTCGTGCGCAAACGAACGACATTTTTAAAAAATAGAGATCTAAATCAATCCGTTCACATAGATGTCCCGTTCATTCACGAAGGACCCACCTCTACTCAAAGAGAAGAAACGAATGGCAACTGACATCGGTGAGCTATCCCTCCCTTTGTCTACTACTTGGCGATAACTCTCTGCAACCAATCACAGTAAGATAAGAGCCCCCGTGGATCCTTCACTGCAAAGCAAGTTACGCAGACGCCGGCTCTGAGAACTGAGAACAAAGAGACGATACCGAAATTTAAGGGAATTACCAAATCGGTGTACCAGACCTTTGTTGATAGCTGTCAGTAGCAAGTAAGTCCATCTAATTTTTCCATTTTCATTATATTATTAATGAAAAACACTTCACATGAATTTTAACTGGTGAATAATAATTATAATCGCCCAATCTGGAAATGAAGTTTAGAGAAGCATTCAAGAATTTAAATTCTGATTGGCTTTAATTATCTACTGTTATTTTGAAAAAATTTCATATCAATTTTAAATAACATAATTTTAAATTTTAAGCCAATGTGTTTGGAATTTCCAAATAAATATTGTTTATATATCAATTTCCGTCACAAAATTTAATTTATCAAAGTTAGTGTTATTAGTTTAAAATACATTTTCTGAATTTAATTTTTGTTGTAAATTCTAAATGATACTATTTCTGCAATATTAAATCACCATCTATATATTTTGTCAAATGAAACATTTTTGTGAAGAAAAGGTAGCTCTTTATTTATGTTTTGTAATAATACATGAACATTTGAATTATTTGTTTGCTAAAAATATATCTTAAATATATAAGAGATGGTGCTTAATGTGATCATTTTGAAACTTTAAAAAAATTCTGATAGCATTAACTTTCTGGTAATAAAAGTAAAGGATAAAATGGGCTATATTTCTCTCTTATCAAAGAATGAAGGGGTCAAAGTGTATGTTATAGATATTTCAAATATTAGCAAATAAAAGTATTTCATAATTGTTGCCTATCAGCAATTATTCCTTTGTGGTTCACTTATATATTGTTCATACTTGATTTTTTTTAAAAAAAATTGTTGAATGATAGTACATACCATATGTCAAAATATCAAATGCTTGATTCATTCCAGTATTTCCATAAAAGCATTCATCCTTGCCCAAGTCATCAGTGTTTATTTTTTGAGTGTGCTGACGCAAAGCTTGTGACTTAACAAAAAAAGTAGCATATGAAATTTTCAGCCTTACATTATTTATGCCTCATCTTAAGGTGGATTCATCTTAAGTAAACTTTACTGTCTGTTGAGAATTTCAGTTTAGTCTTTAAAGCATAAATCGGTTCCCCCCCCCCATTTTTTTCATCTATTTTGCTATTGTAATTAAATTGCTGGTAGTAGTAGTTTATGGCTGTTCTACAGATTTCAACCGGATCTAGTAGCATAGCTGACTACTTAAACCAACTATAATGCTCTAGTCTGGACAAAAGAATGTGAACCGCTCTGGAAATGGGAAATAGGGAAGTTAATTCTTGGGTGTTTCTTTACAAAGGAAGCAAATATAAATGGTTTAGACTGGTTGAAAATAAAGGATAGGTTAATTATCTTCTTCCAAACTGATAACTATAATTTATGCAGTGATCACACTAAATGAGCATTTTCATGTGCATTTAAAATGTCAGGTCTGGACCAGAGGATTTTAATAATTTTATACAAATAATAATGTTAGCCACTATCACATTGAGTAATGTCCACTTTATTTTGAAATTTGAAATATTCATAAATTTAAAGAGATTTGGGATATTTATAGAAAACTATGCTTATGTTGCAATTATATCTGCAGTTAATTGATAAAGATTATATGCTGATAGACTTCTGTAATTAATGTTTGTGATTGGTATGCCATTACTACACTGATATCTATATATATAGGTATAATGCAAAGCATTTAAATTATTTGATGAAAGCAGATGGCTGAGTCGTGGCCAAAATCACGGAGAAGACAGATGGGATTTTTAAGTTTGTTTTATTCCACCATGGGAAGCAGGCATTATGTATAAGCAAAAGCGACGAACACAACACAGAATGACAAAAAATTTATACCTTTAGATTTTAATAGGGATATTTAATGCATAACAATCACATGTACAGCTCGTGCAAGGGAATCGTAGAGATCTTTTAATGGAATTTGCTAAGATGGCTGATTTCTGTCCCTGCACTTGGAGTTTGAGAAAGTAGCTGATTCAGCAATTTTATAAAGCTTCTGTTGAATTAATTAACTAGAACAGGTGGAATGGATCAGGAAATAAGAGAATATTTTAGAATGAAGTTACTATGGCTAACTTAAATTGAAAGTTAGGAAATTAAATTGAGAGTTTAAAATATCGTTACATATGTATGAAATGATATTTCTTAATCTAATTTAAATCTTAATTAATTTCCTAATTTTTATTATAGATTAGCCCACATTAGCTTCATTCTAAAATATTCTCTTATTTTCACTTTCAATTTTTTAATTGAAAGTGGAAATAAGAGAATATTTTAGAATTTTAAATTAATTATTTCGAACACACTCTCTAGAAAACTGACTATTGCATTTTCTTAAGCACCAAGTGAAGGGATGAAATTCTCTAACACCTTTAACAGATACTTCCAATTCCCTTACCTAAGTCAACATCTGGCCGAAAAAAAAATCCTAACATAATCTTATAGAAAACCACTGAGGGGGCAAATTTCTGCATCTTTTGCATTTGTTCACAATGTATGCTGATGCATTGTCCTATAGCTTTTCTGTTGTATAAATTAAGCTTTCTAGATGCAATAAACTGAAGTTAAAATTTCAGGAGTTTCTTCTTTTTGTCCACTTGTCTGCAAAATCATATTTTCAAATTTATAAGTCTACAGGATAATAATACCTTATTGGAATTATCCTTAAAACAAATGAATAATTAAAAATTTTCCTTGGGAATGTAAATACTACAATGTCTTTAGTAACTCGCTGAGAGAATGTAGATCACATCAACAACTCCCAGTAAACCTAGATGTGCAATGCAACAGTTCCAGCACCCCCACAAATTTCACCCTGTCTGATTGGTTCCTGAGACTTAAGTTCTTTGCTACTTCTCAGCTGCAGTCATCGAGGTCACAATTCAAATGAAGTATCCTATGCCATCTGTAACCTAAGTTCTTGTTTTGCGGTTTCCTTATACTGTGATGCTCAGTTTCTTTGTATGTGCTCCATGTCATCATTTCTTAGATTAGCTCCAGTCACTCTCTAACTCCTTCCCTGAGAAAAATGATCCATTCATTTATTGATGTCAGTTGAGTGTTCCATTCTCATCACAATCTTCCTCATTGTGTTTGAGTTTAAATGTGCTGCTCCCTATTAAGATGCTATAAATTTTTTCCTATAATTATCATTCATCAACAGATGATTGAATTACTGAAGAATTTTAATATTTATTACCAGCATATATTGCAGACTCAATAAATGAAAAGACATAAGTGAATTCATAAATAACATCACAATTCCTTACATCAGTTTAAGATTTATATTAAGCATTCTTGAGTATATTTTGAATTGCAATTTTAAATGATATGGCAAATATATATATTTTTTTTTACCTTTATTTAAAATTTTGTGTTTCTAAATCTTTTATCAAATCCATAAGTTTTATTTTTATTCTGTGTATAATTTGAAAAATGTTATTGAAGTGAAATTTATATTAAAATTTTGAATGATCTAAAAAATTTCTTTGAAAATTGGTCAAATAAAAAAGATTATATTATATATTATTAAAAATACTTTAGCTTATATAATCTCTTGGCTTCCATATTGTAGTTTATGTAAATTACATACAACTTATGATAAAAAATAAAATTTTGCAAAATGAAAAAATAACTATGCACTTATATGCCAGTAATGATCTAATGTCCTTGCATATTGTCAAAAATAATTACAACACTAGTGATAATCAGGATAAGGTAGTGAATGTGTCATAGGAAATTTCTCTACCTCTGATTATAAACAAACTATCTAATCCTGGATTATGTTTTGTGTCAGAATATTCTTTTATGTTTAGAAAAAATAAATATGATATTGGCAGAATCAGCCATAAAATTAAAGTTTCTTTTTTTAATTTATTATTTTTATTATAAATTGCGGTTTTTGTTTTTTTATTTAGACTAACACATACAGTAAACTGTCGAATGATCTCTCTTAGAGTCATTCAAAATTGCATTTGTTTGTCTCTGCAATTTAAAAATATGTACAGAAACTGACATCTTAAAAAATTCAGCAAAAAGAAATTCTCGTGAGAATAAAATACTTTAATGGAAATATATACAACAGGAAATAAAAATATACGGTGATCTCTACGAAATAGTATCATTCCTTCTGCTTATGGTCAATGCCGCACTATTTTCGGTGCAAAGAAGGATATTGACATTTCTTCTAAAAGAGGGTTCTTTTATTTATTCTTCTTAGTCTTATGTTAGCCGTGAATTGTTGATTTATGAGTCAATTAGCCAACGAAAAAAATGGATCTCATTTAACTCCAAAAAAGTTTTTAAATAAATAAATTCTAAGAGAAATATTCTGAAATTTGACTCAAAGTTCGTTTTAATAATAAGGCATTCAAGTACACTATGCTTATAAATCGAATAAATAAAAACAATTGATCATGTGCTCTGGAAAAAAAAAGCATTTGGATCGTATCGAATATACTATATCTCAATCTCGATTTTCTGAATATCACTACTTTTGAAATTATTTATTTTTGTTATTTTCCTTTGATAGTTTTTTTCCCCCTGTGTTTCATGTGACTGCATTGCGTTTCTTTTTTCTTCTCTGAATAAAGGGGAAGAGGAATTCGTACTAATTCATAATGGGGGGGGACTACTGATTCAGCACTACGATATAGATTTTGAGCTCCCCTGCCTCCATCAGGTCTCAAATCACGAGGCGACCACCTCCAACACTTGTGCGGAAATCCGCCACTGCTCTTTTAACTCAAAATCAATGCTATTCTCCAGTAAAGAAAAGCTGGAAAGTTAACAATTGATAATACCATAAAATAGCATGATAGAAATAATATGATTCTAGATTCATAGATTCTGCATTCAAATCTGGTGACATTGTAATTTATCAGGAATTTAACTATTCAAATCGTAGAAGATTATCAACAGTTTTTCAGGTCCATATGAAATAGTAACTAAACTTTCAGATGTAAATTATGAAATAACTAAACTAAATATTTTAACAAACAAAGCTACTGATAATTTTGTTGAGCCTTCTATTATTAAGGCACACTATGCAAGCATATTCTAGAGATAATCTCACCATTAGTAGAGACTATCATCTGAGTTTTTGCTGAAAATATAATTTTTACGTCACACATTTTATTATTTTTGTGAGTATTGTTGATTATTTTACATAATATTTTTTCAAGTATTTCATATTTATTTTCTTCATTGAAATAGATTTTTATATTAATATAAAGGTAAAGGAAATTTAGTTATCACTTTTAATATGCATTTGAATTTTAACCTCTTATTTAGGCACAGGGTCCTATTTAGTCTAATTGGGGCCTTGGGCAAAAACCCCTTTATGCTTCTCTACATCAGTAATGAAGAACCGAACTTTATAGAGGTATTGAAATTTTTCTCTTCATTATAGATATATAACAAGAAAATTGACTAGAATAAACTTTCTATTTGATTTGGGAGCCTCTTCATATGTGAGTGCCTAGAGCAACTTCCCTGTATACCCTTGCCTTAGGCACTGTTTAGACCCACTGTAAAGTAGGGTTGTGATTCAAAAGGCTTTGATGCCTTTCCACGTCTTGCTTTGAGTCGAAAATTATTATGTTTCTTAATCTAATTTAAGTCCTAATTAATTTCCTTATTTTTATCTTAGATTAGCCCATGTCAACTTCATTCTAAAAAGTTTTATTATTTCCTGATCCTGTTCCTGCTTTTTATTAATTTATTTCTAACATGTGCTTGAAAACGTATGGTTACTGTATTTTCTCACGTTTGAGAGAAACGGTAACAATCCTCAACACCCCACTCATCTTTTTTTTAAAAAAAAAATAACTAAGATTCCTGTGCTCAAGTCGAAACATGGCAAAGAAAACTCTGTCAGCATAGTAAAATCACTTAAGGGACAAGTTATGCCTCTTTTGCTTTTGCATCAAGATGTAGACTGATATATTGTCTTATCGCTTCTCCCTTGTACAAATTACGTCTCCTGAGTGAAATAAATCAAAGTTCAAATTTTAGAAGTTTCTTGTTTCGGTCATGCATCTTCAAAATTATCTTTACATGTATTTATATATTGTTTAATTTTTATTTGTAAGAATTTTCTTTTATTTTGCATAACATTTTACTTTTTTTTAGGATATGCTAGAAATATATATATTGCTGCTCTTCGTTTTGCCGTTAAAGAAATAAAGCTAGTATCTGTTGGTATTCAAGATGGACCAGTTTTTGAAGTAGATGAACCTGTCGTTGAAGTACTGTTATCGAAATGAATTCACAAGCAATTTATGGAACAAATATTCATAATTGGCATATTTTGCGGTTTAGACCTGTCCAACCACCTGAACCTGTTGCTGTACAGGACGAACCTTTATCAGAATTAGAAAAAGAGGCGAGGAAAAGTGTACGCGCAGCAATTGAGAACGGTTTGTTGGTTGAGGACAGTTGGGATACTATCCATGATTGGCGCTTATTGGAAAAACGATTGTTAGAGCTAAAAAGTCAAAGATGTCCTAGAGGAGGACAGCAAAGTGCACGCGGAGAAGGACGAATTGCTCATATAGGAGAGGGAAGAATCCCCCACAGAGAAGGTGAGCGAAGCCCCCGTGGAAGAGGAGAACGAAGTCCCCGTGATGGAGAAAGAAGAAGGGGCCGTGTAGGAGAAGGAAGAAGCCCCCGGAGAAGAGGAGGACGAATTCTCCGCAGAGGAGGAGGACGAATTCTCCGCAGAGGAGGAGGACGAATTC
>JAOUZG010050968.1:17636236-17670484 GCA_026289955.1 Argiope argentata
CCGCAGAGGAGGAGGACGAATTCTCCGCAGAGGAGGAGGACGAATTCCCCGCAGAGGGGGAGAACGAAGACCCCGTGATGGAGAAGAAAGAAGGGGCCGTGAAGAAAGAAGAAGCGCCCGCAGAAGACGAGGACAAAGTCTCCGTAGAGGAGGAGGAGGGCGGAGTCGCCTTAGAAGATGACGGAGCCCCCTTAGAGGATACCAAAGCCACTTTAGTGGATGTCGAAGCCCCTTGGAGCAGGAGGAACCTATGGATGTACAGGACGCCTCTGCCATTGTACAGGACCAACCTCTTATTTCATTGAAGGCACCTAGAATTTCATGGGACCCACCTTTGTTTTTAAAGGTTGAAGCTGTCGATGAATGGGATGAAGCTGTGGGTGTGCATGAAGTACCTATGTTTCAACAGCATGGACCTTTACTTCGGCCAGATTACTCTATGCTTGGACAGGACGAAGTTGTGTTTATGCCAGGCACACTTGCCCAGGATGAATCTATGTTTGCTGAATTTGAACCTGATAGACCTACGTTCATACCTTATGAATTTGGCGCTGCTAGGCATAAGCCTATCTTTTTGGGGGGCAAATCTGTCTTTACGGAAGACAAACATGTCACTGCACAAAAGAAACATGTCAGTGCAGAAGACAAACTTGTCACTGCACTGGACAAACGTGCCATTCAAAAAAGTACAATTGTTTCTTCAGAAAATAAAACTTTTGATTTTCGAGATAAAATTACTGATGTAGTTGTGCAATTAACCTCATGCAACTTGTGCAATTAACCGCCTTGGTGATTAAAAAAAGCCAATTTTGCTATCCTGAACGAAGTAAGTTTGGATATTTTTTATCATGTAAAATTTTAAATTGTACACTGAAGTGCCAAAAAAAACCTGGTATACCTATCTAATATTGTGTTAAAACCCCACGAGCACACAGAAATGCCGCAGTAGGGCGTGGCATGGATTCAACTAATTTATGAAGATATTCAGTAGACAGTTCACACCAGGATTCCTGCAGTCCACAAAGCCATGGGAGCGCGAGTTGGTGGAGATCTCCTAAGAACAGCACATTGCAAAGCACTCTAAATATGCTCGATAATGTTCACGTCAGGAGAATTAGGTGGCCAAAAAAGGGAAAGAAATACAGAATGTTCCTCAAGCCACTTGGTAGATAAGGACTTTTTTAGGCGTTGATGATCCCGTTCTATCAAGGTCTTTTTCAAGCCGCACCATTGTAGGAGATTTGAAATTTTACTGGAAAACTGTACAGAAATGGTTGGGCTCGAAAATTCAAATTTCACTTCGGAAATGCTGTGTTTCCTCTCTCGTGCGCCATCCATTAGTCTCCGTTGAAAATCGCCTACATCTTGATAATCTGCCATTATAACAGCAAAAATCGATGTAATAACCTCCTCAGGCACCTTTTTTCTTATATATATATTGTCGACTGCATCGCGTAAATGAACACCCCTATTATTTGCATACGACCTGCTATACCAGTTTTTCTAACTCTTCAGTGTATTTCTGCAACTGATTAATTAATATATTAAATTTTCTGTCACAATTGCATTTGTTTTTTGATTTATTTATTTCACATCAGGATGAATTATTGCATTCTAGCGTGCTTGTATATGATTACAATATTCAAATTTTATTGGATTCTATGTATAATTTAGGAAAATTGAAATTATTAAAACTTGTGGATATATAAAATTGATTTAAACAAGCTTGGCTTTCATCATATAATGAATATCATTAAACTGATGAACAATGGTTATGTTCTGCATCTTATCAAATTATTGCTGTTGAACAAATTCATCCTTCAAAGTTTTCATTGTTAATTTCTAAAATGAGATAAATTTTGCACTTTTTTTTAATATTTGAAACCTTGAAATCGCTTTTTTAGAAAGGAACTTGCGATTGAAATTTGTCGAAACTACTGAATAACTAATACTTAAAACTGCTGAATAGATATTAAGTTAAAATTGATGAAAATTATTGGACTTTTAAAATTTGGAGGGGTAAGGTGCCTCGAGATTAGCATTAATTAAATGTTTACTCTGAATCTGAAATCTTCTGATATTGCAAATAATCACATTGTTTGAAATATTGAAATTGAGTGATTAAATTCAATGTCAATTCATTGTGTCTTGTTTTACGAGCTTTGTGGGGCAAAAGCATAGTTTATGTGTAAACGCTTGCTGTAAAAAAGCAAATGCATATTGTTGAAGAATACTTTACCATTGCTTCATTCATCACGAGTGTTAATAGCTTGTTTTAAGTATAAGAATAATCTTTTTAAAACTTTAAATTCCTGAAGAATCAATACTATATATGTAAATGTATAAAACATTTTTTTTTTAATCGGTTTTATTTCTCAGCAATAGATTTCGGTTATTTAATAGTGCAGCTAGAAGAAAATTAAATTTGGATTCAGCTCGCATCCCTTATAGATTTTCACTGCAACAATTGATTAATTAGTTAAATATTAATATATTTCTGCATAAATAAGTTATCTGTCCTTGCAATATTTCATATGGTTGCGGAACATTTTCCTCTAAATCTATACTGTCAACAAGTTCACTTGTGGTTGGGTGTATGATGTAACACAAGTAGCAGGTCTCATTAACAAACGATAACTTTTATTAACTCGAAAACACGTATACACAGACAACAAATACACAGCAGAGACGTACACGAGCAACACATTTACTGTGTGTCCACCACGAGAACACTTCCAGACAAATGTCTGTGTTAACGACGGGTGTTATAGAAATGGGTTTCAATAGGGAAAATTCATTTTGAATAGGAGGAATCGGACAGAAGTGTGGAGGTTATTTCTTTCCTTGGCTACAATTTGAAACAACATTGAGCGTGAAGAATTTTCAGCTTCAAATGATAAAATGAAAAATTATTTATCTTCTATTAAACATTGAAAAGAAAAGCTCACCTATTATTTGAAATGATAGTTCATGAGAAAAAGTTTTCTTTGAAATATTTAGATTTCTTTTTCAAGCTCGTGAAAATTAATAAATTCTCATCTGGAATACTATCTTAGAACAAACATTTACTCTTTTTTTTTTTTTTTTTTTTTTTTTTTGAAGCTACTGAAAATGTAATATTTCAAAATCTATAAGAATGTGCATTTGTGTTTTTCTCTTTTTTTTTTTCATGAGCAAAATCAACAGATTTAATTTATTTCTCTGATATCTTTGATTTCTTTTAGAGACAGCACCCAAGTGTTGGTACTATCCATCCTTTAGCAGAATACTAAAATCTGATTTTGAATAAGGAATTTCCAAAGCAGGCTAATGATATCAACTTATTGCATTGGTGTTATTGTCCTATGTTCTGCCTATCATTATGAGACATTAGCTGGTTTATAATTTATCTGGTATTTTTCAAATAGTTTCTTCATTGTTCTGGCATAATACATGAAACACTATGTGGATTTTCATATCCATTTTCTACATTAATTTATTTATTGTATTCATATATTTCTATGCATTTATATTTGTTAGAAATATGTGTGTTTCTTGTATTTCAAAAGCAGAATTTTAATAAGATTTGTAGTCACTGGCTGTGTAATATTTTTTAACCAAATACTTATCATTATTTTCAACAAATTATATCATTATTGAATATATATATATATGAGAAGATGTGAAAATTATTATGCCAAAATTAAAAAAATATGCTGGTAGAAAACAAGATTTTGCCTTGTAATGCTAAACTTTTTTTAAAAGCTATTGATGTCACTGTATATAAAAAAAATTATATGAATATGTATCCATAATACTGCTTAGATTTTAAAATGAGATTTCTACATAAAATATAGCTCTTAGTAAAAATTACAAATGAAAACTCTTTATAAATGCTTGTGGCTTAGTTTGCTTAGCTTTTTTAAGAATGCAAATATTTTTTAAAGCTATAAATATTTTTGGAAGCTAACAAACATTATAAAATTGGGTCAATTTTTTACAGTATTTTTGTTTTGAAATTTATCTTAAATTTTCTTCTCTATTTTCAGCAAGAGATTGTTTTATTAATATATATGTTAATTGATCTTTCATTTAGCTTCTATTTTGTGCACTGTTTATTTTAATAAAGAACTCAGCAATCTTTCATAATTGTCATTTACACACAGCACAAAATACTTCAAAATGAAGGTCTTTTTAAAGGTGTTGGCTTTCAAATTTGCCCATTTTCATGAGAGGCAATAACCCTTATCTACTTCCATCAACTAACTAACTAATTAAAATTCTTTGTACGTTGAATTAAAAAAAAATTATATTTCTGAGATTAGACAAATAAGTATTAACAGATGAGTCTTGAAGAAAACTTAGTCTTTGAAATATGCAATAGTTTCATTCATTGAACAAATGGTATTGAAATAAAACCATTTGAAATTCTTTTTTTATATTAAAAAAATTAATTTATTATTTCTCTATAATGATATATATTGTGAGTTATAAATTATAGCCTCTTATTGATGTGATTTGACTGTGCTCTTTGCATTTTACTTTAGTTCCTTATATTTATGATCATATTTAATTAATTTTTTATTTAGTTAGTGCTATTTTACTATTTTTTAATGTAAACTTTGGATTTCTTATTTGTTTCATTCATACCGCTAGTAGTTAAACATTTATTTCTTTACTCAACAATTAAATTAACTTTTTTTCATAGGTTGTCTTTTTTATACTGTACAGTATTGCATATCTATTGCAAGACGATGTAAAACATTTTAAAATATTTTATGGTATAATGAAGGGCAGGGTTTTCATTAGTGAGAACTTTAAGCAGTGTTGAAATTACTAATGTATCAACATTATTTGTGAGCATTGTATTTTAAATTTATTATACTATGCATCACTGCATGTATGTACCAAGATGTTGATAGAAATTTTTGGATATTTCATGGTACATGAAAGGCAATGTTTTTTGCTTATGAAAATTATGAACAGTATTGAAATTATTTACAAATAAATGTATGAATGTTATTTGTAACTACTATGAATGTTATTGTGATTTTCGAATTATCTGAATTTTAACTTTATTCTACTATGCATCACAGGATGTCATAGTAAGATGATAATAGATTGGATATTTTATGGTGCATAAAAGGCAATGTTTTTTTGCCTATGAAAATTATGATCAGTGTTGAAATTATTTACAAATAAATGTATGAATGTTATTTGTGACTATTGTAATTTTGAATCTGTGTTTTAACTGTTTATTATATCATACATTAATTTAAGTCTGTAGTAAGTTTATGATAAACATTTCGGGATATTTTATAATGTAATACAAGGCAATGTTTTCGCCTTTGAAAATTTCGAACGGTGTTGAAATTATTAATAAATGTATGAATATCATTTGTGAGTATTGTAATTTTGAATTGTCTGTATTTTAACTGTTTATTATACAAAGAAATGCTGAATGTCTCTAAGAAGATGGTAATAGAAGAAATTTTGGGATATTTTATGGTGCATAAAAGGCACAGATTTTTTGCCTATAAAAATTTATAATAAATAAATGTATGAATGTTATTTGTGACTATTGTAATTTTGAATCTGTGTTTTAACTGTTTATTATATCATACATCATTAATTCAAGTCTGTAGCAAGTTTATGATTAACATTTCGGGATATTTTATAATGTAATACAAGGCAGAGTTTTCGCCAGTGAAATTTTCGAACAGTATTGAAATTATTAATAAATACATGAATATCATTTGTGAGTATTGTAATTTTGAACTATCTATATTTTAACTGTTTATTATACAAAGAAACACTGAATGTCTCTAAGAAGATGGTAATAGAAATTTTTGGATATTTTATGATGCATAATAGGCCCAGATTTTTTGCCTATAAAAATTGTGAATAGTGTTGAAATTATTTACAAATAATTGAATGTTATTGGTGGTTGATGTAATTTTGAATTCAATGTGTTATAACTTTATTATATGGTTCTGCACTGTACATTTATTAAAGAGGATTATAAAAGTCTTTGACATTTTATGTTGTATAAAAAACAGTGTTTATCAATAAAATTTATGAACACTATTAATATTGTTAATGAGTAATTTTTTTCTGTAATACAGTACAGTGCATAAAATGATTAGTAAAGTTCACCAAGACTCGTAATGAATTCTGTCGATTTAAAAAATAAATATTTTTCTGCTTATAATTGTACTCCTATACTGGAGAAGTATTTTCATTTTTGATTAACTTTATTTTAAATTGGGAACTAGGCACAAAGTCTATTGCTATATCTTATACTATCAAAGGGCTTACAAAGTAAAGAGAGCAGTAAAAAATTGGAGCAGATTATATAATGAGAAAATTAGTGGACAAAATTAATAATGTAAAAATGAAAACTGGTGATTTATTATAAACATAACTCGATCAAGATCAAACTAATTTTTATGTTTAAATGATTTCATTTATTATGCCGGTACAATTGTGCCGTGAAAGTGAGAACTTCTTATAAAATTGTTAATTAAAATCCGAATGAATCTTTTCACTTTTAAAAATGAAGATGAATGTTTTACATTTATCCAAATGACAATAAAACATCTTTCTTATGAACGCTATTATTTCAACATAATACGAAAGATTTTGAGTGATAGAACTTTTAGTAATTTGAATGTCTTTTTTTTTTTAATGTACTCAGAATCTAAACATTTTTACTTTTTTGAATAGGAAATATGCAAAGAAAATATTTGTCCCTGTCAAAAGTTTGTACTTGAGATTTTAACTCCTCTCTGAATCTAAAAAATACGTTTTTCAAACTAGCCATCTATTTCTTGAGCATGACAACTCAAAAACACTTTAAGATAGGCCATGTGAAATTCGCTTAATTATCTCAACACCAAATTTGCATATTTCTATCATTATCGAACAAAATTCACTCTCAGGAAGTCTATCTGGCTGCTCGTGTACATGCGAATATAAAATTTGGTTCTCAAGTTTAGCATCTAAAATGTAGATCCGTATCAAATTTTGAAACCACCAAAAGTTGACTTTGTATCTGATTCCCTTCCCGCGCATGTCATTGCAATAACTCAAAAATTCAATAACTTATATAAATGAAATTTAGTACGTGACTTATTAAAATTGTAACTCTGTCAAATTGTGGTATGGATCGATCAGTAAAAGGCATCTAAAATACATAATCTTTTACTTTGCTGTATTACGAAACAAAAAGCTCTCGTGTGCGGACCGGCTACGAAAATAAAAATTTGAAAACACTTTTAATAGAGACTGTGCCATAACGTGTCTTAAAGATTATTCCCAATGCTTTACTGATTTTAGAAACACTTTTGTTTCAACACGTTAATATTTTTATTTTTCTGAAAAGATTTGTGAAATAAGATTCTGGATTGTTTTACTGATTCAACTAATTTTGATTATTGGAAACGACAAAAATAAAAATTGGGGTTTCAAAGTGGGGATCTAGAAAGGAATTATTCGAAACGTACGCTTTACAACGGAAGGAGGGGTGCAATAGCTTCTGGGGGTATGAGCCCCTAAGCATCCGAGGGCAGAAGTCTGACTTTTAGCTGATACGAAAATGATACACACTTTATCTCATTCGTTTGCACTTCCCCATTTTATAGGGGGCACATTCATACACCTCACAGGTAGAGCACAGAAGAACAACTATGCTTTAAACGGGACTCGAATCAGGGATGCACAGACCGCAAGGAAGACGCTTTACCTCTGTGCCAGAACGCCGGCATTCGAAACATGACAAATATTCTAATTTAATCTATGATTATTTTGCTGATACGTTTGTAATAACCATTTTATCTAAATGCATTCAGTATACAGAGATAAGAAAATTTTTGGAAAAATATCTTGCATAGTATAAAAGGAAATCTCCTGAAAGTGTCTGTATGTTTGAAAGAGAAAAACTCAAGAAATCCTTTACCGATATTGGAATATTTGTGCCATTTTACAGAGTACGTATTGGGAAAGGTTTTAGTACACTGAAGTGACAAAGGTCATAGGATGACTGTTAATATCGTGTCGGTCCTCATTTTGCCCGGCGAAGTGCAACTACTCGACGTGTCATGGAATCCACAAGTCGTTGGAAGTCCTCTGCAGGAATATTGAGCCATACTGTCTGTATAGACGTCCATAATTGTGAAAGTGTGGATGGTGCAGGAGTTTGGGCACGAACGGACCTTTCGATGATGTCCCATAAATGCTCGATGGGATTCATATCGGGCGATCTAGGTGGCCATATCATGCACTGCAATTGTCCGGAATGTTCTTCAAACCAATCGCGAACAGTTCTGGCCCGGTGACATGGCGCATTGCCATCCATAAAAATCCCATCGTTGTGTGGGTACGTGAAGTCCATGAATGGCTGCAAGTGATCTGCAAGCAGCTGAACATAACCATTTCCAGTCAATGATCGGTTCAGTTGCACCAGAGGACCGAGTCCATGCCATGTAAAAACAACCCACACCATTATGCAGCCATCACCAGCTTGAACAGTGCCTTGCTGACAGTTTGGGTCCGTGGCTTCGTGGGGTCTGCGCCACACTCGAACTCTGCCATCAGCTCGTAACAACTGAAATCGTGACTCATCTGACCACGCCACGGTTTTCCACTGGTCTAGGGACCAGTCGATATGCTCAGGAGCCCAGGAGAGTCGCTGCAGGCGATGTCGTGCTGTCAGTAAAGGCACTCGAGTCGGTCTTCTGCTGTCATAGCCCAAGGAAGACAAATTTCGCAACACAGTCCTATCGGACACGTCCCTCGTACGTCCCACATTGATTCCTGCAGTTATTTGACGAAGTGTTGCGTGTCTATTAACATTGACCATTCTACACAGACGTCGGCGGTCTCAGTCGTTAGGTGCAGGTGGTCGCCCACTGAGTCTTCATGATGGGATGGGATGCCTGAAATTTCATACTCTCGGCACACTCTTGATATTGTGGATATCGGAATATTGAATTCACTAACGATATCCGCAATGGAATGACCCATGCTTCTAGCTCCAACTAACATTCCGCGTTCAAAATCTGTTAATTCTCGTCGTGCCGCCATAAATCACGAAAAACCTGTTCACATGAATAACTTGAACACAAATGAAAGCTCTGGAAAACGAACTGCGCATTTATACTTTTTCGCTGCGATACTACTGCCATCTGTATATTTGCATATTGCTATCCCATGACTTTTGTCACTTCAGTGAATATTGAAGTCATATTAAATTTTAAAAAGATTTTTATAACTGAGATTTTAATTATTTATCTCTTAAGATTCGCGCATGTGTAAAGTAGTATATGTACTTTGCACTTATCCACGTATGTGAGAAAACCATAAACTGCGCATGCACAAATAGCAAAAGCTGTGGAATGCACATGCGATACATTTCTTTGTTAACGTCTGATGTTAATCTGCAATTCAAAACTCATTATACCAAAAAAAGGGAAATCCAAACCTGGCCGGAGCCAAATCGCTTCATTTATTGTGTGATAATGAAAATGTAGAGGAAAGAAACGTTCGGTTAGCGAATATCAGAGAAAGAATGTCCAAACTTCGGGAAAAAGAGTCTTCTTTTGAGCGAGTAACCATCTCTATTTAAATCGCACTGTAATTAAATTAAAGAGACAGAATGAATATGATGAGGAGCGAAGTAATCTCCTACCGAATATAGTTTTCGAAGAAATATTATGAAGCAAGATGAATTTTATTTTCGTCAAATTATGCAGAGTTGATTAGAAAGTGTGGAGCAGTGAGTACAATGATATTCGTATATATTTAAATTTTAAAACAGCTTTTCTATTTTTGACGAATTGTTTTGTCTATGAACGTATCATATTGTTACCTTTTTAATAGTCTATTCACATAATTAAATTATCCGTGGCCGGTTAGAATGGAATTCCCCAGCAATCAAACACTTCCCAGTTTTTTTAAACAAATATACAATTTATTTTTAAATTCTTTTTTTAAAGAGATATTTTAAATAAGTTGTCTCTGCTAAAGTTCATTTCATAGATTTTCAAAATACTTCTTGGTTGATGCATTGAAATTCATCCAAAAGTGGATATTTTTTAAAGTGTATAACAGAAAATCTGGATATTTGTATAAGGTATACATCAATGAGTTTTATGCAGCATCAGTAATGTTGTTAGCAGTGTGATGAAAAAAACACAGTTACCTCTATTAAAATTTCTAAGTTTTTATTGTAATGTTGATTTTTTTTCAATGTAATGTAGATTTTTCCTTAGCCGAAAAAACTATAATATTGGCTTTAAAATCATTATTTAAACTAATTCTGAATCTTTTTCAATAAACTAATATTGTCTATAAAATATTTGTAATTGTAAATAAACATATTGCTACTTTAACCTAAATTTCTTATACTTTTTTTTGTTGCTTGTTTGCTTTTGAATTGATCAGTCACAACGCTTTAAAATGATATAAATTATTTCGCATACTTTATATCTTTTCATTTCTCTTTCTTTTAATAATAATTAATTTTTATGAATAACTCATTATTTGTTAATAATTAACTTTATTAATTTTTATTGAATTAATGAAATACTTTGAAATTCGTCGTTTAAAATTTAACTTATTCTTGTAAAGAATTTAACAGTTTCGTTTTAAAACTTAGATTTTTAAAAATTATTTTTCACTTTTTTCAGATCCTTATTTCACTGCGCTCATTATATAAAAATTTCCTGCATCGCGCATTGAAAATTAAACACTATAATTGCCTATAAAAGAGTAGGATACAAAGCAAAATAACTTTTCTTTATAGATTTTCTTTAAAAATGGTTGGATGTTTTTAGATATTTCTTTATTAATTTTTACTATTATTATTACTCTACGAATAATCGTAACATGCTATTTAATATGCTACTTATAAAATACTTTGACTTATTCGACACATAATTTTTTACTTTTCCACACATTTTGCTGAAATAATAACAATACTTGTAATTCTTTTAAAAATATCTGGCTGAAATTTCGCCTAAGCTTTATGTGTAAAATTATTTATAGGAATGAACAAAATACCTGTGAATTAAGATTATTTGAAAAAAATCTACCCCTCCCCCAAAAAATGGTTTCGTATTTAGACTACTATACTTCGCAAACGCGCAGAGATATTGTCAAACTTTTGTTTTAGTACCAAGCCAATTTTTTGTTTATTTTATGTGTTGAAAGTTTTCCGCTGTGAGAATTTATAATGGATTTTTAGCATTTGAAAAAAGTTCAGATTCAAGATTTCAATTTTTCTCAAATAAAAAAAATGTATATACAGAACTGTTTTCTGCTATTTAAAATGTTTTAATGTGAACTTTTTAATATACAGACGTATATACTATATAAAAAATACTAATTTAAATGTG
Organism: Argiope argentata; assembly: GCA_026289955.1. Taxonomy (NCBI): domain Eukaryota; kingdom Metazoa; phylum Arthropoda; class Arachnida; order Araneae; family Araneidae; genus Argiope; species Argiope argentata. The sequence continues at coordinate 17,647,612 of JAOUZG010050968.1, forward strand.
ACAGTCATTTTGCTTGCGCGCGCACGTGCATGTATGAGTGTGTGTGAAATTCTTAGCATTATTATATATACTATCATTTTCAAACTAAATTATTGTTTCGACTAGTGATTTTTTTAGGGTGAATGAGGAAAAACTAATTTTTTTTAATTAAATGAATTTCATTTTTATATAATTGTCGTTTTCTTAAATGGCATAGGAAAAATAATTAATTTCTACAAGAATTAAAATTTAAAGTGTTAGAAGTGCTTAAAATTTTAAGTGCTAAAATTTAAGTATTAGAAGAGTATTATTTAAAATCAAATATCATCCAGATATTTTCTCTTCTGTTTTGCAAAGTGATTTTAAATTTGAAACAACGCATCTCTCTTAAAACGCGAATAATAGAAATCGACTCTTGTGTAAATGGATTACGAAAAATCTACAGATGTTTTGTGTCAGGAAGGACCATTCGATCAAACCCGGCCAATTATTAACTTTTATGACTCGATTTCTGGGAAAAAACACTATCTTAAAAGGGGGAGACGGGGGAACTTGCCCTCGCTCCCATCGAGAAGGCGAAAATTTTGGCTGACAACCTCCAAAACCAGTTCGAGCCAAACGCTGACTTGTGGACAAAGAATGTCCCTTTAAACTTTGTTTTTTTCCTCGATAGTAGGAAAACAGCTGTGGTTGTCCCGATTCCAAAACCAAAATCAGATTTGTTTTGACCTCAAAATTTCCGTCCCATCTCGCTACTCAGTAACTTGAGTAAAGTGTACGAATCTGTGCTCTTGAAACACCTGAATCAATTTCTCAGCGACAAAAATATTTTAATTTCTGAACAATTTGGCTTTCGAAAAAATTTATCGACGAATCACTAACTAGTTCGTGTTACAGAATTGATTCATGATGGCTTTCAAAAGTCTCAAACCACAGGTGCACTTTTCCTGGACGTAGCCAATGCCTTTGATAAAAGTTGGCACGATGGCTTATTATTCAAGCTCATGCAACTTGATTTTTCGGCGCAATTTGTCAAAATTTTACGCTCGTACCTAACTTTACGTAATTTTAGGGTACGAGTAAATAATATAATGTCTTCACCCAGACCAATCCTGAGCGGTTGTGCACAAGTTAGTTTACTCTCCCCAACTCTTTTTAACATTTATGTTAATGATCTACCTAGAGCTAGAAATTGTCACTTAGCGATTTACGCAGACAATACCGCCATTCTCACACAGCATAGGAATCCTCAGACAGTCATTCTCAACATTCAACAGTACATGATCATTTTACAGTGCTGGCTCGAGGGCTGGAAGACAAAAGTCAATCCAACTAAATGCGAGTGCATCCTCTTTACTAAAAAGGTGAAAATGCCCGATTTAGTTCCTATCCAAATTTTCGGCCAGCCCGTCCCCTTTATAAATGAGTAAAAATAATTAGCGTCATAATTAATAGTCATATTAAAGCATCCCTCACTAAAGGTATTATTACGAGTAAAAAACTCTACAGATTATTTTCTCCTAGGAGCAAGCTATCGATTAGGCTCAAGCTTCTGCTCTACAAAGCCATTTTAAGACCAATTATAATGTATGGTTTCCAAATAATTTGGGGGGAGGGGCACATCAGCCATAAATATTAAGAAGTTGCAAGTTTTTCAAAATGGACAACTGAGGCGTATAGTTCATGCACCTTGGTACGTTAGAGAAAAATTATCCATGACGACCTCCAAATTGAACCTGTTTCGGAGTTTATTAAAAGAACGTCAAAAAGTTTCTTTGATAAATTACCCCAGATTTGTAACGAGTTACTTCAGCTACCTGCTTATGATCCAGCATTGCCTAGCTCTCGAAAGAGACCCAGAATTCCTATTGATAACTGCTATATCAATTTCCCAGCCCTAAAAAAGCTCCGACAAATTAATTCTGTTACCAATCTGGGTTTAAAATTATCAAAATTATTTCTGTTTAGGCCTTAGATAGCTACGATGTGCTACACGCGTAAATTCTGGAAATTATGTTTTTTTTCCATGCCAATTAAGCAAAATAGTCCTAAATTCTACCCCTATAGAAAATGCACGTGCAAAGTAATTCCATTAAAGTTCTCATAATAGTCCCATAAATAATATAAATCTATTATTTTATTTAACTAAATTATTTTAAAAAAAAATCACTGAATAACAAATTTCATGACGTTAGAGCTTTATTGCGCTCGTCTAAACTAGTTTCAATTAATTTTAACTGTTCCCTAAACTTACAAATTAAAGTATATATTCCACATTATGATGTGGAGGTGCTCGTGACCACTTTGTCACATCGCGGAACTCCGAAACATCACGACGTTGCCACTATCTTAAAAGGGGTGGGGGTCAATATATTTAATTTAAACTGGGCAGTTACTAAACACAAGTGGAGGGACTTCAATACGTCTTTACTGCATGGTTTTTTTCTTCTTCAGATTTTGCAGTTTCATTCTTTTTTCGATTTGTAACATCTTTAAATGATCTTGTTTTAAATTTAAAAATTGTAATCGAAATAATTTCTTTTTATCATTCACCGAATTTTAAAATTATAATTTACAAAAATCTCTTTAAAAAAAACCCTGGTGAATATATTCGTTTCATTAATCTTATTATTTCAATAATGTCAATGTAGGCAGTGTTTCAGTGTTCTCAATTCATATACTTACTGAAAATGGTACGTCTGAATTACTGGTTTACCCATAAAAGTGTCGGGATTTGGACAAAAGGGTGTACAGAGTGAAGGTCGCGATACGAACCTGTGACGCTAAGGCCAGTAGCCGAGTAACATAACTATAATATAAAAGTCGACTTCGGTATCGTAGATGTTATCTGGTTTATGAAGCTAGCGCCACAGTACTTCCCCACCAGTGAGTTGGCAGAGAAGCGAACGATTTGCATTGCGCCAAGCGTTATGGAGAGTTGCTGCTTGCGTCAAGTGTGTCTGACGACTTTGCTTTCGCTTGCGCGAAGTGGATTGACGGTTTTTGTTTGCTTGCGTGCTTGACGACTTTGTTTTTGCTACGGGTAGATGGTGCCACGACTGTGAGGGAAGGCTGCGTTGTCAAGGTCACCAATGTACCAAATGAAGGTCGCGATACGAACCTGCGACGCTAGGGCCAGTAGCAACACCTCCTAAAGTACACTTTAGGAGGTGTTCCCAGTAGCCGAGTAACATAACCACTACACCAAAAGTCAGCTTCGGTATCGTAGATGTTATCTGGTTTATGAAGCTAGCGCCACAGGGGTTATTTTCCCCTTTTGCGATTAGTTCAGCTCTACAGGAATTAAGTGATTAAGAAGTCGCATGGAGTGAGTGACAAATGCAGCACATTGCTGTCTTTCGAACTTTAAGAGCATTTTTCTTTAAGTGTTTAGGAAGAGAGTGACAATAGCATCCACTGAAAACGCAGAAAGTCTGATTGTTTTTTAGAGGTTTTTCTATTATTTCATAAAACACTACATCAAATTTACGTTTGCTATAAATTATTATCATGTTTAATTTGATATGAATGTAATTTTTGTAAATTGAAAGTGTTCATTTAAAATTTTTCTCATTGTTTTATGCTTGTCAAAAATTTTTATTCAGTTTTACTATAAAATTATTTCTCAAAATTAAGTACAAGCGATTTGATTCTTGAAATAAAAATTCCTTTCAGAGCATATATTTTAAAATGTGTGTTTCCAATATCAATTGCGATAAGTAACATTACATTATAATTTTGTTTCTTCAGTATTTAAAAAAATAATTGGATAATTAGGGAATTTCATACGATATTTCACTTCCAAAGATATCGATTTTCGATATTTATATGCATGATTAAAATCTCGTAATTAAATATATTTTTAAATTATTCAGTAACGCTGAAATTACTGGACTATGAGTTATTGTGCATTTGATCGCAACAAATAAAAAAAATTGTCAAAGTATTTCTTTGTAATATTCATGATACAAACAAATTTGGCCTGGAAAAACAACTCAAATAATACAAGTTATTTAGACTTGTAATTAACTATTTGCGATTGGATTTTTTGAATCCCTCTAAAGAAAGCTCCTAAAGAATACTAAGGAATATTTTAAAATAAATCGGATAGTGGCATAATGTGGGATAAGCGAAAAAATTCTGTATTTAAAAGCTTTGGACTTATTTCTGCCTAGCTGCTTTCGACAATCAACAAATCTGCCGAGTTACTGGTGAATATGAAATTTTTAATTAAATGGTTTCTTCAACAAAACATCTTGAACTGTTCGAATTTTGATAATCATATAAATCGTACTGTTTCAGACACCTTTTACTGTTCTTTACTACATATTTTTTGAATTTTCCGTTAGCTTGTCGATAGTAAATCTTTAATTTAAAATGGTGATGAATAAACTTCAATTAAGGAAAGAAACTTTATTAAAATTATAAAAATTCTAAATATAGAGAACAGAATCATTTAGCGATAAAGTTTTATGTATATTGATGAATATTTCTTAGTAATTTTTGAAATGTCTCGCTCTCGGATGATCTTTCATGTCTCTTATTCAATAAAAATTTCACTGATTGAACTGAAATTCAGCTTTTTATAATAAGAAAGATCATATATTGTTATAATTAAATTGCAGTATAGAGCAGAAACTTTTAAAAATGAATACAACTGTAAATATTTTTCTTCACTTCTTAGTTGTAAAATTAAACTGTTGTTCAATTCCAACAAATTTCTGAAAGTATATTAAAAGCAAGCGTTAACAGAAATTTACTAATTATGGAAATAATTAGTAAAGTATAAGTCATGTCTTAGTGCCTTCATCTTGAGCAATGTACAAAAAAGTCCATAATGTAATATGTATAGCAATGAAATGAACGACTTGAGTTATTTCATAAACGTGAAAAATGTTGCTGTTAAAACGGTCCAATATGCTCTTGAATTTATTACAAATAGATAAAAATTTGAAGTACAAAACAAATGAATCTTTATAAAGGCAATCGTTTGAATTTTAAGATGATGCGAAAATTCCTTTTTATACTATAATAATTTTGAAAGTTATGGTAAAAAACAAGTCAAAATCTGATTTAATTTTTTAAAATTAACAACATTTATTCTCTACCGTGCACATATTCATTTTCTAAGGTACATATTCCACTAATATATATGGAAACTCTAATAGAGTGCCAAAATGCATAACATTCGTCTCTGTTAATAATAAAGATGGATGAGTGTTATATTTTTATTTGTCTGTTTGTATTAGTGCTCTTTAAACCAGACAGTTTGAAATAGAATCACCAAAATTGGCACCTACATAATTTGGACAGTGGAAATGATTTCTTTAAAATTTTATTAATTGTTTCTAGAGGCATATGAAGTATGCTTATCTTCAAATTCATCAATCTTTGAATAAAGTTATGTAAGTAAGCAAATATTCTTACGAACTTTTCAATAAAGCAGAAGCTTAAATGCTTCAATTGTTTATCTCAAATCAAATGATGAGTCTTGATTTGTTACTTAATTATTAATTGGCAAAACTAATTAACAAATCAGATTAAATTTATCTAACAAGCTAAATAAATTACTTTTCATAGGTCAATCTCAATTCCAAAAGCATTTTAATCCACCATGACTAGAAAAAAAATGTCTTTTAAAGGGTTAATGAAAATTATTAAAATTTGAAAGTTTATTGGAAAATATCAAAGTAAAAAAATAATGTTTACATTAATTGTAAATTCAAAACTTTTTTTCTCACCAAGATACGAAATATTGTGCCATATAATTTCTTACTTTTAGTTAAATTAAAAATATTTTAGCATATTTCATTTAATAAATTTTATTTTTGAATTGAAACTAAACTTTTTCATTGTCATATTAATATTTCATTCCGCCCCCCCCCATTGATGATAATTTAGTTAAAAGGTTGAAAAGTCTAAGCTAAAAGCAAAGGATTGAAAATTTCTTCCTTGAAATACAAATAAACTCTGTGGTTGAAACGAAAGTTCCCTAATTAGTATGTTAATAAATAGGACACTAAAAGTTTAAGACCTTAAATTTGCTTCAAAGAAGGTATTTTCTTGGTGATAATCTCTATGGTAGCGACCTTGACCTTCCAATATTTGCATCTGACAGTGCGTTATCCTATGAAGATCATTTTTAATTGCCAGTAACACGAGTACCTGACGTTCTCTTCAATTTTGTTAAGTTCACAACTGCATCAAACATTTTAAAGAATGACCTTTTCAGTAATTGCTTTACACCAATAAACAAATTAAATAAATAGAATTCAAAAAAAAAATTAAAAATTACGCCGAAATTGCTAAATTAATTCAACCACGCGTTTCTTAAATTAGTAAATTAAGTATTAATTACAATTCACAATTATTATACTTAATACTACTTAACAATTTTTAATTAATAATATCATTGAAATAACAGATATTTGGAACAATTATTTAAAAACAGCTACAGAAAAATTATTTGTTACTCAAAAAAAAGGTGGATTATGCATCTCTAGATAAGACTTTCCAAAGATCTATTTAGTTAAAGTTCAAGAGACTCTTTCCCTAACTGTAAACCGAATCTTTTTGGAGTGATTCAATCAGTCAATCACTAGTTAATTCCAAAACATTAGGGAAAGTCCCTTGTTTACAATTTCTTCCATGAGGCGAAGTTGTGTGATGTCATGCTATTAGTGTGATCAGATGTTTAGACAGAATTTAATTTAAGCATGTGCACGATTGATGATAAATATTACCTTTTACATGATTATTAGAATCTTTCTTTCATTTAAGCTTTTCTAGCAGTATTTTTTTTTAAATAAATAGTTTATTGATATTTCAATTGAGTTAATGCGCATTCATCATATACTTTTGACAGCTGTATTTTAATGCAGATAATTTTTCTTGAAATTAAAAAAATTTGAAATCAAATCAGCAATTTATCCAAAATTTTAGGTGTGTAATTGATACATGTTTAGTATAAATTTAAATTATTTATATAAATTATTAATTAAATTTATATTTTATAATTAATACGAAGGAAAGTAAATTTGTGGCATCAAACTTTTGTAATATTAATTGAATAGTTGTTGTATATACTCCATTATTTTTGCATCTTTCTTAGTCGATAGTTCACTTAAATATATACAGAGGCGTAATAGGTATAAACGTAATATATTTCACTTATGGGTTTAATTCAAAATTAATTGTATGCTTTAATTTCACTAGATTCTTACACAAATTATGGAATTGGTTAAAGAAAAGCCAAAAACTAAAAAGCCTAAGAAGGTAAGCAACTTATGTATTTTAAATTCATTTGAAAACTTATTAGTGTGCTATTTTTATGATGAACTAGAATATATCTAAAAATAATAAATTTTGATGTACAGTGTATTTCACTTATGTTTAAAACATCATTATAAAGGTAACTTTTGTAAAATTAAATTCTGAAATAGTTTTGAAGACCAGGAAACAATATTTCTATAATATAAAACAATTAGGCAAAAATTATATTGGAAAAGCATTAAAATGTTTTTTAAAAAGTTTGTTTGAGAAGATTTTTAAAATATCTCAAAATATTAAAAAATAAAGAATTGTTCTTGAATTTCTTGTAATATCTTAAAAATAAAGCAAACCCCAGAAATTTTGAGATTGAGGCTAATTAAACTTCATTTTTTTTATGGATAATGCATATCAAGAGACAATAATTTAAGAATACATATTGATTATAGGAAAAATAAAAAGAGACGTAATTTTTTTTTCTTTAGCCATAGAATTGAACTGCATAAAAAAAGAGATTTTGTATGAAATAGATTTTTGATTTCACGGGCACAAGATGGTTAGCTTGACTATAATTGTGCTAGTATTCCTACACTTGGTAAAGCTCTTATTGAGATGTATCTCTGCTGAAATATTTTCAAGCCATTAAGTAATGCTTTTATTAATGTCTTATTTATTAGAAAAATGTTTTAAAATTCATTATTTATGACTAGGAGTATAGTTCAAATGTACTAAGGCAAATTATGTTACAAATAGCTCTAGTGTAAATGGTGATCATCTGTCAGCAGCCAAGATACTTAACATGACTGAGCATACTAAGCAACAAAAATAAGTCTGTTTTTAGTTATCATATGAAAAAGTGAAACAAATTTCATATACAGTGCTGATAATTATTTTTTCTAATTACATTTAAAAAAATATTTTTTGTAATTAAAATAAGTTGATTTTTACTCGTTTTTTTTATTTTCTATCCAGAAAAGCGAGTCAAATAAAAATGCAATAACTGCTGCAGAACTAAAGGAGGTGCAAGTTCCTAAAGAAGACAAAGTAAGTCCTAATTTATGCAGTACTTAAACTGCATGAATGTTTACTGCCTTAAATTAACACTTGTATTATTTTTCTTTTGAGAGCTTTTGATACTTATTTACATTATGCATTTTCAAAAATAAATATGATTTAGTAATATTTCTTGAATTATGAAGCACAAACCTTATCAAATAAACCATAAAATAGCCACATTGCCTTTTTATTTTTACCACATAAATACATATAAGAGCCAGATTTTCTCGTGTCAAGTCACAAATTAATTTAGCATTATATTAATTTTAGTTCATGTATACTGGAAATACGAAATGTGATTTAATTAAGATTAAAAATGCTAAAAATATGAACTGCTTCCAAATGTACTTCCTCTTTTTTTACTGTCCTGTTTCCTAGATTATTTAAATGTATTTTGATCGTATCTACATGTGAAAAATATTCCATGATACCTTTTTATGCAGAGGAGTTTATCAAACCTGTAATAATGAAGGGGGGTAGTCATATTAGGCAGTAAAATAAGGAGGTTAATGCTTTTAGATATTTTCATTAAATTTCTTATTTTGGTGATCAATAATGCAGCAGTTTTATTACACTGATCAGAACACTGCAAATTCATGACAGATGCTTATGTAATAATTATATTAAATCTGATAGACTGTTCGAATTCCTTCAACTTAATATGATGTGGTAGTTTGATGGCTGGATTACTTACATGGGTAATGAATTCATCAACAGAATAGTATTTAAAATTATCAGGATCTCATTATAGCTTTAAATAAAGTAATTACTTTAAAAAATTAGGGGGGGGGAATTCTATATGTAATAATCTTATTGTAACTTGGGTGCAAAGGCAATGACTTACTGATATGAATTGAAAAGCAGGATATTAACATAGCTTCACTTCTTTTTAATAGCTAAATATTTTTTAGTATTTACAGATTGCTTTATAAATTTACACTTTCCAGAATTCAAAAGCAATATTCAAAGAGATTTATTTAGAATTTAACAATAGAAATAGTTTATTGTTTAAACATACAGTAAATATTTGTTATGTATAATAATAAGTAAAATGATTTTAGGGAAGTTCATTGATCAGTAAAATTATGTCAAAATCATATTAAAAGATCTTAAAAAATAGTCTTTAAGGAAGCCAAAATCATAGTTCATTATTTCTATTGTCTTTTTACTTCATTTCCTAAAAATAAAGGTTATTAATAGAATTAATCTGTTTTCTTTTCATGATTTTCTTTTCACGAGTCCTTTGCTATTTATATTATTTAAGGAACTTTGTTAAGAAATTTAAAAATATATATATTTGCATTAATTTTGTTATTTGTAAGAGAAAAATTAAAAGTGAATACCTGTATTATACATGCCAAATGCTGCAAATTTTGTCCAAAACTTCTACTAGCTGTGGAATTATGAGAAACAAGTTTTTTACCCACTTTTCCATTTAATTATATTTTTGATGATTTTCATAGGGGTTAAAATTGTTTTGTTGAGCTGGATTAATATGTATTAGGGTGGACCGAAAAGACAACTTATGATTTTAAATTTGTAATAGCTTGGAAAAGTTGTCTTTTGGTATAGATAGGATAAATTTAAAATAGGAAAAATATTGGAATACATCTTGAGTGGCCCAAAGGATGTTAAAGTTTTATAAAAATGCACTTTTTGGTACTTTTTCAAAGATTTTTGCATGCCTCGATTATGAAATAAAATGTTTTAAATAAATATTATAATATAAATAGAAATGGAAAAGCAGTTGTACTATTCCATTGGTATAGCATCCATGACTCAGTCATAGCTAGAGGGAATGTTATTGAGAGAAGGTGAAGATCTTTCTGTGTGTTATGGCAAACTCAAAGCTGGTGTTAGGTCAGCATTTTTGCTGAGTTAATTTCAGTTGGCATTTTGTCAGTTGTGCAACTAATTAATACAAGTGATTTGTTTGTTTGAGTGTCTTGTGAGTAAAAACAGCTCAGATTAATTTAGACAAGACAAATATCGGAATGTCCTGCTTTGTGGAAATTCAATAATTTGCTTGAAGTTGGAACTGCCTACTTGTGAATCTGTTAATGCTACTGTTATCTTAGACATAACCTAAAAATTGCTTCATCGAAGGATTCTTCTATAAGTGAAATATGTTACAATTTAATTTCCAAAATAGAACAAATATGGTCAAAAACTTCTGTTCCCATTTTTTCCAGCAAAAGAATTTTACCAGTGATTAAAATTTCTCATTCTAAATACAGTAATTTATTAAAGTTTAAAACAAATAAAGGCCAGATCAGTATGATTCCAACCTCACAAAATTTAGGAAAAAAAAAAAAAAAATCTAAATATTTATTTGATATTGCTGCCTCTAGGTGTGAACTTGAATATTTGTACTTAAATAAATAAATAAATAAAAGCATTGTAACATTTGTAATCATTAAGAATGCAGAAGTAAGAAATGCAAAATTTGACATAAAGAAATAACACATTACTATTATTGTATTTTGTAATTAATAATTTTTTTCCATTTATAGTACTTTTATTTACATTTAAAATCATCTTTTGTGACATTATAGTATGAAAAATTCCTAAAACATATTTTATCAAAGTTTATAATTTTTCAATTTTTTTACCAGCTTCAAGCTTTTTGCAGTATCTTAAGAAGGTTCTAGTATTGCAACAAAGTTTTTAAAAATTCTTTTTCAACCTAAAAGTCAACTTCTCCCCATTATTATCAAATTAAAATCTTAAAGGCTTTTTTTTTGTTTTACCCTAATGTGCATGCATCAATCCATGTGGCCTGTTTTACATAATAGCTTATATTGCACAAATCTATGAAGCATAAAGTTGAATCTTCTGTGTTGAAAAATGCTTTAAAAAAACTTGGCTACTTATAATTAAAATAGGTGTACATCTATTTAAACCTGTTCCTGTGCACATATTTAAATACAAGTTCGTGGTCATGTTAAATTGTTCTTAAAAGGCCAGCCTATGTTTTCTATATAGTGTACTGTGTTAATTTTTCTGTCATGCAAGATGATTGTAAGTGGCATGTAAAAAATGGGATGACTATGAAATTTGAAAAGGTAATCAAACTTTTTCTACTTACTTTATAACTACTACTATTTCTGGCCTTTGGTGAGACCTAGTTTACTGAGATTATTAGTTATATTTAGTTTAATTTAAATTGCTTAAATGTAACTTCATAATCATGAATATGTCAAATTGTCAGATATTAAAGCTCTGCCATTTTAATTGCTTTTCATGTATTCTACTTATTATTTAAATGAGCCTTTCTGATGGATACTATTCCTACACTCATTATGGTATTGTTAAAGATATAAATGTCTGGGTCATGTATCTTCCTAAATTTTGTGGTATTGTAATCACTTTTTTAAATTCATTTTGTGGACTACATAGATATTTAACAGAATTCTTCATCTTAAGCTCTTTCAACAACTGAAGAAAACCATGTGATTAAGTATTTAATGAAATACTGAAAAAGTTTGAATTTTAAGTCTATAATATTATCTGTTTGAAATGAGGCATCCTCCCTGTAAACTCAGAAAAAATTGGCATGGTTGATCTAAAATTTAATTTATTCGTATTTAATCAAAAACTGAAAAACAGGAATGCAAAAAGGAGAATAATTTTATCAGTAGGAGTGCAGCTTGTACTTAACTGAAAAACAATGCTAGTATTTTGCAGAATGATATTGTTTTATTTCTTTTGTTAAAATTTTTTGTCATACTGTGGCTGTATGCTAAAAAAGGAATTCTAATTGTGGGGTGAATTTTATAATCATTCATCAGTTGCTAATGTATCTCTGCAGATATCATTCAACATATTAGCAAAATATATAAATCAGTGGGATAATTTTCTTATATGTGTTTATTATCCTGGTGAAAGAGGTGTCCTCTAGTGATAATTTATAAATTATCAAGTGGAGTATTTTTCAGATATTTATTAGCTCAAACTGATAAAACTTGGTTTTAGATATCCTATATTAAGAATCCAAATAAACTTTAGTTTTATTACTTGGCAATGCACACACAGAATGCATCTTTACTTTGATTCATAAATATTGGACTGAATTTTGGTCAAAATTGTGTACATGTACAAAAAATTAGGAAGTTATGTAGTTTAATTTATGTGAGAAGCTCTTATTGAACCAAAATAACTAAATCATCAAGTGAAAATACTATATCTGTTCTATTAATTATCTTAATCAAGTGTAGTTTTCATATATGTCTGAGATAACATATACTTTTTTCTCTCTCATTGTGTTTACATTTTGTATTTATAAGCCATTAACTTCTAAATTTGTTTAGAAGGTGCAATTAGCCTTGTCTTAACTTTGTAACTTGAGATTTTCAGGTTTGAGACCTGATTCCACCGAAGAACTGCTGTATAATAAGTGGGTCTGGGGTATGTTAAATTTGTCAGGGCCAAATGTCTCCCCTTTGGAAGTGGTGCCAAGTCAGGTGTTGCCCTTGTTATCTGACCACAGTTCAAAGTTATGAGATCTGTCAAAAATAGCCTTAGTGTTGCTTTAAAACAAGATGTTAACATAGCTATCTTCTCAATTTTTTTCACCTTATAGTTTCAATTTTGACTGTGTTAAAAATCATTCTTAGCAAATTTATTAATTTTTGCTAGTTACTATAACATGTTTTGAAAAAGTTAGATACATTTCAGAAGGTGTTTATTCAACATTTTATTAATATTGAATATTTTTCAGCATTTTGGGGATACAAACTTTTGATGTATACATGTTTCTTGAATTATAATGTTATAATTTTTCAGTTTTTTAAAAAATAAATTTAATGTTTCTTCAAAATGTTATATTATTATTTTCACTTCTAATAATTGTGATATGTAGATTTCTGGTAATATTTATTGTTCAGATAAGATGTTTTTGTTAAAAAATAAATTTATACTTAAAATTGAATAAAATTTTTTAATGATCATAAATTCACATTTTTTTACACAAGTTCCTTTTTGTGGGTTTATATTCATGTTTGCTATTCTTTTAGACCTTTTGGTATTGACGCCCTCCTTGTCATTATTGACATGCATGATATATATCAAATATACTGGATATTAAAAATGCATCTTAATTCTTTTGAAAAATCACTTAAATAATATTAATCAAGATGTACACTACCAGCTCTTTATTTAATAAATAAATTATCAAATTTATTTAAGAAATATCATACAAACGAAGTCCATGTCTTTAGGGTGAAGAATCATGGGTGTGTTATTCTTGTTTTAGTGTGACTTTACTGTAGAAAATAGTGCACATTCTTTTGTGGTTATCAAATTTAAATCCATATAGTAATTGTAAAAGGAATTTTAGATTATATAAACTAGAATCCACATTTAAAACTGACAGTTTGAGTTACATAACTGCAAACCTGGTTCTAGAGGTGAAATCATCATTGTGTCACTTTGTTTCGACCATTCTCTTACCCTGTTATGAAAAGTATTTAAAAATTCTATGCTATAGAAATGAGGACAAAAAATATCATAAAACCATTTTCCAATTCAAAATCATTGCCTTTTTATTATAATGCTTATAATATGTAGAATAAAATATTTTAATTTTTTTTTGTCATATGCATCCTTTTATAAAAATTTGGATTTTATGCCTTGAAAAATTATCTATTCAATTTTTAAAAAATAACTTCATTTTTATTTTAGCTTGAACTTCTTGCTGAAAGCACACAAACTAACTCATCTTTGACACTTAATGAAAATGAGCTTAAAAAAAATGAAGACTTAACAGATTCTTTAAGTGTTTTATCAGCCGAGATTTCTTCAGATCGTGAAAAAAACATTTCACATGATTTTTCTCAGATAATTGAAGAAAACAAGCTCAAAAGAAATAAGCTTATTCATGATTCAAATATTTCATCTTCTGAAAATGTTGTGGTGCATGGAAAGAACATTTCAAATAATGCTGAAAACAGTTTTGAAAAAGTTAATGATTCATGTAATACGTTGCTGCAAACTGTTAATCAAAAAGAACTGTCACAATCTGTGAGCAATGGATCTGAGTGCTTATATCCCAAAACTGCTATTTTAGAGAAAGAAGAAACATTTTTAGGTATTTTGCATGAGAAAAATAAGGTCTTTTATGATACTGTAAATGTTCACCATGCTAGTGATACAAGGACAGAGATAATGAATGTTTATCCCAATTTAAAGAGTATACAGCATTGTGAAAAAATAGAAGATATTGAAAGTATGCGAACTATTGTCCAAACTTATACTGAAGAGTACATGAATAAAACATACAATGAAGCTGTTAAGAGATGTCACAAATTTGCAGTGGTATGTTTATTACTTTATTTTTCATATTTTTAAACAATTGTCATTATTTTAAATAATTTTAGGTATATTTAATCTGTAATCATTACTTAATTGGCATATTTCTTATTTTAATATTATTTAAACATTATAAAATGATTATACAATATTTATTACACTGTAATATAATTTAATACTGTATTTTAATACATTACTTAAATAGAAAACTCTTACTTTCTCTAGTATCATATAGCCCTTGTATGTCAAATTTTTGTCATTTTCACAATTGTAGTTGCAAACATCTGTTATGATATGTATTGATGCTTTTTAATAAATTTCAGTTTTTATGTAAAAATTCTTTTTACTTATATGCAAAACATAAAGAAAAAGTATTGTAAGCAGCAAATTATTCAATTATTTAAATTGATGAATCTTTACATTTTAGACCTCTGGGGTTCAAAAAATACATTTATGGTATTATGTTTGTCTGTGACAAAGATAGTTGAACATATTTTGAATTAGATGATTTTTGTTGGATAGTCTTAGCACTAAATTTGTAAGTTTCTATCAAATTTTCTGAAATCAATTTTGAGTATGTTTGGTTGGTTGAATATAAGTTAACATGATAGCTACAAAAAAATTCGGTGCACAGATTTATATCTACAGTGTGGACACCAATCATATTTTAAGCTAAATCCATTAAGGGGCTGACTCTGTCAATCTGTACTTTCAGAAACATGCAAATATAGTAACTCAAAAATGTAATGGTTTAAATGTATCTAATTTAATGTGTGATTTTAAATTATGGTTGTAGTTATTTGTCAAATTTTTGCTTCAATCACTTCAGAAAAACATGCCTAAAACACAAGTTTGATTTTTGTATACTATAAACTTTATGCCAAAGAATATATGTCAAGAATCCTGCATTAGATTCAGTAAGAATGCTAAATTCATAGTTTGTAACTATTGTATGACAATGCCAAACTAGGCTTTCTCCATCTAACCAAAAGGCTTTTTTTTTCTTTTAAGTGTAGAGGATAACATATATATTAGGAAGTATGCAAGAAAGTTTTGAGAGATCACCTCTATTGGTTTCTTGTACTTTTCATCATGGCCAAATACTTTTTTGTTTCATTTGTCATGGCTAAATAATAAGAAAATAATTAGTTACATTTGGTATTCTCTCAATACCTAACTTAATTATTTATAGATTATTCATAAAATAATCAAATATTATTTCTAAATTTCTTCTTAAATTTGCTTAATGTGTGTAATAGCTAAAGTAAATTTTTAAAATCTTTAATTAAAAAATTATTTTACCTTTAATTTTTTTATTAGATTTTGTTTATTAGATTTTTGTTAGATAAATTTAGTTACAGGATAAACCCAAGAAAGAGAGAGAGAAATTAATTAATTAATTTAATTTTAACTTATTTTAATTAATTAATTAATTTTTATTTTTAAAAATTAATGAAAAGTACTTATTTATAATTAAAGACTTTTAATTTCTATTTTTAGCTGATGTTTACTTTGGAATTATGCTTTTGGGGTTTTTTAAATACCATCAAATAAAATAGTTCTTTTATAAATATATTGTCATGATTTAAATAGCTCTTTTAAGCATCGTTTTACATGCAAATGTTTAAAATAAATGTAAGGCCTGATCGTATTGATTTATGAGGTATTATTATTTATTCGTAATGAAATTTGTAGTTTTGTCGATAGCAATATTATTATTAAAGTGCGGCTACAAATTTTACGTTAAATGGGGGGGGCTTACAAAGCATTAATGATAGATTAATGCTTCAAATGCTATTCTCATAAAAATTCTGCTTTTATTTTTATTTTTCTTAAAATTATTACTATGGGAAGCTAAAATGAATTTTTTTTTAAACTTTTGGTTTTAAAGTGAAGAATTTTCTTTAAAAAATTTAGCTGCTGGACTAATTTAAACATTATAATTCTTTAGTTGTAATTAAATATGAAATGCCTTTTATAAACTTTGGATTTTTTTTACATATAATATCTTTTATACTTATAAAAAGAATAGGTGGATAATAATATTTTATCTATAAATAATTTAAAATTTTAATTATAGTATAAATTAAAACTTTGATAAAAACAACATATTTATGGTTAAATATTTAATGCTTATTTCAAGTATACAGAAAGTTATTTTGTATAATTTTCTATTTTCCCCTTTCTTAAATGTGCATTTACAGTTAAATTGTAAAAATAAACAAATAAATGATAAAAATAAAAATTAAAAAACAATTTTTTTAAATTGTAGAAAGTTCTTTAAAAATTAATTCAAATTTATTTGATTATTATTGTTTAAAAGTGTGGGCCAATTTACAAATCATAGCTTGAATGAAAATTCTGGAAAAATTTAATGAATGGTTTGCAAATTTGAATTCATTCATTTTTTAAATGGGTTTTAAGGGGCTTAAAACTTAATCCAGTATTTGAGTAAAAGCTGGAAAGCATTAAAATTAACTGAAAATAATAATCTGTTATCATTAAAATTATAATTAAATGAATGCATGAGTCCAAAGTAAGCTTAGTTTCCTTTTATTATTATGAGATATTTTTGTATGTGTTACATCTGGATTGTCATTGGTCATGTTAAAAATTTTTTTGAGAAATCATTTTGTATTTTAGGACAGCTATTTCTTTCTCATAGATAAATAAAATGTAGCTCAATTTAATTATTCTGATATATATATATATATATATATATATATATATATATATATATATATACAGTGGGACAAACAATTGAGGATACACCTTACTTTTACTTGATAAATCCAACTTTCAATCGAAATAACACATTAACTAGAAGTGCAAACGTGTTTTTATTTTCACATATAACAAAAGGGTTAATTTACCGTAAAAATAATGAAAATCAACAAAAAAATATCAAAAATTAAAAATTTCTCAAGTATTTGAAATAAACATAGGCAGATTTTTACCTCAAAAAATTGAGGATACACCAATAAAATTTGTGTGACATATCGCATACAAAGACAGTGTCAATATTTGGTTGCATGTCCTTTGGCTTTTATAATGTCCTCCAAACGTCTTAGTACCGATTCGACCAATTTTTTGGTGGTATGTGGAGATATTTTATTCCTTTCTTCTTGTAACACTTGCTTTAAATGGGCTTTGTTCCTGATTTGGTGTTTTTGGACCGCTATTTCGAGTGTGGCCCACAAATTTTCTATGACATTGATGTCAGGGGACTATGGTGGTGTGTGCAATTGCTGTTTACAATGAAAAAGACACCCCATTTTGACATTACACGCTGTATGTTTGGAGTCGCTGTCTTGCTGGAAAATAAAATTTCCATCTAAACTCAATTTTTTTTCACTTTCTTTAAGATTGTTGTTGAGTATATCTATATAAAACTTCTGATCCATTATACCAACTATAAAAACTAAATTTCCTACCCCATTTGAAGCCATACAACCCCAAACCATGATTGAGCCACCACCATGTTTAACTGTAGGAAGTATATTTTTTGGATCCAAAGCGGTGTTCGGCTTTCTCCAAACGGTGCGACTACCATCACTTCCAAAAATGTTGAATTTACTTTCATCACAAAATACAACTTTCTTCCAAGAGTTATGTCTTCAATTGATGAGTTTTTGCAAACTCCAAACTATTTTTCTGATTTTGTAAGCTTATGAAAGGTTTCTTTCTAGCTACTCGACTGCTATATCCAGCATGTCTAATCACATTTCTCACAGTTTCAGCACTTACACTTCTGCCCATTATTCGAGAAGTTTCTGCAGCTAGTTTGACTGCACTTAGTTTAGGATCAATCTTGATATCTTTCAAAATTTTCCTTTTGATTACATTGCTCAGAATACTTTTCCTTCCTCTTCCATTTTTATTTTCAATTAATCCATCGCTTTTAAATCTTACAATGATTTTCTGGACACACGAGTGGCTTCTACCGGCTACTTCAGCTATTTCACGACAAGAATTTCCTTTCTTAAATAACCTTAATATAAATTTTCTTACATCAATACTGGTCTCTCTTCGAAGACCCATTTTCCATTTTAGATTGCAACTTTAAATTCACATAACCAACTTCAAAAGACAAAAGTAGAAGCCGAAAAGGTTTAAGATAAAATTGGCCAAACTTCGGCTATTACAGTAGAAAGCAGAAAAAAATCTAGCGGTAGTTATACAAAAATTTTATTGGTGTATCCTTAATTTTTTGAGGTAAAAATCTGCCTATGTTTATTTCAAATACTGGTAAAATTTTTAATTTTAGATATTTTTTTGTTAATTTTCGTTATTTTTACTGTAAATTAACCCTTTTGTTATATGTGAAAAAAAAGCGCGTTTGCACTTCTAGTTAATGTGTTATTTCGATCGAAAGTTGGATTTATCAAGTAAAAGTAAGGTGTATCCTCAATTGTTTGTCCCACTGTATATATATATATATATATATATATAATAAGCATCTCATTATAGTGATTGTATTATTTGATATTATGCAAATTACCTCATTGTTTATATCATAAAACAGGCTGTAACTGGCATTGAAAATTATCCCCTATTTGAACTTGCAAAAGAATATCAAAATGCTAGGAAGATGTCTAATGAAGCACGTGCAAAATTGAAATATTTGAATTCAAAGCTGAATGTTGAGAAAGCCAGTTTATGGAAACTTACAAAAAAAGAAACTTCTTCCAAGGTATTACTCTTTTTGTTCTTCCCTTCTCACTTTTTTTTAGGTTTATAAATGGGATGTTACGTCCCTCGTTCCAGCTCTAATTTCCTTCCAATGTTTCTCTGGGCCTTTTAAATTGTTTGCAAAAACCCTACCTGGAGTTAGTCCTTTGGGGCATATTTATATTCATATTCTTTAATGAAAAGTATTTCAGAAGATCACCATAAATTCCAATTGCATTTAATAAGAAATATTTTAATTTTAGTTTTTAAAACATTAGTTAAATAACTTTTTTTATTTCCAGTTTTTGGATCACAAAAATGTTTCCCTATTCAAAAATAAATGGAAAGTTTTAAAGAACTTTCCTTTAAATTTTTTGTCAGTTAATTTTGGTGGACGATAAAACTTGTTAAAAACCTTTAACTGTTTTGTTTTATAGATATCATTCCTTATTTTAAGTTGGTCTCTTAAAATAGGTTTATTATGTTTCTTTAATCAATAATATTGATTTTGATCACAAATCAATCTTTATTCGATTAATAACATTGATTAAATTAATTGATACTACTTTATATAACAATTGTTATTTCAATAAATGTCAATTTAAAAATTTCACTTTTTACTCTTATATAATGGATTATAAATTTCTGTTCTCTAAAATTACACCAAATTGACAGAAACAATACTTTAAATTTTTCTATTTCAATTAGAAAACATAATTTTATTAAAAATATTGTTAAAGGAAACAACAAATTGATTAAAATATAAAATTCATCAGTGTATGGACACCACATAAAACTTTAGAGATTTTTTGTACATTGTCTTTGAAATAATAGTCGAACTTTTATCATCCATATGATGAGGTTTTAATATATTTGTTCCCATCTATTTAATTTTGTTTACACTTTGCTGTAATCTCTTAGGCTTTAGTAAGTAAGATCCAGATTTTAGTTTAATATTTCTTTTTTTTCCCCTTAAAGCTAATTCTTTAAATAGAAAATGAAAATTCAATTTCCATTATATTTTTTTATGTAAAGGAGAGTTTTTGTTTGATGTTTTTAATATATTTTAAAATGGTGTTTCTTATTTATTTCCTTTTAGGGATTTTGTGAAGATGGCTCTAATGTTTCAGTTACTAAAACTTATTTAGTGAAAGAGCTAGATGAAAGTAAATTCAATGAAGTTACTGAGTTGCTAAGAGAATTAGAAGAAGTTGTTCTTTCATATGCTTTTTACTCTTATTCTGACGAGTTGTCAAGGATGAAGATTGAGCAGTATATTTACAACATGATTAATTACCTGAATTCTTTGAATAGTGATGGTGAGTTATTCATTTAACTTTGAAAGAAAATTTTGGAAATGGAAAATAAAAATAAAGGGAGTGATCATAAGTTTAATTTAGAATTACTAAATTCTTTCTATGTTGGAAATTTTTTAAATTGAAAATAAATTTGGTATTCTTTTCTTGTTTACAGTCATTTGGTTAGAGATGCATATGATTCTTCTATGTATGCTAATGTTGTATAGTTACCTTATTTTAACAGTTATGTAGGACTTTTCTATTCATATAACATAAAAATGAGTGATACATTGTAGAAATAGTAATATCATTGCTACAAGATTTTTGATGGTTTCTAAATATTAAGAAACAAGTTATTATATTAAATTTTATTTAATCATTTTGCTGCTCTTTAAATAAATAATTCTCTCTCTCTTTCTACCTTTTAAATTGATTGTATATTTAACCATCTTTCTTATTGCTGCTGTTTTATTAATTTTTTTCTTTATTTAGCAAAATGACTTAATTTGGATACAATACTGTCACTTCATGGTTTTAATCCTTTATGGGTAGTTAAATAACAAACTTTAACTTTTCTATAGATAAATATTATTAATCACAATCATATTTCTCCTGTTAATAATTTTCTGTTATGGAGAACTAATTAAAAAAATTTTACATTATAGGATATAACAAAAAAGATGTCTTAAAAAAATGTATTAGTGTTTTGTTCCAATATCAGAGGCAATCTACCAAGGACAAGGCTTTCTTAGAAGGATGTCAGAAATGGTTGAAATTATTGGTGAGTTGTGTTTAGTTCCTTAGTTTTAGTGCTTTTAAGTCGAAAATTTTGAACTATTCTGTGGCATAAAAATTGAAGAAGAATGTGTGAAGAAGAATGGTGTCTCAGATGTTAAACATAATTTGGAATTATAAGGTTTGCTCCAAATTGCCCACTTGCTACTTCAAAATTGAATATAGATATTACTGATATAATTATTTAGTTTGTTTTGCTATACCTTAGCTAATTTTAACGTTTGCATTATTAAATGGTCTGAAAGCAATTTTAAACTATTCAAATTGTGACAGAAGAGGACTTGAGGGTTTCAAGAATTTTGGTAAATCTTTCTGGGTCGCCATGACACCAGTAGAACCGGGAAAATCAGGGAAACATGGGGAATTCAAAACAAAACATTTAGAAATTTTTCTTAAAATCGAGAAATTTCAGGGAATTTACAATGACAACTAGATAACCAAAAAAATATATCATATAAATTTAATTTAAAAAAATCATCTAAAAAAATAAGGAAAACTCCATAGAAACCGGAAAAAACAGAAACTTTAAATTTATGAGATACTTTATTTCCCATCTAAGTAATACTAATGTCTGACCACAGCTAGACCTTAGCCATAATACCAAAAATGAAACAACTGTGCATAGTGGAAACTTCTCGCGTACTCTTTCCCTTTGTTTTTCATTTAGATAAGCCTAATTTCGACTTCAGAGACAATTGCTCTCGTTTCATGAGTTTCTCGGATTGCGCCAGATGACGATGCTCGAGATTTCTATGACAGCGCGAAAAAAAAAAAAAAAATAGAATAAATTTCACTTGCGAAAATATCAACATTTAATTTAAGGAAACATCGCGGTGGATTTTAGTCACTTACACATAAGTTTATTGAATGATATGTTTATAATTTGTGAAATTGAGGGCTTATTCTGAGCAGTGCAGAGTTTATTTCTTTAACAGTGAGCCACGCAAAATTTGTATTTAATACTTATTGGATGGATAAAAATATGAATTCTGACTTTGCTGAATTGGTTAGAGAAGTTCTTCAAAATCTATTTGTTACCTACTGCTTGCTTTGTAGCAAGGTATTAAATTTGAGTAATATGGAAAAACAAGCACTTACTAGTCATGCTAAAAGAGGAAAACATAAAATTGTGAGCCAGTTCAAAAAAGTCATAATTGATATTGGACTCGTATTTGAAAGAAATACAGGAGAATATGATTATATCAAGTCCGAATGCGTCGAATTTAAATAAATAAACTGATTTCATACTTTTTATTAAAAAAAATAATTAAGCTGAACTTTTACAGACATCTTGTTTAAATCCACAATTATGAAAAAACGTTACTTTTTCCCACTTATTAAAATTATAAGTGCTGTTAGAGCATTTCTTCTTATATTGCATGCATATGGGGGATTTTTTTTCCAGATTTGAGTGGCAACCCTGTTGAAATTTATATGGGTTTTTTTCCCTTTCATTTCAATATATATATATATATATATATATATATATATATATA
>JAOUZG010050968.1:17670584-17726694 GCA_026289955.1 Argiope argentata
ATATATATATATATATATATATATATATATATATATATATCATAGCTCTTGAAACTAAACATCGTTAGCGGCTGTTAAAACGCTGATAGCTCATCTCTTTTATACTTACTCCCCTTATCTTCCTCATTGATAAGTTCAATTTTCAAGTCTAAATGGAACTACTGAAATTAAAAATTAATAATACTTTTTCATATTTATGAAGGATACTACAAAAGAAATTCAATGCTTGTCCAAAAAATATTGCTCTAAACTGAACGGAATTACTGAAACTAATAATAATATTTTTAGCAATGTTTTATATGTATGAAGAATACTGCAAAAGAGTAAAATGATTCAAAGCATGCCTAAATGTGGCACAATTTCAAAAGCCGCATTTTATTTAAATTCATGTTTATTGAAAAACGGTGGAGTGTCATGTAAAAAGAAAATGTTAAATTTGATAAGGATATTAGCTTCAGTTTGCAAAATTAATGCATATGAGATGTTATAAAACTAGAAAAGTAGAAGAAAAATTCAGGAGGAAAAAGGAGAGATCAACAAATACAAAACAGCTTTGCAAATTCAGTTGACGTAAAAGAAAAAAAATGGTGGCCAAAAAAAAAATCAGTATAACTTGCAATTTGTTTTCTTTCCAGATTTGAGTAACAACCTTATCGTTGCAGTTTTTTTTTTTTTTTTTTTTTTTTTTTTTTCATTTTCATGCTTTGTATTTCTTAAAAATATTTAATTGTTAGTTAATAGTTATAATAACATTTTTTTTAGTAATTATTGAACTCATTATCACATTTTAGTCATAAAACAAAGGAATATTAGATTCATGTCAGTATATTTTATTATGAATTCTCCTTAGTTTTCTCTTATGTTAAGAAAGAAAAAGTGGGTAATATCTTTCAATACCTTAGGATTTAGCTCATTTTACAAGAATTTTATTATTTTTTAATATACTGTTGCATTTAAAAAAATTAAAATGCGTTCTAGCTGAAGATTTAATTACATGATAGATATGTAATGATATGGCAATAAATTTCGGATTTTTTTCTTGCTCATAAATAATTAGTAAAAAGCTATTACTCTAAATTTTAAATTATTAATATTCTTGATTTGGATTTGTTTGTGTACCTAGGGAAAAGCTTTTAAAAATTTACATTTCTCACTTTAGTAAAGCAGTGGTTTTTTTTAAGTGTTTGATTTTTGACTTTGTTATTTATAGGTTCATGTTTTACTTCAAAATGGAGACAAATCTGACTATTTATTCATTGTGGACCACATTATAAGATGCCCCAATGGCATTCAAGCTTGGGCTTCACAACTGCTACAGTTTCCTGGAGCTACTCTCTGTAGTGAGGGATCTAAAGACATTTTGGGCTGTCCTTGCCTATACTATGCTTTACTAGTCTTGTATCTTATTTTAAATCCAGCTCCGTGAGTATAATTTTTATCCCTTTTGTCACAGTACCTATTATGCTTATTTTGTCAGATCACTAATCTAACAGAACCAAAAAGTTATTCAGAAATAAATGAAAGGCTTTTAAAAGGATCCTAAGAATGATGCTCTAATATTCTAAAATGCTTGATTTAAAATTGAATAAGTATGGAGATGATCCTAGCAAATCAAATAGAAACACAGAATTAAGTTGCACTGAAAATATTACAGAAAAAAATGTCAAAAGTTTTGAGGTTCTTAGCCAATTGCCAAAGGGGTAGTCTAACCATGTTTACTTTTAATATTAGGTAATATAATTCATTTTAAAGTTATAAAGAAAATTCATGAGTATTATTACCTACTGAAAAAGCAATTAGTGTTTTATTGAAATAAGATTCATGGATACTATTGAAAATAATGATAAAAGGTTTTTCTCATAACATGTTAAAAAAAAATTGTTTATCTTGTTCTGATTATCAGATTTAGCAACTTAAAATTTTAAGATATTAAAGCTGTGAATATTATTTTGTAATATCTTTAAAATTGGATTAAAAAAAATTAAATATGGAGTAAGCTGAAAAATGATCTGTCATTATGTTTTTCTGCTAATTAATTTTTTAATGGAGGGAAAAAAAGTGTGCAAAACATATATTTCTAGTCACTTCACATATGATTTTTCATATATGATTATTGTTTCTGAAGAGTCAAAGAGGGCATTGTTGGTCTGATTCTGTGTTATTAAGAAGCAAAGCATAGACAGGTTTTAAACTTCAATTAATCACTGTCTCTTAATCTGCTAAAATAGATTTTTCTAAAATCTCATATTTCTGGCTTCACACTTGTTAATTACTGAGAACTAAGTTGAATGAACATTTTCTTTTAAAAATTTTATTCTATTCTACAAACAACCACAGTTTAGATGATTCTCCATATCTTGTTGAAAGTATTATCTGTGGTTTTAAAACATTTTTCAAAAAGTTTTATATTGTTTTCCTTTTCATTATATAAATTTTTATATAATACTTGAATAATAGTTACAATATTATACTGATTTCTTAGAGCTATAGAGGGCTTGAAGCAGAGTTTAAACCATATGATGGGAGGGTCATTAGTTCCAAAAATCTGTTGAACACATGAGCATAGTGTTATACTAAATCCACTGGGCTAAATATGCTTGCATTGGTCGGAAATTCGGAATATGAGAACCATGGTTTAGATGACATTAAATTATACAAACTATCCTTAAATAACCTAATGTTGCTTTCGAACAAGTTGCTGATATAACGAATTATACTGATATACATTAGCTTTAGCAGTCTCTCTATTCAAGAGTCGTTTTACTCTACATACTTATTTATTTATTTCCCCATCATGGAACTGATTTTCTCTTTGTGGAATTTCTTTAAATCTGAATATGTTTGATTAAAATAATTATAAATTTGTATTATTTTGTAAAAAATACAAAATTACGGTTATTTTATTTCATCAAATGAAACTTTTAATTCAATTTTTGTAATAGAAGAAAAACTCCATTTGTCTGTTAGATAAATAGTAAATTGGCGATACATTTTTTTCATGGCTATTTGATTTTGAGAATAGTATTCATGTTTTCATTTTATTAACTAAATTATTTTCAATATTTTTTGCAGTTTTTAAAAATTACTTTTTGAGAAAAAAATGTTTCAAAATTTGTAAAATATTACAGAGTAAATATATTTATTTTTTGTACGAAATATTTTTTTGAAGTGTAATTACTTTTTGAGCAATTTGGAATATTTTTTTGTGTCTTAATAATATAAGTTGTATAATTTTTGAGTTGCATATTTTTTTTTTCATAATATCAATTTGGTGCTGCTTTATTTGTGTTCATATTAATCTATTATTTTCAGAAATTCAAACACTGAACATCGTATTGTAAATTAAAATTTGAAACTTCCCTATTCTTAAAATAATAATGAAATTTTAAAAAAACGCGGTCATTGTTGCATTGTAGTTGAGTGTAGCCTTCGTGATAAGAAGAATGTAGGCTCTAAACTTAATTTTGCTTAAGATTTGATGGTTGCATTCACTTGGTATATTCTTATTCTATGAGACATCTTGCCATTTACATGATATAAAACGCTTGGAGAAGGATACTGTTACAGGATGAAGATTTGTCCCTTGAACATTATTAAGTATGAGTCTTATTCCAGATTAACATGTGTTGTTTTCAAAAATGTTCATATATATATATATATATATATATATATATATATAATTTTCCATTTGTGATTTCATATATGTCATTTCTTTATGTATTTCTGAATAATAAAAAATAAATCATTCCTTGCTTTGAGATATTTTCAAAGAGACATATAAAATTTGTAATACAAATATAAGAAGGAAAAAAGTATAACGTGATATAATCCTTTCCTACTTTTTTTGAATGCTTTGTTTTCTGACACTTGGCTGCATGTCTGTTTTCTAATTATAATAATAGGAGGGGCATTCTTTATTGACCGAATTCCTTTTTATTTTTATGATCCCCTTCCCCCCTAGTAAAAATTTGAGATTCTTATAAACTATATTTCAACTATCATTTACTGGTTATAAACTTGTGAGAAAGTTTTATTCCTGATGGTTGCAATTGCATAAATTTCCCCCAAAAAACTCTGTTCTTCAGGATTTCGAACTTTTGTTTCATGATTTTTACTAGTTTTTTTCTGGGATGATTTTAATCTTAAGTTTTGAAAATATGTTTATATTTTAGAGATCGTGACTTCTTCTTAAGAAACGTGAAGAACAGAGCTTCTGATTCTACTGGTGCAGAATTTACTTCATTAGATTCAGATGGAGAAGAAGTAATTACTCTTTATTTTTACAGGTTTTGCATTTACTGATAAAAATTATTCTGGATGAAGCTTACGGATTATTAACCATATTTTTGAAAAAAAAAAAAATTCTAGGAATTTTAGTATCCTTATGTTGTTTTAAAATTGAATAAATAAATAATAATCCACACATGGTAAAATGTGTACACGTGATAATATTTTGATTTTTTTTTCAAAATTATTATAATTTATACATTATCAATACTTTTTTTCAAAAAGATTTTGAATACTCTATCGCATCTTGTAAGCAAAGATAAAACTACTAATTTTTGTAAAATTATTTATTCAAGGAAGAATTATTTGAAGTTGTTCGAAATTGGACAAATGAAGACGTCATATCATTGTTAAATCAAGTTTCAATTGCAAGCTTATACGAACACATTTTATTTGAAAATAGAGGTAAGTAAATTGCTGAAAGAAATATAATTTCAATTATTAGTGAAATTCCTAAACAAAGTCTTATTTTTGTATATTTTATAGGTGATTCAAGCGTCATCAAGTCTCCATCTAAAGAAAGAATTGTCAAAACTTTTGCTTTTTCCACTTCCCTAATTAATATTTTATTTTCTGGCTTGACAAGTTATTGTAAAGAAGAATTCACTGCTTCTGTTGAATGCATTTGTAGTATGATAAGGTATGTAAACATTGAATTTCATAAGATTTGTAGTGGCAAATGGGTGTTTAAGTTAAAAATCTAAAATATCGTACAAAAAATTTTTTATTGAATCCTCATGGTTGTAATAATATTTTAAGTTGTAATGATCTTTACGTTCAACTGTTTCAACTAAAAAAAATGAGGCATCAATCTTTTTTATCCTTTGATTGAAGTAATAGAGTGAGACATACTTATTAATATCCAGTTTTAAAAAATGCCTTGTCTTTGGATCATCCAGAGTGTTTTATCCATATTGAACGAATAACGATACGAATTTTGACTTTGCTGAATGTATTAGAGAAGTTCTGCAAAATTTCATGTTTGCTGTGTACTGGCCACTTTGTGCGAAGATAACACGGTTTAGTAATATTGGAAAACCAGAACTTAGTGACGATGACATAAGAGGAAAATATATAAAAATTCTTACCAATTCGGAAAAGTTATATTAGATTTTGCTTCTGAAAAGAATACAAGAGACGATGACGTGTCAAGTTCGAAAGTGTAAAATTTGAAGTCCGAAAATAAACCGATTTCAAACTTTTTAGTTCAAGAATGATCCTTCAAAGCTGAACTTTTATGGGCATTAAAATTTTTTGTTCACATTAGACCTTCAATGCTTTTAGTGACGCAAATATTTTCACATACGTGCACTGATATTGATATAACCGAATATTTTACATTTACATTTTTGTACAACTTAAAAAGTTGTACGAAAAAGTCGTACATTGTTTGTTCTTGAACAGCTCTGTTTTTTAAACGATCTCTTACAAAATCTTTTTTTTTAAAATTGTATTAGGCTTTGAACCGCATTTCTGAAATGTTATATATCTTATTTTAAGATAATAAGGCAAATAAATCTAATAGTCCCAGCAAAATACTGGCATTCAGTATTTTTAAGGTGTACCAATGCTTAAGAGCTGTTTGAGAATTTTTAAGAAGTTATATCAAGTTTTAACATACAGTTACATTTACAAATTAGTTAGGGTTAATTAAAAAAATTAAAGCAGGTGAAAAGTACTTCCCAGCGAAAATGAATGTAAAATTTTAGATCTAGGTACTTGCAGATTACACATAATCCATTGAGCAATTCAGTATAAAAATGAATTACAAAATGGAAAGCTGATGTTATTCTATGAGTAGTGTATAAAATATTTATAATGGTCCAGCCATAAGTGATGATTTCCTCGAAGTTACTGGTTCTTCTGTTTTTAAGTTTTGTTTTTTCCACTGGGTAAAAAATATGCATAAAAAATTATTGAAAATATAAAGAAATACACAGATTTCGGTTCTAAAAGACTTTTGCTGGATATACCATGTGTGATAATATTATAAATGCTTGTCAGAATAAATGATTCTGATTAAAATTTGCTTCTCTAATAATGCTAATATTTTTCCACCGTTTCTTTAAAAAATTCAAACGTCTGAACCAATGGTACCTTTGTTATATGAAAATCTTTTCATTTTTATTGATGAAAAACATTATCAGAAACATTTGAGATTTATTTTAGAGTATTATGATCCTAAAAATCCTTCTTTTAAATGGTGATTTGAATATTTTGAACTCAAATCTTTATCTTTACCTTCATAACCTATTATTCTCCCCTCCCTGCCAACTTAATTTTCACTTGACATCTGCATAAATTAAAATTATTTTTTTAATAAAGCTTTTAAGCATACAGAGATCATATTTCCTTTTTGATGAGATGTATTTTTTTACAGGCATGTTGTGTTTTATGTAACTGATCATTGGGAGTACTGTGAAAAGTTAGAAATTCCATCTAAATCTGCTTTGCAAGCTGAATATGATAGATTCATTTTCCACACTATATACATAATTTTTAAGTTTGAAAAGTGAGTAGTTTGTCTAATTTTTTAGCATTTTCAGAAATTTAGAGATACTTTATTATTTTTATTAAGAAGTAATTCTTCTCAACACCCTATTTCTGCTTAAAAAACTTCTCTGAAAACCGAGGTTTAATTGAAACACACTCATAGAACAAAAAAAAAGTTGTCCTATTATATAATGTAATTTCCTAAGTCAATGTTTTTAGAAAGACCTGAGGTAAAGTCTGAACCAATGGAGTGTTTCTACTTGGATAAATCTGAGGAAGGCTAAAGCCAGCTAAATAAACTCAAAAGAGTTCACTATTGAAGGAATATCACATGTTCCATGTGCGTATAATTTTTGAAGTTCCTGGAAATCTTCAAGACTCAGAATTTAGTTTTATATTGATAATATTTACTATTTGCTCACAATGAATGGTAAATAATCAATGTTAGGAAAATTAACTTTAATAATAATGAAGTATATCTCTTACTTTTATAATTGCTTTTTGTAAATTTGATAATTGTAAATTTGATATTATGTAATTTATATCTATGTAATGATAATTGAAATATCAATCAAGCAGGCATCACAGTCATGTAACAAATATAAATTTGCCATATCATCTTATTTTTAAATCTACATTGTTTAATGGTGATCTTAGAATGAAGCTTAGATCCTTTATCCTGTTGCAAAATATGCATTGGATTCCAAAATTAAATTGGCTCAGCATATTGATACATACCATGTGAACATAAATTGATTGCCTTGCAACTCTTGTGTTTTAGTTAATCAATCTTGATCTTGGGCAAATGCTGTAATAATGTTATCAGAAGCCCTTGCTGTATGCCAACAGACATTTTTATACTGTACCAAAGAGCATTGCATTCAACTATTGATCTTTATTTCAGCTACTGAGCTATAGAATTTTGAAGATAAAATGTATTTCTATAAATTGTCTCACTGTGTTAAAATTGTTTTATCAATAAACAATTTTTTTTAAACGTTGTTATGTAACTTTCAAGTTAGCTTTTTTAGTTTATTATGTAAAATATTAATATATTTTTTTCAGTTTAAATGATTAAAAATTTCTTAGTGGTTTAAAATTCTTTATATATAACATATAAAATGTTACAGATTAGGTGTTTGGAAATTTTTGGCTACGCTCCCTTACAAGTGTGTTTCAAAGAAAATGTTATGGAATATTGTATGGATTTTTCACTCTCCAAAAACTCTAGAACAGAATGTTTACTTGGAAAAGGATGTAGATTTGAAACTGAATGGTAAATTGTTTTGTTTATTTTTTAAAATGAATATGAAATTAAGTCCAGAAATAATAAGTGTTTGTTTTTATGTCAAATTTAGATGATCATATGATATCTGCCTTTATTGAGAAATTGTCAACTTTTGACCATTGTGATCAACTGTACCTTCTTAATGCCTATAAAACTATAGCTATATGTGGATATCCTGAGAAGGAATTTCTGTGTTTCATTGTGCATGAAGTATTTGAGGTTTGTTGATTTATTTTGTAATTCAAAGTATATGTTTAGAAACGTATTGCAAAACCACAGCCCAAGATGATTGGCATAAATAAGACAGGCCATTAACATTAACTTACCAAGATTTCTTAAATCTATTTAAAGGTGTAATTTAATGGTAAAGGCTTTAAAGATTTATTAATTATTAACCTATAATTATTATGGGTTTTGAGCTAATGCAATCTGAAGTGCAATACTGTTTTAAAAAGTCTATAAATGACTATGTTTTTCATAGTGTCATTATTAAATAAAAGAAAATGTATCTTTAATTCCGCTTTATACAGTCTAAATCATATATTTTTTTATTATAAGAAAATCACTCAAACTCCCCAACCTTGAATTCATAATAAATTGTATGATAATTTGTCTATGAAAATCTTTTATTCCATGAATCTTTTTTAGTTTATTAAAATAAAAATAATAGTGGCAGCTTTTATTTAGGTCACATTTGGTAAAAATGCCCTGAGTCATTTGAGTAAAGAAGGTACCATAGTTCTGACAAGTATTATAAAAAAATATCCAGATCTGTTGACAGCATTATTGAAGGAGGTTGAAGCTAATACAGATGACTCAATCAATGTAAGTCAGATCAATCCTTGAAAAAATTTGCAATGTAGTTGCGAGTCAATTTGATGTGAAATTTTGTGCATTTTTAGTATTTTTATTGCTTTTGAGAATTTTCATTTGTGTTTATATATTTTTTTGATTAGTCATTAACGTTTTGAAATTGCAACGGTTGCATTTTATTTTTGCATGAAATGTATAAAACTCATATATTATAAACTCGTATATCATTCAATTTTCGTTATTTGTAATAATAATCGAAATAAGTCTATTTTCTTAAAATAATATTAATTACTGTTATATTACTTAGAAATAAAGTAAACACTACCTTACGTTTTTAAAAATCATATCATAATTATATAATTAAATGATGTTTATTCATAACTTTGATTCATACGAAATTATAGGTTCAAGAAGTCCATATGTTTTACAGAGAGAATTTTGATTATTAAATAAATCATATCGTATATTGTTTGAGATTACTCAAGTTTTAAATAGTTTTGCATCTCAACAATGTTAGTGAGATTCATTTACTTCTATTTTTGGATCTATTTCAAAATCTTGAGATAGGATTTAAATAAAATTAAAAAGATGATAAAAAATTAGATCTGATTTCTATAATTTAATTAATTTCAAAGTTCAATTTGGCTTAATTTTATTGTTTTTTTTAAATTTCTGCTGTTCAATTTCCCTGTATATTTCAAAGGTGGGAAGGTTTATTAAATACTTTCTAATGTACAAGTTATTATAATAAAGTAATATAATGATCTTTACTTTACTGAAAATGATTTTACAACATGCAATTTTTCAGCATTCCATGGTAATGTTCGAGGAACTTGATTTAAGTGAATGGATACCCAAATGTGATGATGTGCGATTTATAAGAGAATGGTTGATTGAATTGCCACTTTCAAACCCTAAGAACTTTTTAGGTCGAATGTTGTTGTCTAAGATGAACTGGGATTTTTCTAATCAGGTACTGCTATTAAAACTTGTTTTTACCTTTTCTGAAATTAAAATAACTGACCAGCTATTATTTATTTGACAGCATTACTTAAAAATGTTTATCAATATTTTTTAAAGATTTCATATTTTAATTTTTTCTTCTTAATTTTGATCAAGTTTTTAAACCATGCATCCAAATCTCTAGTGGGATCATATATTACTTTTAGAATCATGATACATTGACAATAAATGCATCTTTAAGCTTTAAAAAATTAAGGAAACTGAGCACTTAAGATATTTCAATGTAATTTTAGCAATAACTAAAACTTCGTATATGGGTCTACAGAATAAGCTTACAATTGAAATGATTTGAAAAAAAAAAGGAAAGGGTTTTGCAATTTGCTCTTTAATTCATATAAAGGATAGCTTTTCTTTAAGCTGTACATTTTGTGTAATTTTATGCTGATTGTGTTTTAAAATTTTCCTTTTGCCGTGAAAATTTAATGTGTTTCAATATTTAAAGTTGAAGTTTTATTAAAGATAAAAATAGAACCTTTTTTTTAGATGTATGTGTCATATTTTGATTAGAGAAGATAATTTGAAAGATAAAAGTTGCTGTAAGAAATATATATCAGCGACGTATAAACTTTTCAATTATACTATTGACATGAATTTCATTCATGACCAGCTGCCTTTGGAAACCAACCGATTTTTAGAATATTGGCCATGATTACTTTCAATTAATTTTTTTTACATATCTTAATGTTTATAATTCCTCCAAAAAAACATTTTTGAAAGTCAGTTTATTGCAAATATTAAAGCTTTACATTTGCCCTGTTCATTGCATATATGAGCCATCCTAATCGAATCATGACATCAGAGTGTTATTAAAAAATAATTGACAAGATAATCCAACTTCTGACTTACACAATATTGCAACTTTATTTTCTTATTCCTCATATAAACTACATAAATATTAAACAGAATCCTTCTTTCTCTTTCAAAAAGAAAGAAAATAACCTTGGTAAATATTTAATGGAATATTAAAACATTTCAAATTTTAGTTCTGCTTTGAAATCAGTTGATGAGAATCAAGCAATTTTTTTAAAAAGAGCTGTCAAAATTTGGGAAAATTTTCTTAGCAGTTAAATTTTATATAATTGAAATACAATTTTTGAAGTGGTATAAAAATAAACTTCACACAATAATATGTATGGAAACAATTTTTAAAAAATTCAAAACAATTTGTTATCTAATTAAAATTTTAAAAAAATCTGTGTTGTATTTAGTGTATATGTGCAAAATTAGATAATTCTAAGTTTAACATTATGTCCTGTAAAATGCTAACATAGACACTGACACACCCATCCATCTTTATTGTTAATGGAGATATAAATTGTTTTTCAATATTATAAAAAAGTCCTTGACTTTTTTTCTGTTATATTTTGTAATAGCATTGCTTTTTGAATTTTTTAACAATAATAATAATAATAATAACAAAACGGCCTTTACGTTTTGAAGTCTGTACCGTATATAAGAGAATTAGATTGATTATGTTTACTTCTCATGCCTGTTTTTTAAATGAACATGATTTGACCGCACTTTAAATATCTTTCTCATAAAATTTTTATCAGGGAGACCTTATTTTGCCTTTGGAGCTTCACAGAGAAACTGCTGTACTTGTTCTTGAAGCTTATATGAAATATGATCGAAAAGGCAATGAATGGAGTGTGTCGAATGGTCTTGCGCAGGTTAGTTTTTTATTTTCTATTTTTTCAAATGTTAAAATGTCTATAGAAGATATTTTTAAACTAATATTTTGTATGTTATGAATTAAAGTACATTTTCATCTATTATATGGCTAGCTTCATTACTGTATTCACAAAATAATCTGAACAAACATTCATAATTAATTGCTAAATTTATTCTCTAACTTTTTTATTTAAAATAAAATTAAAAGCAAAGTTATTAGTTTTTTTTTGAAAGAACTATCATAATTTATAAGCCAAATTTTTAAAGATAATAATATTATTCGTTGTATATAATAGTTGCTAATAATTTCTTTACTCAATAAAATGTCAGAAACAAAAGGAAAGAGGCAAAGCCACGGCAGATTTAGTTTTAACCAATGTGTATCTTGTGGTGTCCTGCTATCTTACAATATATCCCAAGCAGCAAAAGATCATCGGCCAAACATCTCAACACAGAACGCGAGACGTCGGGCTGAGATCGGAAGGCGATATCATGGTCAGGGCCCACGGCGGAACGCCTAGCGATGATCGTGCCGACTTCTTTCCGGCGAATTTCCCGATCATTTCCCGACGTGTTTTATCATGGTCGACGTTATTCCAATCATTTCCCTATGTGTCTTATCAATGGGCGATCCAACATCAACCATTTCCCAATGTATTTTAGCAATGGGCGACGCAATACCAACAATTTCCGAATATATATTTTAGCAATGGACGATCCAATACCAATTATTTCCCAATGTTTATTTTAGCAATTGATGACCCAATACCAATCATTTCCCAATGCATTTTAGCAGGGGGAGACCAAATATCAGTCACTAGGCGATTTATTGCTGAACACTTGCAGCATCAAATTTAAATATGAGTTTATTGGTAATTTGGTTTTCTTAAACCCTATAATTCAAAGTTATAATACTTAAAACTATCGTACTTTCAAAATTTTTTCAAACGAATGATAATAAGAAATATTTTAAATAGTTTACTTTTCCTTTTTGCTTATGAATACTTTTGTTTGTTATTTTGATAAATTTAAAATTCCATAAAACACTTGCTTTTCATTGAATGCCATGCTTCTTTATTTTAATTTTAACTCTTCTTTGACTTTCTTAATTATTATTATAGCATATTTTACCTCAATCTTACCCTATAAATATTCAAATTACATTATTTTATTGCTCTAAGAAAAATAAACAAATGTTAAAATTATCTGAAATCCGATCTTTATTATCTGATCAGTTTTAAATTTGATCACTTGCACTTCTTATTTCTAATAATATAATCTTATATCTCTATATAAGATTTGTTTCTTTCATTTATACTTTATGTTTCTTTTCATTATTAAATACATGGGCAAAACTGCTAACATAATCATAGCTTCAATTGTATAATTAATCAGCATAGTTTATATATATATATATATATATATATATATATATATATATATATATATATATATATATATATATTCTATTAAATTTTTAATATTACCTATACCATTTGTTAATTTTAAGTTATTTTATGAAAATTCAAGGTATAATATTCTTATAAGTCTTTAATTTTCTATGTAATTCTATTTTTTATATAAGATTATATAATTCTTATTAAAAGTATTATATAGTTCTCTATAATATATAAAGAACTATATATATTCTTATAGTTAACTATAAGCTTTTATATTGTTTGATGTTAGCTATAAGCAAAGAATTACTAAAAAATAATGAATAAAACACAAATTCCTATTTTTGCATATTTTGAACATTCCTTTTTTTTTTCTTTTTTTTACTGCATTGGTTAAAAATCGTTTGAAACACTAAATTATAACATTCCTATTATATGATTCTTCGATAGATAATATTTTTACGAGCACTAACAAGATACTTTAAATATCTTTTCTACATCTATGTTTAGTGAGGTTTGATTTTGTGGTGATAGAACCAAATTTGGTCTACTACGAACTCTGAATATTATACAAAAGTTTCATACTCAAAATGCAACACTTTCATTCCTATGAAACTCCTATTAACTGACATATTTCCTTTTGAAAAAAACTTTATAAATGTTAGTGCTAGCTAGTGTCTAATAGATAACATTCTACAAGACAATTACCAAAAAATGATGTATAAAATACAAATTTCTATTTAAACATATTTTAAATATCCCCCTATTTTTTTAAATGCAATTATTAAAAATTGTTTAAAACACTAAATTATGCAATTCCTATTATATGTTTTTTCATTTTATTTGTATGAAATTCCTTATGTTTACTATTAACTTACATACTTCATGTTGAAAAAAATTGATACTTTATTCTAAATATTAGTGTTAACTAATGTCTAATAGACAGCCTTTTACAAATTAATAAATTATTTCAAATTTTTAATATTTTTTTAATTCAAGATAAGTTTATAATTATTCATGATAAATTCATAACTTGGTTTATTACTACAAGAACCGAATTTGGTCTATGATTAACTCTAACATTTCATGAAAATTCCAAACAAATGTAACACCACTTTCAATTATACAAAAAAATTTCAGACATATATTTAAATATATATATATTATTTCCCCCTTTTTTTTGGAGATAGGGGAAAAATTGTGCAAAACAATTTATTAAAAAAAACCTTTATTAAATAAAATTTCACAAATACAAAGTAATATGATGAAGTTACTTCAAATTTTTAGCTGAATTTTCACTAATGAACTTGTACACCCAAGCAGCATCCTGAAACTGAATCAATGACTTTTATGAATAAATAATATGGTCACATCATTTATAAATAAAATTTAATTTAAAATATTTATAATACTCGAAGCATTTGAAATTTCTACAAATTTATATAAATACCACACATATTTATAAAAATATTATATATATGTATAACTGAATCATCTGCAATATATAAGGAATATTTCTTTCAGTTCACTTTTCCTTTTTGATCAGCTTTGATGAACCTAGAAAACAATTATAATAATTATTGAGTCCCCCCTTTTTTTTAAAGTACAAATAAAATATTTGTTGGTAATTGGAGAAAAGTATTTAACAAGCAAATGTCTTATAGAACTTCATAAGCTTGATAAAGTTTTCATTCTGATATTGGCCCTCTAGGAAAATATTATTAAAATGTTTAGGATAATAGAGAAAAATAAAAATAACTCAAAGCAATGGGTGTAAAATTTGTTACTATTTTATGAAATAATTAGAAACTGTTCATATAATAGTATTCAAAAATGCCTACATTATCTCGTTTTAAAGAAATTTTTGTTTTCAAGCTTACAGTAAATATATTCTGCTAAGCTTTTTTTCCCCATGTCAAAATAAAAATAATTATACTAATGTTATTGCAATATCGAAATATAATAATGTTATTTAATACTTTTTAAAACCTCTTTCAATTAAACATTTAAAATTGTGAACAAAAAGAAAGAATTGTAAATGGAAAGAAAAATAAGAAAAATTAATTCAGTTAACTAGAATTAACATTACTTGAACTGTTATTTTGAAAAAGAAAAAAAAAAAAAAAAAAAAGAGGATGCTGTTAAAAAATTATTCAAAATATTTAATGAAAAATGAAAGTTGTTCAAAATAAAATTGACGCTTTTCTTATAAAAAGAAAAGGTTTTCATATAAAAAAAAATGGAAATTGAAATTAACTTACTTGTAATGTGGTAGGCTTGGATAACATTTGAAAATGCATTTCATTATTGCTTTCTTACCAAGTATATCATATTTTGGCCTCTTGTTTAGCACATAAGTTTGAAAACTCCTTGACTGCTTCCACTGGGCTGACAAAATGGAACTGACCGGAGAGGAATTTCGTGGTCAGGAATATTTTCAATTCTAAGCAGGTTCTTAAGGCATAAAATGAATTGAAATCTTACATAGAATTGTTTTAAATTTCCTTCTGAAGTTACAGTCAGTCAAAACCATAATTCAACTCATACATTATAATTAACAATATATTGTACAAATCATTTTGCCTCCTGTCGACTTCAGGAATAGAAACCTTCTCAGTAGTTTTCAAGGAAATAAGGAGAGATTTTCATGTTGATTATCGTATTTTCTGATTGATTATAAAATTTATTTGACCTCCAATTGCATTTTCAGTTTTGAAACAAAAAGTGCAAAAAATTTCCGTTCATTGAATAGGGGATATATTTCATATTTTGTCATTTGGCTTTCTATAGAATTCATACATATTTAGAAAATGAAAAATATGAATTGTTTTATACATTACCAGCCAGTTATAGGCATTATATTCAATGTCCTGCCATTCTATAAAATGGTGGATTTCATAATTTTTCAGTAAGGCAGATAAAATATATATATACTTTTCTTCAGGTTCACTTTCCCTTTTTGACCAGATCTGATGATCCTACAAAACATATTTCTTAATTATAATAATGATTGAACTTTCACTACTTTTAAAAGTACAACAAATATTTGTTGATAATTGAAGATGTGTAATTAACATGCCAAATTTTTGCAGAACTTCATAGGCATGATAATAGCTTTGATGAGATAATGGTTTGTGCAGACTAATTTTTAAATAGTGTTTACAATAACAAAGAAACCAAAAACTCAAACTAATGGGAGTAAAATTTATTATTATTTTACGATATATGACATAATTAAAAACTATTCAAAAATGCCTACACAATTCCAAGTTAAAAAGATTTTTTTTCTCTAAACTTACAATAAATATGCGTACGATCATAGTTTAACCGCCTACTTGGCGCACTTTCCCAAAAATCATCAGCCACGAGCTTGTGCGTCTTTCGGAGTCCTCTTTCCAATGCTAAAAAGAGTTGTCATATTAGAGAAAACGGTAGCTGCTATCTTTGGCGTGTTATTACCTACTGGGCCTACAGTTTTTTTTTAGCCTCATGTCAAAATAAAAAATAATTACACAAATTACCAAAACATAAGAACGTTATTTAATACTTTTTAAATATCTCTTTCATTTGAAAATGCTAAATAAAAGAAATTGTAAATGAAGAGGAAAAATAACTGCAATAATTTAAGAACACCCAAAATAAAAATCTAACAAAAAATGAAAGCAAATGGGGGGAAAAATACACATAGGAAAAGAAATGACGATAACTCTTTTAACAAAGTTTTAGCACTTAAATAAAATAGATTAACAATGGATCGTTAACTCAGATATTTATTAGCCCTTATGGTCGTTTTCACCTAACGCTTAGAATATCACTTGCAACTCTTTGTATCAGGTTAATCAACAAGTTCGAAGGGCTTTAACAACACCAAAAAAAACTTTTTTATTCACTATTTAGAATAAACACTACACTATTTAAACATATACAGTAATAAATATATTTACGCTTACCAAGTTTTTTGAAATGATAGCACGCGTTGCTGGTTGAATTTCAAAATATAACACACATCAGGTGATTCATGGGAAATTCCAAAAATATATTCGCAATGTGTCATTTAGTAAAGGCGATTTTCCTGCTATCAGCGCGAGTATGGGGCGATGACATTGAAACGACCATTTTCTCTAAGTCGGCATACGAGCTCTCAAAATATTTGGTCAGAATCGACATGGCGCCAATGCAACGCGACGTCGGCGAAATACTGGCGAGCTGTAGACGATTGATGTGATCATTGACTAATGTGTTACCAATGACTCTTGCTGCCTGGGATAGATCAATAAAAATCATTTTTGCGAATAACAGTTTCGTTCTATTGCTCTATACCATTGAAAACAAATATCCTAGAGATACATGGTTACATGTCTACGCAGGTGGATCAATGTTTAACGATGAAAACGGAGCGATAATCAGTGTGCGTTGTGATATTTTTTCATGCAATGCGTACATAGGTGGCCATTGCACCCACTACGATGGCGAAATAGATATTTATATCGCATAAAAGTAGCTGGCTACCCATCCCTCGTCCTTCTGCAGAGTGGTTATTATGTCAGACTCCCTGTTTTCTCTTCAATATCTTGCAAATAGACAGTACACAGATAATATCCGTATACTGGAGTGCAGAGAGCTCTTAACGTCAATCTCTGTTTCTTTCCAGTGGATCCCAACTCCCTGCTAGATTCCACTTAATTTATAGAGGTTTCTAAATTCAAATTGTGTTGGCTGTTTTTTGCCTATGAACCGGTTTACTATTTACTTTACTTTTACATTTTATATACCTATGTAAAAAAAAATCTTTACCAAATTTTCTTATATGGCATTTTAATGATAATATGAGGATATAAAAAATTGTTAATTCCTTGTTTTTAGATCGAGTCGCAATTGAACTTAGGTTTAGCTTTAGCCAAAACAGTTTAGGTACAATAAAATTGGCTGAATTAACATTTGGGAAAGGAATAATAAGCAATATAACTAATTTATTGTCTAAATATGTAATATTTTTCATGAAAGCTTTTGTTTAATTTTTTTATTGACATAATTAGCCAAAATTGTTTTGTTTTCTGCGTGAAAAATTGATCGTACCACGTGTTATGATAGCAAAAGTAAGAATATCAAATAAAAATATTCAAAATTATTTTAACTTTGATTTATTATTCTAAAATAGTTAATTGGAGTTAAATAAGTATTAATTAA
The DNA here is from genome assembly GCA_026289955.1 of Argiope argentata. NCBI lineage: Eukaryota > Metazoa > Arthropoda > Arachnida > Araneae > Araneidae > Argiope > Argiope argentata. The sequence continues at coordinate 17,688,744 of JAOUZG010050968.1, forward strand.
AAATTAATTTTTTCCATGTTTTGGAGATCTTTTTCTTCAGTTATGAAATATCGGATGCCATTGCTAATATTTTCTGAAAATATTTTTCTTTGTTTATTTTGCTTGCTTTTAAACTTTAGGATTGTGGAAATTTTACTAAACTGTTCATATATACGAACTTTATGGACGACATAGAATTGACATAATTGCTAACATTAAAAAAAAATTTGTTTAAATTTTTCCCATAATTCACCATAATGCTTTACAATTTCAAAATAATATTAAACATAAAATATTAGTTTATTTAATATATATTAAAAGTACATATTTTTCTTGTAATTTTCTCCAAAAAAAGCATCATTTTTTAAATACATTTTGATGTATACGAAAGAAATTGCCACAAAAATTTACTAAATTCATAATGCTATTTTTTTAAATTTATATATTTACGATGAGGACTAATTTTCCCATTTTTTCCATATGTTATGGTTTAAACATTCAGCTTATATATAGGTGATTTTTTACTATACTATGTGGGCTAAAAGTTAATACTGCTTTGATTGTCATGGAATAATTTTTCTTATTTTGATGTTTTGATGTGATTTTTGTGAATAATTTTTGTCTCTGGAAAATTATTATTCCGTTCTGATTTGTGTATTGATTAACAGTATAATTAGGGAAAAAAATCATTTAATTTTTAAGTCCTCTGCTTATGTGCATTTTCTCTTGTGCTGCATCTTTCTTGAGTAAATCTGACAAACAGTTCTAAGATATGAATGGTTACCTGAAACATAAATCTGATGAGCTTGCATCAGATTTTGATTTTTTGTAAAATGATCCTAGAAATTTTTTAAATTTTAGTTTTAAAAAATATTAATGCAAAATCAACATATCTAGTTTATCTTTAGATGAAACAGTTTAATTTGTGATAAAGGATATAAATTTTGATTTTTTTAAATTTTTTATTGTTCTGATAACTAAGTTTATTTGCAGATGCTTCAGTTTGCTACAGTTGGAAATTATGCCCGAGAAGAAGAAGGATTTGTTTTTTGGGCGTGGGACCTTTTATTTTCATTGAAACTTCATGCTCTTGATAAAAAGTGTCCAATGTGGGTTCAAATTTATGATGGCTTTTTGGATATTGATTTTCTACCTGATCCATTTGAAGAATTGTGGCTTCAACCGTTGCTTAAAGGATATGAAGAAAAACATCCTGTTGCTTGTTATCTTTTTCTTGTCATGACATGTGTTGGACACAAGTAAGTTATTCAAATTACATACCATTTCAAATAATTTTCTTTATGGCATAGTAATGGAAAGCATTTTATTATGAATTTAACTGCACATTGGTTGAATTTTTATTTTAAAATTGTATGCCTTGTGTTTATTAAATTATGAGTTATATTTTAAAAGAATTTTGTTAAATGCTTATATTAAAATCATATTCTCTTTAGAAAAATTTCATGTCTTTAGTGTATTATTTTACCTTAATTATTTTGCTTGCAGTTTTTAATATTATTTTTTGTTGCATTATTCCAAAACTATTGTTTCTGATGAAGCATAATTTACATTAACAGTTTATTTTCCATTTGAGAAACTATTGGAAACCCTTCTTAAAATAAAATTTAAAAAATATTTAACTGATTGATTTCCAATTTGAATCATGAATATTCCATTGATAATGCATTTGAGATATTCTAGAATAACGTGCAATCTCATATACGTAAAAATTATTTACATCAATTTTTAGTGAAAAGTTATGAAAATTTAAAAAAAATGGAATTTTCATCAAAGGAGTTGACAAATGTTTGACATAATGTATAAGTTAAAATTTATTAAATAAGGAATATTTATTTATATTCTCACATGGAAACGATTTCAAAGTATCTTTTCTGTTATTATTATTATCATCATAAATATGTAGCTTTTTCATTCTTTTACCGTAATAAGTTACTACAATATTTTCTGTCCTGTTATTTTTATAAATGTTACTAGTGTTTCATCAGCATTATAATTTTAGTTTCCATTAACTATTTTTGCTTTTCTGCTGATGAAAACTGATTAGGATGATTTGTTTTCTATTTTTAAATTCATATTTTATTTAGAATAGTCCTGAAAACAGAATTAGTCTTAAATGTTTATTTTAGTAATTTCTAAAATTGGTTCGAGATAATTAAAAATATTTCTTAATCTCTAGTGTGCGCAGATTAATGATTGAAGGCTTGCAGTGTCTGACAGCACTTGTAAAAAGTCGTCAATATTTAGCAGCTATACAGTCTTTGTATTACATATTACCTTTCTTTGTGAAAAATAGTGAAGAACTGTTATCCCAAACAGAGTAAGAGTTTGTTTATTTTCATTTTACTAATTGCTGTTGCTATGTGTTGTATCTTATATTTTATATTCGTAATACCTGGAATCTTTTCATAAAAATATCTTTATTTTTTAAAAAAATTACTCGTATTAATTTTACTTCTATTTATTTATGACGGCACAATTTATTATTTTATTAAGTTCTGCTATTTTAGTTCTTAACCTATGTCATATCTGATAAAAATATATTTTCTTTAAAATTAATTAGGGGAACTATAGTTTTTGGTTCAATGCATATTGATGTTAAATTAATACTGAACTTTTTTGTGTAATCAATTATTTTACTACTGTGGGGAAAGGCAATGAACAGCATTAATATATAAAATATATTTATTAAGATTAAAAGGACAAAACATTAATAAACTAAGACATAAGATATATTAGCATGAGAGGTACATCTTACCATCTCAACATCAACCTCTCGTCTGTCAATAATGGTGGGAACCATCATGTGATTAAGGATGCAGCATGACACCATTCAAGATATGAGATCTGTTAGTAGCTCGCACACTACTATTGATTTTGTAAAACCTCATAACGAATATCTAGTGAATAAGGTTTTATAAATATCAGAAATGAAAATTTAACAAAATACTTTCATATAAAACTATTGTAAAGTTAACATTCAAAAATCCATTAATTTTTAATAGGCTCCTTTTTTGCCATTAAAGTTTATTTTTAATCTAGTTTTATGTTATGAAGGTTTAAAAGTTAGTTAAGAATTTAATAGTTAGCTTTTTAATAATATTTTGATTTGCTTTTGTTGTTTTGTTTGTTTGAAATTCTTCAAAAATAACAAGATTCTGTTGAATACTATAAATTTGCCTTATCTCAAAATTATATAAATAAGAATTCTAATGTGAGTTACTTCTAATCCAAATATAGTACTATATAACCATTCATGTATAGCCAGTCTTATCTAGATGGCACCAGTTTTATCTAGAAGTACAGATTCCCTTTGTTATTTTGAGGTATTAATTTTAAAAAAATCTTTTCTCATTTTAAAACTCATTAATTTTTCATGTCCACTTTTGTAATTAAGTATCAGTTGTCTTCTTTTTGTGCTGACTTTTGTAGAGTTTGCGGAAAATCATGTTTTATGGTATGTGAATGCATTTTTTAAAAAATTGTTTTAGCTTTTTTCTATTAAATCTCTGTTCAAAAGAAATTTTGAACAATATAATTTTTTATCTGTACTTTCTCTCTTAAATACTATATGTTAATGAAGTTTGATATTAACTGAATTTATTAATAACAACTCTATTGTTAAAAAATTGAATAAATTAAATTAAAATCATTTTCAACACTTTATGAAAAAGTAATTTATCAGTTCTGTGCTTAGAAAAAGGCTAAAGTATAAAGCTGTATTATTTTTAAATAGATGCTTTTTTTTTCAGTTGTTTTTTAAAAAAAATAACGAAATGTTCCCTTGAAAAAAGAACTTGATTTTTCATATACTTTTTAGTATGATTTTCAAAATTGAATGTTTGATATTTTCTCAAATCATTACATATTTTGCAGATTTATAAACCTTATGCGGGATCTTATTGTAGCAGATATGTCAGTACTATCAAACATCAGTGGACCTGTAGTTGGTGCTGTATTGCATAAAATAGCTGCTATGATAAAGGTGAGAAAAGATTTTTAGCTTAATATTTCTGACCTTTTAAATATTGGGAGGAGGGAGAGAGATAGTATACTCCTGTTTAAAATATTTATTTTTTTCTTGCTACAAGACTTATCTGTAATGCTTTAAATTAAAAAAAAATCTTAAAATTGAAAGAATAAGTTACATGTTTGATAGTTTCTTTTGCATGTATTGTTTTTCTTAATACTGTTGTCTTCGTTTTATGATTATAGCATAGATGAAAAAAATATGTATGTATAATGTGTCCAAACAGAAACGGAATTTTTAAAATAAATCAATAATTTCTTTTATTACTCATTTAAAATACTGACCTCTATTTATACACTGTTCCTAAAATGTCTTCTTTTGCTGGAATTCTACTGTTCAAACATCATCCTTTCAAAATGGATTCAAAATATCTGCAAAGGCCCATTCTAAGAAAATAAGGAATCTGTGAGATAATGGTGATATGTTGTGTGGATAAACAATGCATGGATATTGAATAACATTATGAAGCATTTGGGTTTTGTTTCTAAAAAATTCCGAATTTTTCGTTTGCACTGATTCTTTTAGATGTCTCATAAAATCCAAGTAAAAGTATACATTGGTTGTCAAACTTCTTATTAGTTCCTCATGATTGATAATTCCTAAAAAAGAATCCACCAAATATGTTACAATTATTGCCCAATTATTCCATTATTATATTTTCTACACTGTATTTCATGATCTACTATGATCTGTTTTATAAGTTTTTTTTTAAAAATTTTTAAACCATTTGCCAATTCATGACTATATGTAATACATCTGTTCTCTCTCTCACACCATTTAAGAAACAAAGTGCAATTTTTATTACAAAGGGATTTTTTTTTTCTAGAACTTCAGTAATCTCTATACTGTTGAATGAAAAATTACTTGAATCAAAACTCATGCTTTTTTCTCATGAGGATTGTCCATTGACGTTGAAATGTATTTAGCTGTCAGAACTTCTTTGTGGATATTATGATTGGTTTGAAATCAGACCAGCTATAACTGCCTTCCCAATAAATTTGTTGTAGCATCTAAAAGATTTTTCCTATTTTATGCAGATCTTAGCTATTTGTTTTTAGGGATATTTCATATTCAAGATTTAAATATTCACAAAATTCAGGTTAAATTTTTCACACATTCATAAGTGACAAAATTATATGGTGTTCTTGAAAAAAGAGCGTGTGCTAGATGAAGGTTAAAGCATTCTAATTTCAAAGTTCGTTTTCATATTTACAACCTTCATAATTAATTAACAAGCCTGCATGCATTTGGTATAAAAATCCTGTTTTTCGGTAAAATTCTATAATTAGAATACTCATTTTAAAAAATTTAAATGCAAATAAAGTTGCAACTCCCTCCCGTTATATTCAAATGTATATTTCTAATAAATGTAGCCTCTAAAATTTTAGCCAGAAATGTTTTAGAACATTTTTAAATCTTTTAAATTTAATAAATTCAATTTAATTTTTTTATATTTTTATTTAATTTAAAAATTTTAAATTAATAAATTAAAATATGAATATAATTTAATTCGTAAAATTAAATTAAATTCTATTTAAAGTGTTGCATCTTTTTTTTTTTCATTTATTTTTTTACTAACATAATTTTAGAAATTTTTTTACTGCTGTATTAGTTTTATAAGAAGCCCATTTATATTTTAAAAATGTATGCTAATGATTCAAATATTCCAACAGCATCAAATATCTCAAGCTTGGGCATTGACTGTAGAATGTGCTACCCCATTGATTAAACTTTGGACGAGTATTTTACTTAAAGTGGTATCATTCCAAGACGAGAAGAACTACAATTTAAAAGATTCAGCAAAACAAGTTCATTTTCTTCTTGATGTAGTAATAAAGATTTCTTGTATTGATTCTTATACAAGAAATAATATGCTTGATCTGCTATATTCTTTTGGAAATGTAAGTATTATTGATTTTTATGCTTTCAGTTTATTAGAATTTCCTCTATGTATATGCATGTGGAAGGAAAATATGTCTGTACTCTATGAGATCAAATTCTTGTAATATACTTTGTAAAGTTCATTGTTAAGCATCTTAATTTCTTAGGTTATTTTCTTTATAATAATATCCTGAATACACAGTTCTTTACATCTTAGGCTTTAACTTGGATGTCATTCAAAATTTTAATTTTTAGAAAAAAAATTAACAATTTTACCAACAAAAAAAATTGTGGTTAAAAATGTTTTTAAAAAAATGTATGTTTTTTTTTTTTTTTGAAGTTATAAATTTTTTATTTCTAGCCTTTACTGTCTACATCATCTAATTCGCAAGTAACTATTTGGAGCAAGCTTTTTGGTTCGAATACTGAGTCCTATACTATACTGAGAAAGCAGACTTTACCAGATTATCCGTGGTTGGCCTGGTTTATTTTGAAATCTGAAACAAGGCAGAAACAAACACAAGATTTGTGGTATCAAATTCAGAAAGAAATTGCAAGAGATTGTGATATAACGCCTCTAGCTGCATTAAAAGTATGTTATTTGTTGAATTTCAAAATGAGTTTGTTTCAATTAGAACTCGGTAATTTTTATACAATTTTTCTGAATTGACTTATTTTGCAGTGGCATTGATTTTTTTAACATTAGGTTTTTTTTTAATGAAAAATATACTAAAAATTTATTTCTATGTTGTATATTTTCTTTTGCTCTTTGTGTATAAGCTGCCATGAATTTTTGGTGACATGTTATTAGCTGAAGAATCAATGCATTGACAAATTAATGTCAAGCATTTTCTTAGTTAAATTAATGTCATTTAGTATCATATTGTTCTGTAATTCATGAATATTAGATTTGCATGAATTTTTTTAGTGTATTATATTACTTTTATTTGTGTTTATGAAATAGAATGTTTGATTTCTTCTACTTTCCACACTTTCCTCTTCACTTATATCATGGTTTCAGCAAATCTTGCTTTCCCACTACATCAATTTGTTTTATCTTGTTAATCTTCAGTCTCTTCATATTTATTTTAAGTATTTTTTACTAGAAGTTGGAATAGGAAACCAAAAGTTGGATATTCTGGCTACTATTTGAAAACTTATATGTTTCTGAAATATACTAACATGATGATAATTCTTTATCATTGTTTAATTAAGGGCTTGATAAATATTTAACATAATTAATTTTGTCTGGGAAAATTAAAATGATAGTGTAAGCAAAGAATTTTATACAAAACGCATTAAAATATAATTCAGAAAGAGGGAGAAAGCAGAAAGTTATCGAAACTCTTTAACAGGTGTGTAAAATATAAAAAGAATGACGCTGCTGTCTACTGCATCGTTACTGAAATGGCATAGTAGAAAATATGACCTTGAAGCGACAAATATATTTACACAGACTAATAAATGCATTGAAGTCATGTTTTACCATGGTTTTTCTTTAAAATGTGAAGTAGTAGCATGTATTGACATTATTTAGTGCAATGTATTCTTACATTTTTTGCAGTGATATTTTTCATATTGTTTATTTATTTGAAATATGGCGATTTGATATTCCGAGATGAATTATATAAAAGTATTGTCAGTAATGCATTGGAAATAGACAAAAAGTTATTTTTTGTTTGATTATCCCCTAAGAACTTGTATGTGCATTAAAATTTTTTTATATACATGATATTTTTTTCCCTTTTGTGTTCGTATTAATGATGGGATGATGATTACTCTTTGGGCCTGTCATGATTACTCTTCTCTTACTTCTTTGTATACATTTATTATTCTTATGAAGAAAATGTTATAATACTTCAACTTTTTTTTTTTTGCGGTTTATAATATTTTTTGTACAATTTTTATTTTATAAAGAAAGCATGCAATTTTCTGAAAGTCAAACAACCAGCTTTAGAAAGTTTACCAATTTACCGATGGGCTCTGCAAATTCTGCAATCTCCAGTATCTCATCCTGTCCTTCCATTGTTATGGCAGAGTTTCTTTTGCTATTTTTTTGAAAGAATATCAAATTTAGAGTAAGTATTATTTTTAAACTTCAGTAAATGCTATATTTTCTACCAGTAATATCTCCTTCTGCTTATAATTTAACTGTTTCATTCTTTAAAAGTGTCTTTACAAATGAGAAGTTTCTTCATTCCTGTTTATATAATTATGCTTAATATTAAAATTTGTATTCAAATATTTTACTGTTATTGTAAAGCAAAAACTGGAATTGCTTTTAATTTTACATAAGTAATTCAAAAGAAATCCCACAATTGTGGTAAACATCTAATTTTTTTTACAAAAAAAAGGTCGTTTTTGTTTTCTCTTCTTAAAGACTTAAGTCATATTGTTGAAATTTTCCTGTTATTTATTTTTTGCAAATTCTATTTTTCAAACTTTATCCAATTTCATTTTTTTTAATTATTTTGTTTTGGGGAGTGATTCATATGTAAAAGAAATTACTTACATCCACTTTCTATGGATGCTTAGAAGTCATTTAAAATATAAAGTCCTCATTAAAGTTATTTAAGAAAAGTTGTGGTTCAAAATAAATATTTTTTGTTGATTTTTTTTCTTTTTATTGTTTGTTGTAAATCTCTTAAAATTCTGAATAAAATGTAAAGAAAAAATTCATTGATATGCACAGATGCAGGGGAAAAAAATAAAAGGAGGCACCTACCTTTAACTTTTCTCTAGCCAAACATCGCAGATGAAAACTAAAAAGTACCATTTTAAAGCTACTGATGTACACTAAAAGGTGATATGAATAACATGTTCGGAGAGGAATTTCTGCATATTTAAAATTGCATAAACTTCAAAATTTCCTGTAGTAATGCTCTGTTCTCATGCCATGAATAGATTTCGTATGAAAACATTACTTATAGTACACAATAGGTTAATATATCATGCTTTCATCAGTGATATTTGACATTTTCTGTTAAGGGTCTGTAAAAAAGTTTAGGTATGTAAGGTTCATATATTCTCTAAACATTGTTAATAGTAATTTCTTTATTTTTATTTTTGTGATGTGTTAAAGGTATCTGTAGAGTTTCAATTATTTATTAGGATATGAAATTCCTATTTTCTGTAATTTCTTATTTTCTCTATGTTAACATTACATGAGCATATGAGTAAAAATTCTTGCTTACTCAATGCCAAATAAAATTAGGTGGCGCCTGCCCCCCCCCTCTCTTCATGACTCCACAAATGATATTTCAATTTATTCTTTAAGCTTTTATTTTTTATTCTAAATTCTCCTTATATGATGCAGATTCACTTAACTAAAATAATAAGACTTTTCATATGTAGTATTTTCTAAATTATAACTTCTAGCTGATGAAAGCACATATTTTATATTCATTTTGTACTTAGTAAGATTATGTATCATCGAATTAACTTTCAAAATAATTTATCTGACATGTATAAATTATTGATTAAAAAGCTATGTTGTATGAGTTTGTGTAATTTATATTAATGTCATAGGCAGTAGATAATGTGCATAAGTTTTTTTAATAGAATGGGACCTCAAGTGTTGTTGTAATTTAACGTAGTCTGTTGGAAAATACTGTATTGAGGTTTGACTCATTTTTAATGTTGAATTCTGTGCTCTTTTAATTCTGAATTTTTTTCCATAGTTCTGAAGCATCTCAGAGTCTTGGTTTAAATTATTTCAAAACTGGACTTCATTTTCAAATTCTGAAGAAATTAAAGATTCGAACCCTAGAAACAGCTGAATATTACAACAACTGTATACAGCGTTCACAAGGTATTTCTGTAATAAATTACATATTTATTTTGAAATTTGGGTATATTTTTATGTTGGAGAACAGACAGTGAATTCATAATTAAATTTCTCTATTTCAGAGCTATCTATAGAGTAGTGCTTCAATAGAAAAGTGTTAATTGGAAATGACATAATAAAGGAATAAGAGAACATTCAATAAAAGCTATAACACATGAGTGGAGGAGCTTCATTTTGTGCAAAATGAATTTCCTCCTTTGATATGTTGTGTTTAGGATGTTCTGTAAAGTTATTTTCAAAGAAGATATCATTAGCCTATGCTTTTATCACGAATGGCTTCTTTGATCTACCTGTTTTCATTCATGGGAATTTTGACTTGGAGGGGGGAAGAGTTTGAAACATCTAGTAACTTTTTGTTGATCTTAAAGATATCTTTTGTTGGCATATGCTGAACACCTCTGAGCATGCAATTTGCACAGCTTACAATAATGGCCATTGCCTGAAATAAGTTTTTCTATGATCAAAATTGCGCAGATAAACAGCATTAACTAATTAAATTCTTTCATGTGGCTATATTTAGAATTAGTTTTTTTTTTCATTTAATGTGTTCCAATCTTTTTAATTATTCACAAAATTTCTCAATTTTCATATGCATGGTAATAGCGGAAGGTAGATGTGGATTGGAAAACTTTAATTTTAGCTATCCTACCTTTTCTTTTATTTTAAATTTAGCTCAATGACTTAGTAATTAGATAATTAGCTTTGATTTGCAATTGATTTTGCAGTGCAATTTTAATAAAAAAATAATGTAGTTAGTTATTTATAAATTTTGAATTACTATCAAGTTATATGAATATCTATATTATTTTAATTGTCTGACATTTAATTAAATTGCCTGAGTATAGACCATTCTATCATATTAAGTCATTAGCTCTACATTGCTTGATTGGTGTGTCTTTTCAATCGCCTTTTTGAAATAGGACTTATATCATATAACAGAATCGTGACACAAAATAATGAGTTAGGCTACTCTGAGTTTTAATCCGAAATATTTATATTTTAATAAGTCTTTTAAATGTAATTAATTATACTGTTAAATATTGGCTTGACAGGTCTTTAAATTTGTTATTGGTCGTTTATTTTATTTTATTTTTCCCATGCATCATCAATTTTTTTAAAATTTTGAGAGGTGAGTCTTTTAGATAAAACTTATATATTTAAAATTAGGCTAATTTTAACAATTTTCTATAAAAATAATCATTTATCATACCAGAAAAATAACGTTTATTTTATTTATTATTATTTTTATATTTTAATGTATTTCACTGAAGTGCCAGAAAAACTGGTGCACCAATCTAATATCGCGTACAGTCCCCAGAAACACGCAGAAGTTTCGCAGCACGACGTAACATGGATTCAACTATTTTGTGAAGATATTCTGTGAACAATTCAAACCATGGTTCTTGCAAAGCAGTCCACAAAGCCATAGGAGTGCAAAGTGATGAAGATCTCCAAAGGACAGCACATTGTAAAACATCCAAGATATGGTCGATAATTCTCGTGTCAGGAGAATTAAGTGTTCGAGAGGTAAAGAAATTCAGAAGAATGGCTCTCAAGCTACTTGGTAGCTACTGTAGATCTGTGGGGTGGCACATTATACTGATGGAATTGTGCACGTCCGTCAGAATGCATTCAGGACATGAATGCACGCAGAGTGACATAAAGGATATTAAAGTACCGCTGACGGCATGTTTGAGTCTGCACACATCAATGGTTCCATTTCTTACCACCTGCACAAGCCTCGTACTCTCACATGGCCACCACCAGCTTAAACAGTTCCTTGTAAGCCTGAGAAATCTATAGATTCATGAAGTTTTCTCCCGACATGTATACAGCCATCTACCCAATAGACTTGGTAACATGACTCCTTAGACCAGTCAACGTTTTCCCTATCATTAAGAGTCTACGTGCTGCTTTAGCGAGCTCAGGTAAGGTGCTGAGCTTTGTGGCACTGAATCACCAATGGTACACGAGATGGTTTGCGGCTACAAAAGCCTATATCAATTAGGTTACGTTGCATAGTGCGTATGCTGACACTTGTTGATGGACCTGCATTCAAACCCGCAGCAATTTGAGGAAATGTTAAACTTCTATCTCTTGTAACGATTTTTGTTTCAGTCATCGGTGATCCCGCTCTATCATGGTCTTTTTTCAAGCCGCACCGCTATGGAAGATTTGAAGTATTACCGGAAGCATAAGCATAGTATTCACGGTACTCCCTAGAAATGGATGGGCGCGAAAATCCTAACAAATTCTATGCTCCTCCCTCGTGCGGCGTCGATTTTTCACCGTATAAGCCTTGATAATCTGCTATTATAACAGTAAGAATCTATGTAATGGCTTCCTCAGACATTTGTTGTCTTATATACGCATTGTCGACCGCATCGTGTTACGCTGATTGTTTGAACACCTCCATTATTTGCATATAACCTGCTATACCAGTTTTTCAGGCTTTTCAGTGGATATTAATTGATAATAGTTTGAATAGATTTAAATGCTTTATATTGTTAAAATATTTATCCATTTATAGAGATATAAATCGTACTTTCTTTGTATGAATATTGTCTTTGACATTAAACATTTCTTTCATTGTCTTTTCATTTTTTTAATTTTGTAGATCTTGATGTTAATGAACCTGAAAAGATGATTGCAAATAAAGAATGCTTTTTTAATGTTGAACTATGCAGGTTTGTTCTTTTGTATTCAGCTTTTCTATTTTATCAATTTAATTTTCAATGTTGTAAAAATTTAATATATAATTTCGATAACCTGTGAAATTTTTCTATTTCAAACCTTTTTCCTGTGAAAGATTTGAGTTACTAGTTGTGGAAAGATATCATTTGCTTAAAATTACCTGCATGAATTTTATTTTTAATTGAGTATTTCTAACTCTTTTATCCTTTAAAAGTGAAAGAATTTGTCAAGGTATTCAAGAGCCTTGCATATTTTATTTCTTTTATTCAACTTGTACAGAGTGTTGCCATAAGATTCTTGGTAGAAACATAGCATGTACATACTATAGAGTTGAAATAGTGATAGGAGTGCAACTGTATATTGGTGAGGACTAGATAAAATCATGTGACTTGGGCACAGAGTTTGTATTCGCTGTAGCCTTATTCTCCATCTCTGCTTATATTTCAATGGCAGAATATTTATAGCTTTTAACAGTTAAATTTTAAAGCTTATTTAAGCCAAGATTAACTATTGTTGTGCAACTGGATGCAAAGAAAAATCTTCTAAGGATAGCCCTGTATCATTTCACATCTATGTACAATAAACATATTCTATTTATATCCATTTTAAGTCAATGTAAAATTTCGTAACTTGGATCACTCGGTGATTTTGATGTTATAACTGAATAATATTTCATAAATTTGTTTAGTTATTGTATTTAATTTAGCTAATTTGTTACTAAGCTTCATGTAAACAGATATAACTGCATTATATTGCTAATTGCTTTATTTTAATCTCGAATGTGTTGCATGTGCTGGGTTGCAAACTTTTCGTGATTTTTTTTCTTGCCAATACAAGTGTATATATAAATATTATTGACTGATTAATAATTGTGTATTTATTTTAATCAAATAACTTTCCTTATTTCTTTTTTTACCGTAAATATTCAAATCGTTTTATACTGTGAACTATATTACATCATCATTGTGAATGAAATAATGAATTTTAAACTTATGTTTTATTGAAAATATTATATAGTAGTAATAATTGCATGTATTTATAAATTTTAATGAATATCTAAAAGAAACTAGTGACTATTCTAAAGATAAGAAACTATATAAAAAAAAAGACATGCTATCTTAACAGATAAAACTTTTGCTTGAATGTCAACCCTTTTTAATCACTAATATCATCGTTTTCGTAATTATTTCGAATTTATGTATTAAAGTGAACACATTTAAGATTCCAAAAATGATTTACTTTTCTTTATGTGCTTGTGAGAAGTTATGTTACTGGCAAAATTTTAAACTGGAAGTGAAATATTTAAAACAAATACTAACTGTTAAATCATAACCAGAATAAATTCATTCGTGATATGCAGGGTGCATCTACCCGATGCTGGGTGTATTGGGTTCGAAAAAAATAAGTCCAATTTGTTTCATAACACACACTTTTAATCAACTTCAGAAACCGTGAAATATTCAACTACATGTTACACTGACTAAAAACAGAATCTAACTGATTGAAACAAGAACAGAAACTTTACACATACATAGTTACGTCATTTCAAAACAGCGCCGCCTCTCGGACGGTTTTTCCTCTCTCCGTTCGCAACATCCTCCCCCCCCCCCTTTGAGACTTGATACGGTCTCAAAACAGTAACAGTTCACATTAAATAAATCCAATCGTTTTGGTGCTTTCACGCACCTACCAGAAGAAGTAAATCTTTTTAATATAACATCATCTGAAATCTGAACAACAGGGACTCCCTCAGAACCAGATTCCCCCTCACCCGCACTGTTCTCAATGACGCAAGTTTCACTTGATTGAATTTCTAAGGGATAAATCCGTTGTACTGGACGCATCACTGTTCCATTCTGAGTTTTGAGTTTTAAAGTCCGAATTTTCCCATCCCGTCCCGGGATCAGCTCAATTATTCTTGCTATCGGCCAAAACAAGCGCTTTTTATTATCATCTCCAATTAACACTATTTCACCAATCCTAGGCTCACGCGAAGATCTTTCATTAGACCTCTGAACTAGTTCACCTAGGTATTCCTTCCTGAACCGTTTTCTTAACTCATTGAAAAGTTTGCTTCGATACCTTATTCTTTTTGATAACTTTTGGGAATCTATTTCGTCAATATCTATTACTCCGGAACAGTGATTTTCTCTTAGGAACATAGCGGGTGTAAGAGGAACTAATTCTTCGGGGTTCTCAAAAACATAGGTTAGAGGTCTGCTATTAATAACACTTTCACAATCACAGATTACAGTACTCAATTCTTCATGAGTTAATATAGACTTTCCTAGCGTTCGTCTTAACAATTCTTTAATTATGCGAACCAACCTTTCCCACCAGCCTCCCCACCATGCTGCTGTGGGTGGGATAAACTTCCAACGTATTTTTCGCGTTTGATGTTCCTTTGAAATCCTGTCCCAATCTAGACTTGAAAAGTCATTAAAAGCTCCCCGGAAATTTGTTCCGTTATCGCAGTAAATTGTGGAAGGTCTTCCACGCCTGGCAATAAAACGCCGAAGAGCCAGCCAAAAGGCATCTGTAGTTAAGGAATTAACCAATTCAAGATGTATAGCGCGAAAGACTGCACACGTAAATAGTGCAATCCACACCTTCTCCCCTGTTTTTAGAATTAAAGGCCCTGCCAAATCAACTCCCACAATTTCAAAAGCGGCACAATCTGATACTCGGTCTGGTGGTAAAGGTGTTGGTTCACTTTTCATGGCTCTAGTTTTAAACCGCTTACATATTACACAATTATAAAGAACATTTTTAATATTTTTCCTAGCCTTAATTATCCAAAAATCTTCTCTGATTAGAGTTTGCATCATCTGAATTCCAGCATGATTATTTTTTACATGTACAGAACGGATCAATGATCTAGTAAATTGACATTTATCTGGTAATAGTATAGGATACAAAAAATGCTTCTCATCAGCTCGGTTAGTTATCTTAGTTTGCACTCTTAAAATATCATCCTCATCTTTGAAGGTAACAAATTTCAAAAACCTTGGCTCAGGCAAAAAACACTGCTGAGTTACTCTAATCAGACATTTTTCTGAATTTACAATTTCAGATAAAGTAAGTTCAACATCTGTACATTTAACACAAGATTTTCGGCTATTATTTACAAATCTTAAAATCCAAGCAAACACTTTTATCATTCTTTCATAACTAGAAACATTATCTAAAAGCCACAGGGTTGTGTTCCCCATCAGATCAACATTCACTACTTTAGTCTTTCTCCTCTCTAAGTCTACATCGGAAGGTTGACCGCAAATTTCGCCAGTCGGCCAATTCTCCGGATTTTCTTTTAGCCAAGGAGGTCCCTCCCACCATCTAGAATTAAGCATTTTTTGATGGGAACATCCACGTGATAATAGATCTGCAATATTCCTATTTCCAGGAATATGTTTCCATGATTCAATTTTGGTCAGATTTCGTATTTCTTTAACTCTGTTGGTCACAAAAACTGACCAATTTCCTGACTCCTTTATCCACCAAAGGGCTGTAGTGGAATCAGACCAAAATGTGACTTTAAGTTCCACAAAATCAAGAGCTTTAATAATAGAATTTAGAAGTCTAGCACCAATGTTACATGCCATCAACTCTAAACGTGGAATACTAATAGTTTTGAGAGGAGTAACCCTAGATTTCGCTCTAATGAGAACGACCTTTACTTCATCATCAATTATTGATCTGACAAAGACACATGCAGCGTATGCCCCTTTACAAGCATCTACAAAAATATGCAGTTCAGAAGACGGATTTATAAACATGTAACGAGGCAAAGTAACATCTTTCAATACAGAAATTTCTCTAGACCATTTCAAAAATTCATTTATAATATTAGGAGGTAATTCAGAGTCCCAAGACACTTTCATCTTCCACAAATTTTGTAATAGCAGTTTCGGGAGCAATGTTGTCGGAGCTAACAATCCAATAGGATCAAAAATTCCCTGTACCCTAGACAGAATTACTCTTTTTGTTATTTTCAATTCACATGTAACCGGTTCTAAATCTATACAACAACTCAAAGTATCATTATCCAAGTCCCACACTATTCCTAAAACGGAAGTAGTACCGGAATGTTTGTCAACATTGTCACCAGCAACATTGCTCTCAAACCCACGCAAATTAAAACAACCATTAGACATAATATTTTTTGCCTGTTCAATAAATTGCTCTAATTCATTAACATTAAAAACTCCCGATACTAAATTATCAACATAGAATGATATTTTCAATTTTTGAGCAATTTCATTACATTCAGGAGGGCAATTCTCTAAAAGATGCATTAAAAATACATTTAGTAGATAAGGGCTTGAACAAACCCCAAACACCACACGACAATGTCTATAAATTTCTTGCCCTTCCGAGTCCAGAAAAAAGAATCTCAAAAAATCTCTATCTTTAGGGGCAACAGACAACATCAAAAATGCCTTTTCAATATCAGCACTTATACCGATAGGAAAAATTCTAAAGCGATCAAGAATATCGGGTATCATTTCCAGTAAATTAATTCCTTTATACAAACATTCATTTAATGAGAATTTCCCCCTCTGAGAGGCAGAAGCGTCAAATACCGGCCGAACCTTCGTTGTTTCGCTATTTAATTTTATGACTGGCCTATGCGGTAAATAATGACAGTTATTACTCAATTCGTTTATAGGTACTCTTTCAATTACACCCATTTTTTCCCATTCTATGAATACCTGCTTGTAATCATCGAAAAAATTACCACTCTTCAATTTATTAATCATTCTTTCATGTCTCTTCCAAGTTAGTTCCATGTTATCATGTAAATTCCTTGATTCAATTCTCCACGGAAGCTCAACTTCGAATCTTCCATTGGGAAGAATTTTCATTTTTTCCTTGTAGTCAGATAAATCATTTTCATCTTTATCTGTTTCAGTAGGATCAGATATCCCCAAAGCCTCAAGTTCCCATAATTCATTCAAAGGAATTCTCCCGACATGCATAGACACAGTTGTCATTAAATTATTCCTTCCACGAAAATTCTGTTTTCCTATTACCGTCCAACCCAGCTTACTTTCCACGGCTGTCAATCCGGAGTCCAATTCTGCAATATTTTCTGTTAATAATTTTCCCATTACATCAGCCCCAATTAAAAGATCGATTTCCGCTTCCTCACAAAAAGAATCTGACAAAGTTATTTTTCTTTCTCTTAAATCAGTCAAAACTTTCTTATCAATAATTTTAGGAATTAATCCACATATCTTTTTTTCTGAAAGAACTTCAAAACTACAAGAATAAGTCTTATTTAAATCGCTCACTTCAATAGAAAACACTCTATGTTCTTTCGGTTCCGTTTCCTCCCCCCCCCAAACAGCGCATGAATCACTGTTTCTCTTCTAAGAGGAGTTAAATTAAACAGATTTATTAGCTTTTCGCTGATGTAACTACTTTGGCTCACGGAGTCTAATAACGCACGAATTCTTTTCTCATGACCTTGGCATCGAATAACCACGCAAAGTGTTTGTAAAAACACACGTTCGCTTCTGCAGCAATTAGAGAGAGAATTCTCTGTTTTACAAACAATTTCTTTTTCTTGTTTTGGACACATTATTTCAAAATGAGAATTATTATTGCACAAAGAACAACTTAACTTATGATTAAATTTACAGAATTTACTTAAATGACTACCTTTTTTTAAACAAGAAAAACATGCACCCTTTTTAATTAAAACTTTCCGTTTCTCATCCAGTGACATTTTCCTAGCAGCAAAGCATTTTTCACTAGGATGGCTTTTATCGCAAAAGATACAATTAAGAAAACGCTTACCAGAATCCAGGCTTACGAGGGCAGAGGCGGTAGCAAGATCGCGATTTACCTTAACAAGAGAAGTATCCTTTTTAAAATTATAGTGGGGTTCTTTTGAAATGAATCCACTTCGTGCAAGCGACACCATTTCTTCGCCTTGCACCTCTTTGCGTAGGAAAGTCATTAAATGTTCCAAGGAACGACAGCTTTTGGTGTCCGGTAGCTCTTGGTTTCTGCTTCGCTCCCACGCGATCAACACCTCTTCGGGAAGGCAACTTTCTACTAATGGGATTAAAAAGTCTCCGTATTTCTCCTGAGTTCTTCCCAGGCTTTCTAAGGCCCTTAATTTTCCCTCGAGTTCATCATACAGCGACGTTAAGTCGGCCTTGACTCGTCCTTAACGGCATTTTTCATAACGAGATATAACATATCTCGCACATAAATTTGAACCAGTAGATCATCACGCCCAAAGCGTTCCTTCAATTGTTCTATTACTTTCGGATAGTTCACAGCAGTGGCTGGAAAACTGAGAACCAATCGTTCTGCTTTCGAATTGGTTTCTACTGACTGTAGAAGATACTGAAATTTGTCTTCATCAGCAATGGAGTTATCTTCGTGAATTTTCTTGAATTGACTCCAGAAAGACAGAAATTCTTTTGGTTCTCCATTAAATTTCTTCAATTCAATTGTTGGTAATTTAAATTTTCGTGCTGGTTCACATAATACGGGTTCAGAAACAGGTTGCAGCTGTGCTTCAATTCGTGTACAAAGTTCCAAATATCGATCTCTGTATACATCAGATTCTTCTAAATCTTTCGCAAATAGGCTTTCGCCATCTTCTTGCACTAATAAGAGTTCAAATATTTCAGTTTGAGATACATCAAGGCGCTGGAATTTATCCGCAAGCTGCATCTTCAGAACCGAAAGCGAAACTGATTCACTCGCTTCTTCCAATTCGGCTTCAACTTTGTTAGCACAGAGCGTAAACGCCATTCTGAGCCCTTTTCTTTTTAATTTGAACGTCTTCAGATCCATTACGAAAAATTTAACGGTTTCAAATCAGTTCAAAAATATTTACTTTAAAGCTCCAAACAGCTTTCCGTTAAAATCCAATACACCCGGTCCCGCCGAGGGTACCATTAATTTATGTTAAATCATAACCAGAATAAATTCATTCGTGATATGCAGGGTGCATCTACCCGATGCTGGGTGTATTGGGTTCGAAAAAAATAAGTCCAATTTGTTTCATAACACACACTTTTAATCAACTTCAGAAACCGTGAAATATTCAACTACATGTTACACTGACTAAAAACAGAATCTAACTGATTGAAACAAGAACAGAAACTTTACACATACATAGTTACGTCATTTCAAAACAGCGCCGCCTCTCGGACGGTTTTTCCTCTCTCCGTTCGCAACACTTACAAATGGAAGGCAAGAGGTTTTAAATTGAGTTCGTGATGAGATTTTGTAAAATGGTAGTATACATTTAGAATGTTTATATAAATCTAAAGGCTTAATAACCAACCTTGAAACTTTCAATAAAGCTTATATACTTAAAATGTGTTACTGTGAGAAAGTGCTCTACTAGTATATTAGTATATCTCTTGATATATTAGAAGAACAGCAGAAAGGACAGATTTATGCTGGAAAACTTAATGAAGAACTAAAATTGGTTTTTAATATCATATTAAAAGCTTTATATGACAAGGAAGATGTATCAAAATTATTCTTTCTGGATGGCCCTGCTGCAAAAGGAAAAGACTTTTCTTTATTAACACTTTGGTGCACACAATAAGGGAAAAAGAGAACCACATAATACTGGTTGCTTTCAATGGGCATAGCTGCTACTTAGCTTAGTGGTGGAAGGACTGCACATTCAGTTTTTAAAATACCAATCCTTGTAAATGCCACTTCAAATTGCAATTTTAAGCCAAACACACAAGAATCTAAATTAATTTTTGAAGCAAAATTAATAATTTTGGATGAAGTATCCATGACAGATGTTCAATCTTTTAACAGATTTCTGCAGGATCTTACTGATTGTTCTCTGCCATTTAGTGGTAAAGTTATTTTGCTTGGTGGTGACTTCAGGCAAATTTTATCAGTTGTTTTGAAAGGCTCAAGATATTTAACTATAGCCAGTTGTTTGAAAACGCGTAATCTGAAGATTATATATCTGTTCTAATTTTTTTCTATAATATCGTGCAGGATTTTGTAAAATTCCTAATGAAAGGGAAATTTTTTATCACAAAATTTCTGTAGTATTTACTACGGAAATTAGGTAAACATTACAGATATATGAGGGAATACAAGAAACGGACATATATATTGGAAACTACAGCCTGAACCTTTACTCATAGTAGGCAATGAAAATACTTTTAGTATGGATACAGTGGGGAGGGGAAGAACAAAACTAGTTACTGGTTCCTTCATGAATACAAAAACTCTGGAGTCTCTTATCATAACTAAAATGAACATAAGAGTTTTTAACGATGTTTAACTAGGCAATGATAGTTTAAGAAAAGAAAGTGCTTGCTATTTAAGGAAACAAAATTGTGTCAATTTATTTGATCCACAAACTCGATTTCTGTGATTTCAAAAAAAATTATTTTACCTATATAATTAGTGAGTAAAAAATGTTTTAAATAATTTTGAATAATGTTTGAGAATATTTGTTTTAACTGATAGTTAAAATTCTTAGGAGTTATTTATTCTTCAGTAATCTTTGATATTACATTATCTGCAATATATCGTTAAAAATGTTACTGATGATTGGGTAACCAATGTTGGTGGGTATACTGATTATTTGGAAGTGCCATTCAGCAAATTTTTACTTAGTTTCTGTTGGTGAATATTACATATTATAACTAAAATTTTATCTGAAATTTCTATTTCATAATTTAATTTTATGTCTTAATTTTTTTATTTTTCCCACAGAATCTTCCGAGCTTTCTCCTTTTGGATTGAAGACAAAAATTTACACCATTCTAGTTTATGTTTTTCTGCTTTGGGTCCAAAATATTGTTGTGAAAGATTAAAGCTGATTTTTAGTAATGACCAGGTACTATTTAGAGAACTCTATTTACCATTTAGACCATTAATGACTGTATTTATTTCAGCTAAATTGCTAAAAAAAAAATTATATTTGATCTTTAAATTCTATTTTTGTCAGTTTTGTGTTACACTATTATGTTGTTTCGGACATAATTTCTTGTTGTTGTTTTTTTAAGAAAAGGTAAAGAGTATTTTCGTATAGTGAATAAATATTGTATTGAATTATCTATCGTTCATTCTGGTCCAATACCTTTTGCTATCCTTCTGGCCATAACATGATTCCACATGCATGATATTTTTCTTCTTTGTTAAAAAAACGATCCAGGTGATTTATGATCTAATTTGAAGTAAAGAATTTACCATCTAAAAATTTCGTAAATTCCAGTACAAACAATAATTAGAAGGGGCCAGATCTGGAGAATATGACGGGTGTGGCCGTATGTCCCATCCAAACTGTTAAAGCCTTTGGTCAGTTACTAAATTTTTATGAAATCTTCCATTACCTTGGTGGAACAAAGCACCTTTACTGTTGATCAATTCTAACCTTTTCTGTTTAAGCGAATCATTCAATTTGCTCTGCTAATGACAGTACACTTCTGAATGGATCGTTGTGTTCCCTACTAGAATCATAACGATTTTTTGAAATCCCACCAAACAGATAGCATCACTTTTTTTTATTAAAAATGAATATTGGCTTCCGAAGTTCTTTAAACTAGTCTTTTTTACTCCATTATCTCTTGAGTTGAACACTGTTGTAGGAAACCTATATCTCACCCCTGGTGATGATGCGCTTCAAAAATTGATTTTTTTTTTTTGACGTTTGAAAACCAAATCACAGACATCAAATCGACGACTCGGAATTTCTTTCCGAAAGAAAGGAAAAATCCATATATAGAGCTTTGAGATTAAGCGCAGGCTCTTTAAATGATCATGAAAGCTCGAATTCGATAAATTTATCTCGACAATCTCACGACCTGTTATTCACTTTATTTGCATCAAGTTCATCAGCTTCTGTTGACCTTCCAGAATGTGGGGCATCTTCAACATCATAATTGCTGGTTTGAAATTTTGCAAACTGTTTTGTCACTGGTGATCTGTCTTTACATCTTTTCTGTGCACATTGGATACTTTTCTCTTGATTGAAAATTTTTACCTTTTCGATAGTAAAAAAGTAAAATATGCCGAAAATGCTGCTTTTCATTTTCTTTGAAGAACACCAACCAAAAACTACTGCTTAGAATCTGTTGAACCTTATGACTAGGAAGCCTTATTGATCAATTATCGAAATATATATAATGATTGTGTATCTTGAATGTGAAGTTGACTGTGAAAAAACACTATTGAGTCCTGTTATGGGAAAAATGAAGTTATTTACCAAGCAACCTAATATTTTTTTATTATTTGCATTTTATGCATTTAAATCTTAACCACCCTTTGCACTCGTATGTCTCAACGTATGCGTCATCAAATCGTTTGTGTCATTGAATTCAAGTGCAAAGGGTTAACTAGTTTTTAAATTGCAACCTCATTTTGAGCAAGAAAGAGAAGTCATAAAAATGAGCTAGAAGAGAATGTGGATATAAGTTTAAATAGCTTTTTTTTAAAAAAAAATACATTTAGGTGATGTCATTGTTAGTTTTTTCATAAAAATTTTATCTTTCTTTACTGTAACATTTTTTTCTAGAAACTAAGATATTTTTTTATTTATGCTAGTTGAAAGTTTTTAGACCTATTAATGCATTGTGGGAAAGCAGGCAATTAGCAATAATATCAAAAAAATAGGGGAAATTGCCGACGGAAGCTTTTCACATAAGCATTCGGGGGGTTTCGCTTTCTGTACATTCGAAGCGTAATGTTCGCCAAAACGATCATGGCACCTGCAACCCAAGACTTTTCTTTCAAGGATATGGCGACTTTTTGGAATTTCACCAGGATAAGAAGAATTAATAAATGATAAATGTTGTTAATTGCAATCTTATTGACACTTTCTGAAAGATTGCTTTCCATTTTTTTAAAAAAGAGAACAAATAAATTAAATTATTCTCCTCTCATAACCTTGCATTGCTGACACATATTAAGATGATAATAATATTTTATCTTGTCAACAGTAATGTGGTGAAGATTTTTGACCACTAAAGATTGTCTATGGGAAAAAGTGGAAGAACTCTTAACTGAAGGGTTGTTTATGACAGCATTTAATCGAATAGTTGAATAAGTAATTTTGATTTGTCAAAGCCTTCAATTTTAAGTGAGAGGAATTCATAACCCAGATATGCAGAGTATAAATAGAAGAAACGAAAGGAAGAAAAAGAATTAATCAAAAATTAACAGAAAAAGGAAGAAAGTATAATCTCAAAAAGACAATTTAGGAGTTTGAAAAAGAAATTGCACACCTTAAAACTTTACAAAAATATGCTTTTGAAGCTTTTTAATTCACTTTAAATAGGACTGGCTGTTCTAAGCCACGTTTCCATTTGTGCTTTTATAATTGAAATTTTGAAATTAATAATTATTATTTGTAATTTTTCCATTTTAATTGTAGTAGGCAAGCATTTATGCTACTTGAGTTATTATCTTTAGATTTGTATCTTATATCTAAGATTGTTTGTAATAATAATTGGAATTAATTTTTTTTATTCATTCACGAAAATAAACTTTTTTGATTAAAGCATTTTCTTGTTTTGTGTTAAAGTAAAGAAAATTGAAGTAATGTTTTAGTAATTTTTTAGTTCAAATACTTTCTAAAATATATCATACTACTTTTATATGTATGTGCATATAATAATACTACTTTTATATTTATGCTACGGCATGCATATATGGTACTTATACAAATAACACTAAACAGTTATTGAGTTGTTTTAAAATTTTGAATAGAGTTCATAATAATTGCTATTATTAAAATAATTTGTGTCGCAAAAAGTAATTTTAATATGTCTTATTAGATTTAAAAACAATTTTGTGAAAATTCTGTCAATTTTCCCCAAATAAAAAATGTAATACATTGTTTTAATCGTTTTATTTTTTTATTTTAAGATGTTCATTCCATTTAAAAAATTACATTTTATAAACATTTTTTATGTTAAACAACTTATGAAAGTATTTTTAATAATATGTATTGTATTGCATGCTGTGATTCTGTGTAAAGAGGAGGCCAGGAAACTAATATATTTATTAGTCATAAATCGAGGAAATTTTTTTTCATTTTCTGTGGTCATCCTGCATTTGTGTGAAAAAGTTTAATATATGAGTCTTTAATTTATATGCTCTGCAGCATTATTGTGATCATTTGTAAATTTCCCCCCACTTTCTGACAGGAACATATAATTACTACGCTGATTTTATCCTAAATATTAAATTGCAAATTAGTACTGAATTCAGAATATATTAATGAACTCATAATAAGGTCATTTATGAATTGTAGGATCTCCAGATTCTTTTGAATAAATTAAGAATGTTAAACCTGCATTTTTGAAAAAAAGTCAAAATCTGGCCTATTTCGCATATCTTTACAGTAATAAGAATGGCATTCAGTTTCCTATCAATGAATAATGCAGTAATTTTGTAATACCCACTTATCTTTGAACTAATAACAATGTATTACATTTTAAACTAATTCAGTTTTATTAATTATTTGTTTAAAAAGTGTTAAAGTATGGTGGAAAAACTAAGGTTCAAAATTTTCTGTGTACGCTAAAATATCTTCTTGTTTTATAGTTACAATATTTTTGGAATTTTACATTTTAAGTGCTAACTTTCTGTTTTTATTGCCGTTTCTGTGTGGCAGTGTTTTAAAATTTTATTTCAATTACGGCTACTCTTGAACCTTTGTACTTACTGCATTACAAATTTTTGCTTAAAAGCTTGGTTCTTTTTTGTTTTTATATTATGGAATCACTCTGTCTTCAGCTAACAATTAAGCCAAATTTTTAATTTGGTTAAATAATTGCATTTTCTAATTTTAAATCATGTTGTGAAGTAGGGAATTATCAACTCTCTGAATCTGAATGAAATGAAGCATTTTAAATCTTAATTTAAAATTACTGTTATAAAAATTAAAATTTTGTTTTAATTCATTCTTTTTATGTATATTCATGTAGAAATATGTATGATGTGAGTTGGAAGAATGTGAATATTTTTCTGTTTGCAGTTTGTTGCTTGAATTTAGGAAATGTTAGTAGTTAATTGTTATGCTTGGTGTAAGAGAGTTACTCTGTTTTTGACGCTGATAAAGATGCATTTATGAAATTTTGATGCAATAAATGAGCCATGTAATTCATCAATGATATCTGATCATATTAAATAGAAGATTTTAGTCTTGTATAAGACTCGTTTTATTACTGATTATTTCAATTTAAATTATTATCTCCTATAAGTTTGAATTGTATTTCAGACGAATTTATAAATTATAAATAAAGAAGATTGTGAATTTGAAAGTAATTGGATTTGTAATGAGAAGTATTATAGTGCTAAATCTTTATATTTAAAAAAAAAATGCAAGACTACCTTTTTTTTCTGTAAAAAATTAGTCAATTTACAAACTTTTTCTCTTTTTTTAGATTTTTATAAATTAAATAAACCTGCATTTACGTTTAAAAGCATGAAATTTAATATATATGAATTTGGCTTTCGGCCTGTTGATAGTAACTGAAATTCTAATAAATAAAATGTTATTGATGTGTTTAATGTCGTTTCTTTTTTACTGTCCCATGTAAAGGAATTTAGGATCTTATTTATTATTTTAAGATGTGTTTGAAAAGAACATTTCTTTTTATTTAATTCTAATTAAATTCTTGAAAATTTTTAAATCTTGATTTTATTCTCACAGTATGACTGGTTCGATTTGGTATCAGTTGATCAGTTGAAAGATGACCTGGAACAAAAAGTACATTCTTGGGTGCGTAAAAAGAAATTTTCTTTATCTAGTCAGAGTAGCTCAGAATCTCATGAGGAAACACGTAAGTGCATGCATTAACTTCTACATTAATTTTACTTACCTTGAAGTCATTTCAATTTAAATAATTATATGTTGAACTTTTGTAGCTGGGGAAAGAATTTCAAGGCATTTGAACAACAACAAAGATGTTAAACCTTTGGAATGTCCTGAAAACATTGAGCCACCAATGCATGAAATTGAGGATATAGCTCTGTCAACATGGAATGTATTAGTTCAACTTATTGAGAGCAGACAAAGTGTTATTTTTGATAAAGCAAGGTGCAGTTTTTGTTTCTGTTAAATTTTTTCTTATATATTAAAATATAACTTCTGACAGTTTGTATTTCAATTCTATAATTTTGACTCTTTGCACCTGGCTCTGCCACAAATTGTCCTATTGGGCAAAGACTGGACTGGCCAGTTAAGGAGTAAGGATTATTAGGGGTGAAAGGAATTTCGTGACTAGCTTTACATATGAACTTTTAAGGTTTCTGACAGTGATACATGGTTCAGTCAAGTCTTTGTATCACATTAAAGAAAATAGATGGCAGAAGAGAGCAATTATCGAGATTAAACAATACTTATCAGTGAAGAAAAATCTAAATGCAATTTTTTCTGCTTATTTTTGCATTTGTCTCAAGGCAGCTCTTTATTTTATCATCATCATTTTGCAGGTATTTTTTTAAAAAAATTTCTTTATTTTTGATCAAACAAATTAGCATATAATGGAATATATGCTAAGTAAAGCACCAACGTTTAGCCCGCGCCATTTTCACGCCGATTTTCAGTATTACCCGGAGGCGTGGTTCCTTCCTTCAATTCCCTTTAGTAAGCACCTGAAAAGAAAAGGTGTTGTTCCATCTGTTCTAAATAAAAAGGAAGAAAGTAGACAAGAAAAATTGCTTACTGCCTGTTTATTGTAAATTCTCCAATGTTGTATTCAATGTTGTCTACATCTTTCATTTTTAAAATAATGTCACTGGAATCTACATAAATTTTTCTGATTTCTGTTGCTCTTATACCTGGATAGGGAGACATAATACCAAACAGAGAATAAAATTCATTATCATTTATTGTTAAATGCTCAAAGGTAACACCGGAAGTTACAGGTTTTTTTTTAAATGGTCCACATTGACCAGTAAGTCTTGACAGTTATTTCAAATTTAGTCGTAAATGTTTTAGCAAATTCAATTTGCTTTGCATAACATTGAGTTGGAGTCTAACACTTCTGATCCATATGTAGAAAATAGTCTGTAACCAATTGTGTCATTAGAGAAAGGTGCGTTCAGTATCTTCTTGTTAACAATTTCATTGTAAGTTTGGCTAATTGCATCTCTTGCATAAATAATTTCAGAATTGAATTCAGCGTAACTGCCCTTTATTGGAACCTTCAAAGGATACCTGTCAAGTAAGCGAAGTAAATCACCGTAAGAGTACCAGGAGTAAAACTCATCAAATATGACAACTTTTTCATTTTTATATCCATCCCACCACTGGCCGTGTGGCTTCCAATTTATTTCATTTATGTCATAGTTATAACGGATCTGACCTGTTTTTCCTGTACCTGTTGGATCAACAATGGTCTCTTGGTTCCTGTTTCCATCCATGATACTTTTGTATAAAAATATGGAACCGACATGACAATTTAAAATTTTCTTTGTAAATCGAAAACAAGTTGTCATATTCATGACAGTCTCTTTGTAATTTATCTAATGATGTATAATTTTTTTCTGATAGTTGGTTGAATCACTAATTGGCTTTTCTTTTCTACTTGCAAAATATTTTACTTTAAGAAACGAAATAATTTAGATGGCTTAAAATTGTCGATTTAATTCAGATTTTTTTCAACCATTTACAATCTGTACATTTTAAAGAAATATGGTGACCATTTGATAACAGTTAAAATAAATTGCTGAGTATTAAGTCAAAATAAAGCAAATTACCTAACACAAAATGCTAGATTTTATTGTAATTGCTGTGAAAAACTGTGCATGAACATCTTATAACTACCAAGCTTCACATAGAACTAAGCATAGAAATTTTTAATGATTCCTGTCTTTAAATCGTTCTAAAATTGATGCAGTATCTTTTGAAATTAGAAATTAATTATTAACTATTGAATTAGTAATGTTTTATGTTAATGAAATGGTAAATCTCATTAATAGTATTTAATCTTTCAGTAGTGGTGTTTCAGTGATGTGAGCCACAAAATATCTTATGTAATGTCATACCAGAAATACATGCATATCTTCTTCTTCTTTTTTTTTTTTAACTAGGAGCTTTTGTCTCTGCTTGCCAACCGCGATTCTGTCCTCAGTTCATGAATTCAGAATTAGTTTGATTTGTTGAGAAATGGATTTTCTCTCGTCAAACAACAAAAGAAAATTGTATCATTCTTTGTTCTATGTCCATTATGAGTAAAGAATGGCATTAGGCATGGATATAATATTGATTCAAGTTTTCTCGTTTTGCCACCAATTTAGCAGCTTCATGATAAATTTTTCTTTTCAAAGTGGTAGATTTTGCTCGATCTTTCTTCTCATTTTTTCTTCATCAGATATTGCAGAGCTCTCCATTCCTATTTTTAAAAAAGGTTTAATACATGTATTGCTTAAGTACTCAGATAGTTAGTCGAGAGATGAAAACTTCCTGTCACTCGGGGAAGATAAAAAATAACAAACAGAAAGCTTTTCATTAGCATTGCGACAAATGGTATGCTTAAAATTAAAATGTAATGTTGTTTTAAAGTGCTATTAATTTGGTGGTATTTAAAGCTTTATTGTTCTTCTTTTATCGCAGTCAAGTACAACATAAATACTTACTATAATATCAGGGTAATTTTCTCTAAATATTTCAAACAATACTTGCAAAACAAACCTTGAGAGTCTAGGGTCAAGTGACTCACAATCCCCCAATCACTAAGTGAATGTCAAAAACTAAATCTATTCACAAACCCCAATCATAAACGTAAGTATAATGTTTGCATAATTTTTTTGTATGTTATAAAATGATTTTATGTAAATCATGACCTAAAGGTTTTGGTGCAAATACCAACAAACAATAAAAGCTATTTTTCCATTTAATATTTGGAAACAGGCTTTGTAATTTAAAATATTTTTTATTAGTAACACTTTGTAATTAATTATATTTCATAATATTTTTATTATGTTCTGTGTTTTTCTTGTTAAACAAACCTTGAAACAATAATAATACCAGTTTTAGTAAAAATGGAATATAGACATTGCACCTTGGAATGATCTACTAGTAGTTGAATCCATCAATTTCTCTTTGCAACATTTGATTTTATGCATTTTTTTAAAAATTCCTTTACTCTTGATACAAACCTATCAAGCTGTTATTAGTATCTTCTTGAAATTAATTGTTTGTAAACTTTAAAAAAAATGGGCATAATATATCACAATTTCTGAAGAGTAAGTAAGAAAATATTCTTATCTTTTATCCTAAGATTTTCTAGTGACTTTTTATATATTTACCCTTCAATTAAAAATATTTTGAGGAATAAAATATTTGCCAAAAAGAAAAAAAAAAAAGCATGTTTCATTTTTTATTAAGAGAATCGAATTGTCTCTCTCCTTGCAGTAAGCTGCAATATCATGATATATATATTTTTTTAATCACAAACTTTCTGATGAATACAGTTATAGCTTTGGGGTGATTTTTTTATCTTGATTTTCAAATGAAATTTGATAATTATAATATGGTCATTTAACTATGATTACTAACTGTAGAATCTGAGTTTATTATTAATTTGATATAAATATTGTACTCTATATTGTATAGTTTCAAGAATTTGATAGTTTCATTAACTGTCTTTTGAAAATAATGAAACTGCTTTATTGTCTTGGCCACTTCATTTTATAAACTGATAATGAAATGTAATTATATAAAATTTTATTTTTAGATTTCTGGTTTCTTTTTTAATTCATTATATGAATCTAAATGAGAAAAAAATTAACATTTTTTATTAATTGCATTTTAGATCATTTACTGAACTTTCAAGCAAACTGAAATTACTGAATTCTAATTATAAAAATTTGGTTCCTCAAGAATTTGTTAATGAAGATCATTGGGTAAGCTATTTCAATTTATTTTTTTCAGAAAGTGCCGGAAATTGAATTTTTCTTGTTTACATATTATTATATTTTGTTGTTTGTCTTAAGAATTCTTCTGAATACAAGATTAGATGTCCAGTCAAAGAATAAGTTTATTAAATACTTTAAAATGTTGTGTTTCTAAAATTCATTGTACATTTCTGGTGATATAATAAAATGCTGTATAATAAAAATTATAATTTTCTTGGTAAGAAGCAAAATGTTCCTTTTTTTAATCAAGTTTTCCTGACCCTCCTTTTTTTTTGTTAGAAATATTCTGAATGGATTTTTTACATGAATTATTTAGCCGCATGATGGAAATGAAAACAAATGATAATGTTTGGATAGATTAAGAGCCTGGGATATCCAAGTACATTAACATTTTCCAAATACTAGTCAATTTTTTACATTCTGACGTTTAATTTTAGATGAATGTCCATCATGAAATTCCTTTGTTTGTTTGATGTATGAAACAAAATCTTTTGCGAGGAGCAACAATTGCTTAATGCTCAGATTACACTGGAATACATTTCTTCTCTTTCTTGTCAACTTTAAAATAATCAAATAGTCGAATTAACCAAAATAATTTTTACTTATCTCTTAGTTTTGCTAGATTAGATCTTTTTCTTCCATTATCACCTCTTCATTGTAACATGATTTTTGGTGAAATGTATTACTTGTTGCTATAGTGACCATTGTGAAGTACTAAACTTCATTATAATAAGCATGATAAAAGTATTACAAATTTTGTTCTAAAAGTTTTTTTTTTTGTCTGTGTGTGTTGATGTAGGAAACTGTCTCAAAATCTTGTCTTAGGGGTTTGAAGTGTGCTGGACCTGCCACATTTCATATGCTGGTACGTTATTTAATTTTGTACTTTATTGTTATTGAAGGTTTAAAAAAATATCTTGATTCTTATTTTTGATATTATGAATATTTGCTGTTTTTATAGGTTAAGCGTTATTTTCCAAATCAACGAATTTGTGAAAAGTTAGAAAATAATCGAATGGATCATCGTATGGTGCAAGATCAGCTTTTAAATCTTCCTATAAATGAACTTTGCATTGCATCTGTTCATATAGAAAACTATATAAGGTATTATTTTTTTCTTTATTTTATCTTTTAAAATGTTGTATAAGTGAAATTTATAGAACACCTCAAAGACTCCGATATTAATAAGAATTTCCAAAAAAACTTTAAGTTTGATGTTAAATTTAGGAAATTGCTGATTAAAAGTTTAGCAAAAACATTATGAAGAAACTACATTTCGAACACACAAAATGATGCTACATCTAAAACATTATCCTAAGATGAAAAACATCAATTATGTACGAATGAGGATTATTGTGCAAAATAAAATAAGAGTAAAAATGAAACTGATCTAAAGACTTTATCAAGGGTAATCTTCGTGCAGAGAAAATTTACACCTCGGGACTCAGAAATCCCTAAAAACTGAGATTTCGGAAGAGCAAAAATTACAAACTGCTCATTTAGCTAAACAAGACAAAATGCAAAATTGAAAGTACATTAAAATGCTAAAAAAAGTAGTTCAAACTGCAAGTTGCAAATTTTGGCAAACAAATTAAAATTACCAATCCCCTCATTACATAAGGGAAAAGACATAGCTTACACACGAACATAAATAAAGAACTAGTATTTGAAAAACATTGCATGTGAGATGGAAACTCTCACAATAATTGGCAGTGTGTATCGTCATCATTTAATTTTATTTACAAGATCTCGGCACTGTCTATCAAGTTATAATAAAACTAGCGATGGAAAAATAAGCGAAAATCAAAGAAAGGCCGCGAAAGCATTTTGATATAGTGAATATGGTGTTCGAATGTAGATAATTACTAACCCTTAATAGCCTTTCAGTGTTATAAAAAATTTAAGTAGTTCTTTAATAGTGCTTTCCTTTCAAAAGTTTCTTAATTTCTGTAATGTATAAATTTTTAAGAAGATTGTTTGTAATCTCTGTATGAAAAAGTTTTGCTATTACACTATCTTTAGTCTTGTTAAATTCTGAGAAACTTAATTTTTGAAAGTACAAGGATTCACATTTGAATAGAACTTACTTACTTTAATTACTTTGAAAGGAAATTGTTTTGTTATCGTAGTTGTCTAGAATAATTTTCCTGTTAGAAATCTCTATTTTAATGTCTAAACAGGTTCCTTTTTGCTGAATTCTGGCCTTCAGAAGCCCACCATCTTTAAATTTGTCTTGTTGCACCAATCCCATTATCTTTGAGATCTTAATTACCTTAATTTTACTTTCCTCTACGCTTTCTATTTTTGGTTTGATCTTTCCATCTCTCGCCAGTAAACAAGGAAGCTCTCCATGAGAAACTTGCTGCTGTATTTGCATCTTACACCTCTCTTGCCAGGGCTGTCAAAATCCTCCGTTTGACTGTACATAGTAACCCATTGGATGTGTTGTGGTTCCCGTTGTATCAATCGGCATGTAACTGCTGGTACTAAGATAAATACTGAGTGTGGGAATATCCAAACCCAGACTTTGATTGCGTATCCGTTTATGGGTTCCATGGTGGTTGATGCCATCGAACCAAGATTATTAACTATTCATACTGATAAATACAAACTCCATTCAGGGGTATCAAAATGTAGTTTAACACATTCTTTATTATAGAACGAATCTCGAATGCAAAAGAAATTTTCCAAATTGTTTCACCTTTCTTTGTTTACAAATAATGCGACTAGAGGGGCTACTTCGATTCGAAATTTGGAATTGCTCGTAGAAGTAAATTCTCGCAAGGAAGCCCAATAAATATTGACAAATTAAAAGCTTCGAAGTCAGTTCCAGTAAAGATGACTTCCCACCAAACATTCAATTCTTCCAAAGGTATTATAACTGCGGAGAATTATTTAGTGCCTCTATTGAAGAAATCAGTGAAGTGAAACAACTTGAAGGAGTCACATTTGAGCTCCTTATTTTCATTAGGCCGGATGAAAATATCTTTCGTATCAAACATCTTATTTTGCCGACTCATAATTCGGCAAAATAACCAGAATAGATAAAGGTGGATTATATCAAATTTCATGTTAGACATTTCTTTTTCAACTTTTTTCTTTTTTGGGTTAGACATTTATGTTTCAAATGCCTATGTTTTGACTACTCAAAGGCTACTTGCCTCACGTTGTGTAGTAATTGGTCACGAAAGCGCTGCTGCAAATCAAAAGAAATATATGTAAATTCTAAGGGAGGATAAAATCTTCCTTACGATTCTACCCAAATCGGAAAGTTGAGAAAAAAATTACAACAGCCCAACTGCAAATAGGTGTAACAAATTCCAGCCCAGATGTTTGATTCTGACAAAAATCCGAGCGTTGAAGATTGAAACGTTTCTATGAAGACGTCTCTTTGCAACATTTGAGATACAATCAAAACGTGGTGTGTTATATACCGAATCTTATTCGGACTAACTCTCCTGCTCTATAAAAGAATAAAAAGTAAAGAAAACTAATTCTAAATCTTAAAATGCGTTTAATTTTAAAGTTTTCCAAGAAAAGCACTAATCTCAAACCATATGTTCTAGATTTAAGCAAATATGGCCTTGCCACCATTTACCCTATTTATGCTGATTTTCAAGTAAATTGAATTTTTAATCACACAACTCTGGTGTTAACACCCGCGTCCTGTTCCTGAATTATGTTGAATTGGCGTGGTATGAGGATCAAACTCGTGCACGTTAAAGGCGTCTCTTACAATTCTCATTCTTTTTGCTTTGCGCTTCAAGAAACAATTTTGAGGCCAAATGTTTGCTTGAAATTGCATGGATATACTTCGGTATAGAAGGATAAAAATATTGTTATTATGTATTTTAGCCTCCAAACCTCTATGTTTATACTTTCCTTAATCTATGTACTAATTTACAGATTGTGGTTGTGAGCTCCTGTGAAAAAATTAGTTATGGCATTATTTCTTAAGATGATCTGAGCATTTTGGTTGATCAGCTTCCTGCTAATTTCATTTTACTTGATTACTGAAATGGTCATAGTACTTTTAAGTGTTCTGTCGGAATTAATTCGTTTGGGTGACAAATAGAATAATTCTCTTATAAATGTCATTGCCCCATAATGACAAAAAGCCATATTTCAATAAACCTATTCATACTTTCCATTTTCTTGATCTTGTCATTTGCTCTGTTACACTTCTCCAATTATTAGAATTGGCAATTTAAAATTATCTTTATAACAGTTATCACTTTCCTCTTATTGTCTTTCATGATGGTTGTAGTATTATGGTGCAAAGTACACCAATGGACATCTTCCAATGAGTATTTATCAGGTATGCATAGACTGAGAAAATTATATCCTCTGGTGATGTAAGCAGTGCTGTCCAGAATGTTATTGAATGGATTCTTAGGTTCCTGGTGCTTCAATTGTAAAGCGTTTCGTACAAATTTTATGGAATGGTGCATGTTTAAGGATCAAGAAGAAATTTGGGATTTTTCCGCAGGTATCCTAAAACAGAAAATCTTATATAATTCAAACGAACAAAGACAAATGCACATCGCATAACGGAACGCATTTATATTCTCCATAACTTTTAGAACATCAAGGACATATTTACGGAGGAAAGTTGAAATGGAGAATGAATTTATAAAAAATTTCCTTTTCTCTGTTTTAAATACTGAAACGGCTTTATACTCTTTGCCAATTGATATTGCAGATGTTATTGGTGAAGCTTTCGCCGATGTTTCTGTCTATGTCTTAAATAATGCAATTTTTCTTGCAATTAAGAGATATGGCGAACAGATACCATTAACTTAAAGAACCCTGAGACGTCTTTTGTATCACTGTAATTTTAAGTTATATGATTTCAAAAAAGTTCTTTCTGAAACCCGAGATTCCATTCCAAGCTTCGACAAGATTACATAAAGCCCTTTTGCACCTTTAACATCTTACCCTCTTCATATGTTTAATAGAATCGAGAGTGAGCAAAACTTTTCTGCACAGTGGCATGAAATTACTGTAATCCTATTTTTAAACCTTGGAAATTTCCCAACCAATCTTTTGAAGGTAAGCTGCTTTAATATTTGCCTTTGTAAAACGTTGGATCGTATGGCGAATTATTGGTTGCTCTGTGAACTGGCTAAAAACGAGTGCGTTTCGCTTTACTTAAGTGTTTTCCGTCTTTCATGTTTTTCCAGTGGCAACTTTGTTATGCTTGAATCTCAAATTCCCAATGTACTTGCCCAGAAATCCATGTCATTTCTATATTCTAAAAGAAAAGGCGTATGATCGAACTTTAGGATATATGATATTCTCCGTGCATTAATTGACTTCGGACATACGAGCAACTTCGAAATTTTTATTCTGAATCTTTTAAAAAATCATATGTTTCAAATTCATAAAAATACAATATTTCTTCTTTTTATCGAAAATGAGGATGTTTCTTAAGGAAGTGCTGTGAGTGTCACTCCTTTTATTCTTCATTTAAATAAAATGCTTAATGTTTTATCTTCAACTATTTTTCAAAAAATTTCGACAAACTCTACCTTTCATACCAAAATCAACACCATCTGATTAACTCAACACTTGCTTTAGAGCATATCAATCTTTAGGGTAGAAATTCACTGCTAAAGATCAGTATGAGTTTACATCTGTAATCTAATGCGTCAGTCATATTTTTAAAAGAGCTATTGGACATTGATAATAAAAAAAGTATTAGTTAATGCCGGCAAAAAGAAAAAAAAAAGTGCATTTCATTTCCATTGAACTTTCCTGTCACTGTTTCATCTATTGAATAATTAATGCGGAAAGTTTTTTCGCTTATTTCCACCAATTACTTTACAAATATGCTAATTTGGCAACAAAAAAATGACGTAAATGCAATCAATTACTTAATCCACGACATTAGGGGTGAATTTGTCACTTGTAAATCGATTGTCATCGTCATGAATGTGGACCAAATTTTAAATTATCTAATTGACACGGTTGCCACACCACCGGGAAAACTGGGAAAACACAAGGAATTAAAAATTCCACTGAATAAACCTGGAAAATGAAGAGAAAATTAGATTATTTCTTTAATAAAAATTATAAAACAAGGAACTTGAAGTTTTTTTTTAAATTTATTTTTTAATCTAGAAAATGCTGATCTCTAGAGATTCAAAAAGTAGAATATCGTAATCCCAGCTTCCGAAAACAAAATAATATCATTCGCGATTGTGTAATGCGGAAACTCACTCCCTTTCTACTCTCTTCCCTTTTTTCTGAATAGACCAGTTCACTTTCGATTTGAGATATAGTTGACCTTGTTCCTTGAGATTCCTGAATTGACGCTAATGATCATGCGCAAGATTTCTGCAACTGCGTGAAAGAATAAATTATATATTTCTCTGGCCGGAGCATTGAATCTGCGGAAACAGCGTGGAGGAGTTTAGTTTACCATGTTAGTTTGCTTTTTCGCAAAGTTTCGGTCATTTTTGTTGCTTTATAAAAAGGGGAAAAATAGGGCGGTTAGTAAAGAAATGAAAGGAGATTTTGTTAAACTTAATATGTAGACAATACCTAAAAACATTTTTAAAAGTTTAAATAATTCAGGTTTTGTTTGTGTGTGTGTGTGTGTGAGAGAGAGAGAGAGATCCCACGAAGCTATTTTGTTTAATCATCATTTTAGCCATCATTTCTTTTCTTTTGCCACCATCCGATGGCAGGCGTAATTCAAAGCGATAATTGTAAAAGATTAAACCATTTCCCAGAGGACGATCATTTTGATTAATACAACATTCCAGAACGACGCCATCTATCGAGCTTTTGAAAAACTGTCACAATTAATATTCAGGCAGAGGCCTACTTAACCACGGTAAGATAAGGACGTGTCCATGCGTCAGTTTTCCGCTCGCAAATCTACGTGGTAATATATTTTCAGTCACAGAATGTTTTTGTTTCTTCTAGCATCTCTCTAGAGGAAATAATCTAACTTTCTATTTGTTGAATACCTCCATATTTTAATCCATTTAATATTTCCCTGCAAATACTCTCCTTTGTAAATTTTTCCCTTTAACTCTAAATAATTTTTTTATATTTTTTAAAGAAGTCTCTTCATCCTTCGTTTGCATTATTTTGTCTTAGTTTTCAAACTGTACCCATAAATATTAAAAAAAAAAAAAAAAAAAAAAAAAAAACTAGGCACCACACCACTAAAACTCACTACCTGAAGAGTCTAACATTTTTGGAAGATTTGGTTAGGCACTCTCTCACAGACACGCACACGCACGCACACACACACACACACACACACAGAGGGAGAGAGAGAGCGAATATAACAAAAAAAAATCAACGCACCAAGAAGCAATCATCCGATTGCTTTGAAATTTCGTATGCAAGAGTGTTTTAAACAGGTATGCAAAGGATTAAACTTTGGTGTCCATGAATAAATAGTTTGATCTTCAGCGCATCGGAACTGCGCATCCAAGCAGATGTATATAAGGAGCACTTTTTCAACGGTTGTTAAAATTTTCCGTTTGATTAAGATTCAGATTACCTTTCAACAACTGTGTGTGTGTGTGTGTGTGTGTGTGTGTGTGTGTGTGTATGTGTGTGTGTGTGTGTGTGTGTGTGTGTGTGTGTGTGTGTGTGTGTGT
>JAOUZG010050968.1:17726704-17781723 GCA_026289955.1 Argiope argentata
TTTTTTATGTAAAATATGCATTGCATTAGAATTATATTCTGTATAATAATATTTACTTATTAAACGGAAATTATTTGTTAATTTGCGTGCTGCATTAGTAACAAACTTCTGTTTTAAACTTATTTCTCTTATAATGTGTTGATGAAAGTACATTTAAAATTAATCCTACTCTTAATATCTTCGATGATTCTCAATTTCCTCTTTCTAAAACTGTCTGTTGGCCAATGGAGTCTTCTTGACCAATAAAAATTAATATATTTTTAATATTTATTCTATCTCTCAATCTAAATTTTGTTCCCCATTAGCTGTTTCAATAACCTTTAAATTTTCGGTTTTAATATGCCCCTTTTCTGTATGTATAAATTCTTTATAATTTTCATAATTATAATAGCCGTATATTTTAATTTTCTTAGTTAAATTTATGATTAGTTAATTGCAGTTACAAATTTGTTTTCTTAAAGTTTCAATATAGTTAATATTGCATTCAAAAAATCTTCATTGTCATACACAACTTTTGACAACTCCAGCACTTTGGAAATATTTCTGTTCTTAAACAGTTAATCATTTTTTTTTTCCTAAACTGAGTTTGAATTTATTTACATCCAAAAATAATAATTTAATGAACAAAATTTAAAGTCTTCAAATCTTTTATTAATAAACTATATAATTATATTTATTATTAATCTAAACACAATTATTATTTTTTAATTTTAATGATATGTGATAATGTGAAGTTATCCTATTTGATGGAAGCTTTTATGCATATTAATTTTTAAATATTGTATGATAAATAATTCAAAACTTTTGAGTTTTATTACCAGCACTTTTTTCACTATTAAGTTATATTTTAAAATTTTCGAATATGTATGCAAAAAAAGAAAGAAAAAACTGTCATGACTCAATTAATTCCTAAGTTTAAATTTGATTTTACAAACATTAAAAAAATTAATTTATATTTTTGACAACTTAAATATTAAACAGATCAGATAGCAGACAGATCATTATGCAGAATAATAAATTAGCCTATTCACTAGTATTTATCCGTTATTATATAACTAAGAGACTATGAAAATTGAACTTGTTTATAAATCTGTTTTAAACCTGAAGATATGCTGACGTTGATAGTATTATATACTCTCTTCTAATATGTTTGTAATGTTGTGTTTCTCTTTGAACTTTTATTTCATTAAACTCCCTGCACTATATATCATTGTAGTTAGAGGAATTATTGTGTTAAACATTTTTTTTAAATTCTTGTTTTCAATTTTTTTGTTCAAGAATTTTCAAATATGTATATAGTATATTTAAATTCTAAATGAAATAAAATTAGAAGTGCTGTATTGTTATGAGCAACCACTGATTTTTCTTTTTTAATTCTGCTGAAATAGATCTAAATGGTATTAGATTAATACATATTTTATAAAATATTATTGAATTTAATGTAACTTTCAATATGTTATCAAAATTTGTTGTTAATCTTTGATTGAGTATCTTCTTACATTTTCTTACCTTCCTTAACAGGGCTTTGTCAAAGAAAATGGAAATTGCAGAAGGTGAAGAAAGTCTGCAATTTAGAAAATTAGGTGTTTCTTTGTTTTATCACCAACTTGAAGCTGTCAATAAAGTTATTGCATCTGTCAAAAATTATTCACCATCACAAAATTTCTTTTCTACCAGCATTGAGTCGCTTGGAAATGTAAGTACATTCAAAGTAATTTCTTAATTTACAGAAAATTGATTTTTTTAATAACAGGTGTTCAAATTTTTATTTATTTCAATATTTTTGTTGGTAGCTAACATACTTTATCACATGTTCTTGAAACATTTTGATTCTAACATGCAATCTCATATACATTTTTATGAGTCTAATTATTGCAACACCTTTCATGGTTAGAAAATTTTTGAAAAAATTCTAAGTAACTCAAAAAGGGAAAGGTAACTTAAAAGAAAAGTCAAATTAATGTTACAGAGATTATTTACAGATGATTAATTCTTTTTCCTATGTGTCATATTATTATTTTTTATTCAACCTGCCCGCAGCTGTAGATTAATATGGAGGTTAATGTATGCTAGTGTATTGTATAACTTAAAGTTGTAAATAAAAAGAAAGATGAATTAATATTTCATATAAGTTTGTTTTAGGAATATTTAATATAAGCTAAAATTTGTGTATTATCAATTCAAAATATTTTCATAAGGAATTCAATTTATCTAAAATCTTGATTAAATTTCTCATTTATATTAACAAACAAAATTAGTGAAGGTAAGATTTTTTTTCCATGCATATTCTTATTTTAAAGTTAATTTCAGCATTTAGAATTAGTCATCATGAATTTTGTTTTTAAAAAGAGAAGATTTTTTTAAAATGTCCTTTAATACTATATGGTTTAAATCATTGTGGAAAAATTGTGTTTATTTTACTAATACTTTTTTTTCATTCTGCTATCTTAATGTAAAAATACAAATTTAGATATTTTAATCATTAACCTCTAACTGTGAAACATAATTAGTTATTTGATATAGAATTAAGCTACTAATTATAGAATAAAAAATACGACTTTCAATGACAAATTAAACTAAAAATGATTTTAAATATATTTTGTTGTATGTTTTGCAACTTCATATTAGTTAGTAGAAGACACATATCAATAAATTGGTATACTGAAATTATTATTGTGAAGGATTAACATTAAAACAAATCGTTTTCCTGAATATTGTAATATTTAGAGCTCATGCATTATACTCAAAAATCATCCTTTGATTTCTTTTTTTTTCCCAATATCATAGCCTCATTTCCATGTTTAATGTGTTATTTTGTTATGTGCTTGTTAAAATTAAAGGAAGGAATTTTTTAGTTAGAAAATTATATTCCATTAAATGCTTTAA
Organism: Argiope argentata; assembly: GCA_026289955.1. Taxonomy (NCBI): domain Eukaryota; kingdom Metazoa; phylum Arthropoda; class Arachnida; order Araneae; family Araneidae; genus Argiope; species Argiope argentata. Next base: position 17,729,591 of record JAOUZG010050968.1, read on the forward strand.
TGAATGACTAGTAATGAAATTATTTATATTCATTGTTCACAAATTGAAGCAAAGTTGACATATAGATTTAAACATTTGTATTTAAGTGAGGTGAGGTATTGTAAATTAGATTATTATGAATTTTCATTCATAAGTGGACGCAAATTGGAATTCAAATATGTCATGCTCTTTAAAAGCTAATGAAATTTTAAGAGGTTTTTTTTTTTTTTTTTTTTTTTTTTTTGAAGATATGTGTTAAGGCCCCATTTAAATGAAAGATAAAAGTGCTTTTTAAGCGATAAATTTAATGTACAAATAAATGTAAATGGTGATTCTGCTTAATTTAAAATTGCACTATTCTCCTTGTAGATCTGAGTAGATCTTTAGTGCCTGTCTGAATCATCCTATTTAAATTCAATAGATTTTATATCTGGTAGTGAGCTGACTAACATTTTCAAATGATATATAATGCTTGGAAATATGTTTCCAAGTATTTTGACCTTAGATGTATTGTTCATGGACAAATAGTGTCTTATAATAGCTAAGAATCTGGATGAATTGAATTTCTAATCAACTTAATATAGAGATCAGGGCCTGACTAAGGCAGGGGCATATGGTGTGGGCCCTCAAAATCGAAAAGAAATTTTATTTTACATTTACTTCTCTAATGAATGCTCTTCATTACTAAAGTAGTAAAGCAGAGGGCCCCCAACTAGGCTAAGTCGGGCCCTGATAGAGATCTAGAACTTTGTTCTCATATTTGTTATAAATACTGAACCTCTATCAAGGAAATGCCTAGAATCACTCTTCAGACCATATATAATTTTTTTAATAAAAACTATTTAATCTCATTCCTCTTGACTTCATAGATCATGATATCACTACCTTGAATCTTTGGTAATAGGGACTGAGTAGAACACTTGTCATTTGTTCTCTCACTTCAGTTCTAATCTAATGTAGCCTTTATTCAACAGCTGAATAGTAGATTCAAAATTCTATGTTAGCTTTTAAGCTTTGCCTGATATTTATATAGCTGCTATATGCATAGTTGTGTGCGTAAGTGTGTGTCGAATTATAGAAAATGGTCTTCAGCTAAGATGTGTTCTAGTTGGTTGGTCCATGAAAAATCAGTCCCCTTTGTAGCTATGACATTTAGATATTGATGAACTACTAATGCATTTGACCCCCTTGGGGCTACGAATTAACTTTAACATTTTTTTTTTTATTAAAATGGTGTCTAATTCATGACAAGGTAACTGTTCACCTTTAAACTTGATTAACTTTAAAATAGCAATACACATTCAACACATTATCAATTGCCTAATATTACATTTTATGCATTCTTCTAATCTATGGGCAAAAGTTTAATTTAAAATTGAATAATTGATTTTAATTTACAATTCATGAAATTAAGTAAATATTAAATAATTACTTAATTAAACGTTAGTTGAGAAATTTAATCAGAAAGTTTAATTTTTCAAACTATCCTTTAATTTTGAAGCGAAAACATTACTAATATAAAAGTATAAAAATTATTTTACAAATGCTGAGAAGATTGCTCATAATTTTAGAGTCAACAATAGTTAGGGTGTTTTGAAAAATGTAAGAAAAATTCTATTAAAAAATAAAATAAAAGCGAGGGTAATCAAACCACTTATTGTCCATAATACACTCATGTCCATAAATTAAGGATAACTCAGAGTCACGCCGAAATCGGACTCTAAAATACATATGTCACCCATAAAATAACTGCACACATCTTCAAAAATCAGCTGCGAATTTCAGAAAGCCACCAAATGATACCGATCATGACTCACGATGACGAGAGTGTTTGAGAATGATGTATAATGAATACAGACAAGGAAGTAAAATTATTCGCAAACCCTTTATAAGCCTTTCAGTTTAATTACCACATATTTATGACACAAAGGACGCATTTGGATGATTTTTTTACGTGGTCGAATTATCGGCCGTCTGGTATGTGAACTTACCCAGCTGGAAGTATTCGAAGGACTTGTAATCTCCTGGATTGTCACTTCAGGCTTTGGCAACGATTCCAAGGTGATGGTAATGTGAGTAGGCGTTACAACAGAGGTCGCAGGCGAGTTACAACGTCGAATGAGGGCCGATGTTTGGCTTACTGGGGCCTTACTGTCACAGCATCAACCTATCTCGTCAGCTCTCTTCAACCTCTAGTATGACAGTTTCAAGGCAGACCGTGTACAGACGCTTAGGGCAGATTGGCCTGTCAGATGTTTTCCACTTACTGCAACTTACTGAAGCCTGCGGTTTGCCTTTTGTAGAGAACATGGATTGTGGACACTGCAACAGTGGGCTTGTGTGATAATTTCCGACGAGTTCAGGTTTAACTTGTAGTCTGATTCTCACCGGACTTTCATATGGAGAGCGCCAAGCACCCGTTACCACCAAGAGAACATCTTTGAACGACACCGTTACGGCGGGGCAGGATTGCTCATTTCAGGAGAAATTATTCTGGGTTCCAGAACTGACCTGCATGTTCAAATTGGAACTATTACAACCCATATCTATCGGGGCATCATTCTTGAACAACATGTACGTTTGTGTCGTTTCGCCATGGGCGCAGAATTCGTGTTTATGGATGACAGTGTCCCTTCTCCATTCGTTTACGACGTGCAAGCACAGTAAACGAATGCCTTTGATCGGAGAGTATCAACAGTCTAAACTGGCCAGCATTCTCACCGAACTTGAATCCAACAGACCATATGAGGGATATTCTTGGCCGACGAGTTGCAGCCTGTCAACCTTCTCCTAGGCGTTGTAGGGGACTGTATTGCATTTCCTGGGAGATATTCTATGTATTAACCATCATACCAATAATTTAATATTGTATTTGTAATTTACTCCAGGAAGTGTAAAATCGCAATTTTTATTTATATATCAAACATATAGCATCTTTTTTTGGTCTTTACCTTTTGTTTAATAAAATAAACTTTACAAATAAGTCGCATTTGTTTTACTTCTGACATTTTCTTCTGCTGAACTTGCAATATCCGTAATTTATGAACAGGATTGTAAATCATAATTATAACTGATGTTATAAGGAGTAAGTATCCAAGTCTGAGCTTTCAAAAGAAATAAATGAAATATATATATATTTTTTAAGCATCTTATTTTGGTCTGAATAATATTGACATTTGAGGAATATGATGTCATGACCATGGAAGTACATGCAAAAACCCTAAATTTCCTCGAAGCTGTCGAAGACAGCCCTGCCTATCTCTATAGCTTTATCTGTAAAACGAAGCTCCACAGGATCCTTTATGCTTATGTTAAAGGACTTGGCCATCATTGCTGGACAGCTGAAAATGTGTTGTGGAGACAGTTGGGTGTTATCCAGGCAGTGAGGACAAAGCTTGGTGTAACTCATTTGTCCATCTGTGGAAAATCTCATGCCCTTCAAGTGTTTTGCTCCAAGTCTGGCTATTATAGTTGAAATGGTTCTGTCGTTGTTTAATTCTGGAATGGAAAACTTTTTTAACTTACTGGCAAATTAATTTTGCAACTGTATTGGCATCGATGAATGTTAAGCATTTGGATGACTGTGGAGAATTACGGGCTTCTTTAGAGAGCTCATCGACTTTCTCGTTGCCAGAGATATCAACGTGCGCCGGTATCCATTGTAACGTGCACTATCTTTGGATAGCAATGATTTTGTGGATTAGCATTATAATCTTGTGGAATGAGTTGACACTTGCCCCTTTGTATGGCCTGTAGTGCGGATCTTCCGTCCGAAAAAATAATGATACCGTTAGATCTCTGGTCAACTTTAGATATGTAAATCCTCAAAGCACACTTTATGGTCACGAACTCACAAGTATAGTTGGAAGCAATTTTTCCCAACAGGATACTATGGCACTCCTGCTTACCGTCTGGGCCAAAAAAGAGGACTCCCGCTCCACCTCTATCAAGATTAGAGTTTGAGGAGCCATCTGTGTATGCGATTGCCACACCTGAAGTTGAGATAGTGAGTTCTTTCACTGTGTGTTTGGCTTTTACTTTTATTTGTGCGAGAGTTTCGGTCTTGGTGCAGGATTGCATAAGATTTAAGTTAATTCTAGTCTGGGTAGGAAAACGTAAGATATGGTACGATTCTTTGAAAATTTCCGGGGATTCATAACGGAGGTTGATGACTGTCCTGTCTGTCGATGGTTGAAGGTCTTTTTTAACCTGCACTTTCCACTCCACGCATTAAAAATTCTTCTTGAGACAGGCTTTGGATTTTATTAGTGAATTTAATAATGACCAATTTTTTCTGCTTTCCAAGGGGATGAGACTGCATTCCTCTTCAATTCTGATATATTGTTTGTTGGTGAAACAGCCTCGGTGATGATTTTAGAGGCCCTGTACTATACAGCGTCGATCTTTTCCTTTGCGGTAGACTTGGCTGATGCCCAAATGGGTGCAGCATATTCAAGAACAAAGCCTAATGATAGATGCATAAGTGTTCATAAGAGTTTTTGGACATAATCCCTAGGAACAACCGCACAGTCTCTTGAGAATCTTTAACTTTTTTAAAGCTTTATTTGAAACATGTTCAAGGTGTTTTGAGTCTCAGTTCTGTGTCTAAAGTTAAACCCAAGGTACTTTGGGTTAAAGGTTCGTTCAACTTTTGAGCCTAATAGTTTCATGATAGGTTGAAAGAAGCTTCTTTGCATTATATCTGTTGAGAAAATATAAAAGTTGTTTTGTGTGGATTTATAGAGAGATTGAATTCTTTTGACCAGCTTTCAATACTTTACATGCATTTATTTAGAGCTTTTTGCGATAATTCTAGATCTGAGTGAGTGTGCCGGACTGCAATATCATCACTTTACATGTCACCTTAACATCTTTACCAATATGAGAATCAATGGTATTCATGTGTAGAAGGAAAAGAAGTGGGCTGAATACAGAGCCCTGAGGGACTCCCGCGCAGGTGCGATGGGGAGCCGAGAAAGTGCCATTCATCTTGTCTTTGAAGCTTCTCTTCTTGAGAAAGTTCTTTATCCATATCAGTGCATTGGATGTTATGCCCATATAGGATGGGAACAATTACTGATTTCTTCCAGGTTTTTGGTAATTTGCCAGAGCTTATGAATGATTGCAGATATTTAGCAAGTTTCTTTTAGAATTTTCACCTAAGTGAGTGATCATTTGGCCAAAAATGAGATCAGGTCCGGGGGACTTATTTGGATCAAGGCATTTAATGGCAGATTCAAGTTCCGCAGGACTATATTCAGATGTAAAGATGCTATTATCAGTAATTTTCCTGTTACTTTTAAGAATAGATTGGCAGTTTTTATAGATGCTTTTATCTTCAGCTGTATACAGTAGTTTGCTTGAAGCTTCATAGTGCTTTGTGAGCAGTTTTGCTGTTTCTTTGTTTGTTCTGGCATTTAAACCATTACTGGAGACAACATTTGACTGAATGTTTCTCTTGTATGTTGGCTGTTAGATTGTTGGAGTATTTTTAGGATTTTAACCAAGTTCCGCTATTGAGACGTTCCCTTTCTTGGATCAAGTTTTTATCAGATCTCCTTCCACTTTTTTTTGTTTGCTAGCAGAGATGGTCTCTCCTACTTTATGGCTAGCTTCTATGAGTTTGTGTCTCATTTGCTCACAGCTGTTGCTCTGGAGTTTCCGACTGGTTTGGTCTCTTTCATGTATTAATGTGTCGATGTTGCTGTCTTTCCTAGAAGGTATCCAATTTTCCTTACACTTTCCTCTAGGAATATGTTTTACCGCGGTTTGGAGGCAGATGCCAAAAAGAGAGAGAAGTTCCTCAAGACTGTCTCAATTTGTTGGTTTGGCACAAAGGTTCTCTAGTTCTTGAGTAAATATAGGCCAGTTCGCCTTGCGGAAGTTCCGGAAGTTCCATTCCGGAAGTTCCACGGAAGTTCCATGAAGTTCCGGAAGTTCCATCGATTGCAAAGGGTGCTCTCTGTCTTCTGAGAACTGGATAATGATCACTGATGGCAGAATCTAGAACTCTCCAATGTGCTTTATCGACCGAGAGAGGTGACTAATGGCCGTGATGTCGAGAGCAGATGCTGTTCCATTTGTTCTAGAGACACAGGTAGTTTCCCCTGTATTGAGAATAGTTAGATTTAATTCGTCTGTAAGGTCTTCTACTTGAGCAACCTTTGAATCCAGCAAATCGCAATCCCAAGAAGAGCTCTTTGCGTTGAGGCCACCTAGAATTAATTTCATAGCGTATGAAGATGTGCAAGATCTTGAAGCAGTTATGTATCAATAGGTGAAGTATCAGGGTGGTAAGCATTTACCACAGTAATAGTGTGGTTTGGAAGCAAGGCATTTATTGCTTGAGCTTCCGCGCTGCCGTCAGAACAAGAGATCGAAAGGATTTCACTATGTTTAATTTCTGGTGTCTTGACAAGGAAATCTAGAACTCCCCCACTGTTGTTAAGTCTGTCCTTTTTGGTAATTGAGTATCATTTAATTTTGAGGTTAAGTATTGAATTTAGCTTTGTTTCCTGAAGGTAGGCAACATGAATGCTGTTTGTATTCAAAATGTCAGAGAGCTTGTCCACTTTCCTCTGAGTGCCATTGATATTGAGCTGTTAGAAGTTTATTGTCCTCTAGTTGATTTCTCGACGTGCCCCCGGGCTGCAGGTCGCGTCCCGTCGACTGCCACGAACGTGCTAGCGCGGTGAGTAGTAGGAATAATTGCACAATTTATGGGGAAATAGAAGTTTTCTAGAGTCCTAAAGGGGCTGGCATTTTTCCTGTTGGTCCGTAGAGAATATTTTATTTCCTCTCTACCACTCAACAGAAACCAATGGAGGCATTCCCGTATCCGCCACCTGGGGGTTTGCTCTGTAGTGGTTACAGGCTCTCTTGAAAGATATTGACATTTAAAACCGAGATTTGTTCAGATTGATAAATTACAACAAGTTAAAGTAAGTTTTATTTTTAAGTATATTAAGCCAATTTAGTTGAATGTAACAATACACAGTGTAACTTTATGTGCTCTGCAAACTAAGTTGTCACAGTGTAGGAAGAATATTCAGTTTTTGAAAATTTCATAGATTCATTTATTTCTTTATTCCCTTATCTTATTCTGACGTATTCACATCTCTTCATAGGTTTTTATATGTAATCAAGAGGACCAGCTGTGTGCTTTAGCAAAAGCTATTCTCAAACATCCAGAAGCTGGTGAACTTGCTTTTGGTATTTTTAATCCCAATGTTGCATCCATAGCTGTGTTTTTAGAATTATATGAAATCATCACTTCAGCAATCAAGGAATGCTCACTTAATACTGTTTTCGTTCTTCTACGTAAAGTGAGTTATATTACTTATTGTCATATATTGTCATTTTTCATAAATTATTTAGTTATTGAAACTCTTTTCCATTCCTTTTTTTTAACACAATTAGGTCGATCTTCATAGTATTCTGAAGGAAAAAGGTTCAAACTTCTGTGACAGACGAAAACTTTTTAAATTAATATGCAACTCCTTACTTGAATGTGGATCCAGTCCTTCAAAAGAACTGCGAATGGTGCATGATGTATGTTATTTTTTCTCTGCATATTGTGATGAAATTTTGTTAGCCATTGTAAATATCTTTGATGCTAGATATTATTAATGATGCTTAGATATTATTAATTTAAGATCGTCTGGTTTATTTTCAGCTTTATACAGGGTAAGTCAAAATGAATATAGCGATTACAAACGGCTATAACTATTTAATGAAAAAATATTTATCGATAAGATTTACACAGAATGTAGAAGAATCTTCAAAATTTTATATACAGAAGTCATAGATGTTCTATGTGACTTCCCTTGGTCACACGGACAACATCTAATCGGTATTCCATTTCACGCCATACATTCTGAAGCATTTGTTCATTAACCGACTCAAGCGCATTACAAATGCGTACTTTCAGTTCTTCAATTGTTTTGGGCAAGGGAAACACAAACACTCTGTCTTTCACATAACCCCATAGGTAGAAATCACAGGCACGGGACTAGCCATTTCCACTAATGAGACGCCGCGCTGAACAGGTTTCTTGTCGTTGCGAAGTTCGATTTCGCGCATGCGCAGGCATCCGCTTGGCTGCACGTGCGCTTTACGTTAATAAATTTTGAAGTTCCGTCTACATTCTGTGTAAATCTTATCGATATATCTTTTTTCATTAAATAGTTATAGCCGTTTGTAATCGCTATATTCATTTTGACTTACCCTGTATTTTGTTTCTTGCAAACTGATAAATGAGAACTATCCAATTACAATTTATGTATTAAAGCTGTAGCACTTTTCTCTTTCTTGGAAACACTTGATATATATATATATATATATAATATAATATTATTGTTTGCTTGCTTTTTCTTTTTGAAATTTAGATGATGAAGCATTTTTTTTAAAAAATAATAAAAATAATAAAATAATAATAATAATAAAATTACTGTAGAAAAGTTTTTTACAGTATGAAAAATCCATTATGGTAGATATTACGAAGTGCTATTATGTCTTCAAAATTTACATTATAAGTACTCAAATACTTCTCACATAATTGGTATTAGGATAATCAACGCTTATTTTTCTTCATAGTCTTCTTTTCAAACATTTTTCTTTAAAATTTTCCTAAGTACTTTATTTAATATACATTTATTTTACTTAAATATTTTTATTACTCTTAACTCATAAAGTTATATCATCAATTAACTCTAGAATTACAGAGATAGACCTGTCATTTTAATGGTAGATTTTTTGTAAAAATGTAGATTTTTGATAAAATAAAACAAACATCATAATTAAGAAGAAAAGATTACTCTTGCTTATGTATATATAAAATTTTTAAAATAATTAAAGGCATCAAATTATGGGTAATTCTAAAACACATTTAGAGAAAGTTAAATACTTATAAGATTAGATCTGCATTTTAGACTGTTACCACACTGATCGACTGCTAAGTAGATCAAAATTTTGGTTCTTCGATATACATTGCTGACGAGTCTATTTCGCCGAGTCGATTTAGGCGTACAACTGGCTTATTCTATTGAGTACCTAAATGCTTTTACGTAACTTACGCTCTACTGGCAAACTGTGAAAAATGTAAATCGCTTCTCACAAATGTATTAATGCTTATCAAACGATGTATATATTATAAAACTACATTGATTTTTGAATTTTTTGTAGTTCGACTAATCAAAATAATCTAAAAAATGGTAGGTTTGATTAAGGAAATGCAGTCTAATGTGAAAAGGAATATAGTATACTTTTAGAATGCTCATTAATTAAAATATAAAAATACAATATCCCCTCATTTCTAAGAAAGTAACCTTTAAATGTTCAGCATGGCTTATATTTTAATTAATTATCAGTATTAGTGAACATAGATGGTAGCAGCCTACCAACCAGCGTTTAGGATTAAATCCTCCTTGAGTTCGATAGTTTTTAATTTATTTCAAAATTAATAATTTTTAAATTGGTGACTAATATTATTATTAAAAATCGATTGTCTTTTGTCCAACAAATAACTATTGAACTTATGCTCAAAACTAAATTTTTTAATATAAAAGCAACTTGAATCTAGATGAATGATAATTATATTTGCTATCATTAGTAAAATGGATTAAATTATTTATAGCTTTTTAATCTAAATCTACAGAATCGATTGGAATTACTTAAGGAACAAATAATAGCTGTTAATTTATTGAATACATTGGCGAGTTATTCAAAATTGTAGCTTCCGTTTCTACCAGATCTGAAAAAAAAATCTTATTCTTCTGCTCACACATAGTTACCACTTAAATAAATGTTCAAGATGTCTAAGCATTTTTTTAAATATTTTCTTTGTTTTAATGGTACTCCTGGTTCTGGTATGTTATTAAAAATTAATATATGCTTAACAAATTATAAAATGTCCGAATAAGAAAAATCTTGAATTTTTTTATAATGAGCAAAATTAAAGTTATTATTTATTACCAGTAAAGTTATACTTAAAATTATTATTCTATTTAAAAGTTACAGTTTTTCTGTGGTTCAAATATCATGTGAATGAACAATTATTTTAAGGATTAGAATGATTAAGGTTTTAATAAAAATGTTGATTAATTTAATTTAAAATTATTAATTAAATATTATTCAAGAACAATCCCTGGCCCTACAAATAATATAGCAGCTTACCCCTCCTGGTTGTTAAGCTGCTACACTTCCATTATTCTGTTGATCTTTATAAACTACTAATTAAACTTGAACTATGCTGAAAGTATGAACTTTATATTGATAGAAGTAGCTGGATATTACACTTTAATATTTGAAAGAACAAAAATAAAGAAAGCATACTACTAATATACTAAGCTTCGTTTCAAATCAAATTTCCACCCTATATCTTCCTCTCGTAAGATAATCATCTTTTCGTTAGAAAATTGATCAGCCATGGATTAGCTATTGGAAATAATGTTACGAATTATGAAGAAATTCATCTACTTTTTCTGTAAGTGATTATTATCCTTTCATCTTCAAATATTTAAAGCCCTTTCTTGTTAACATATGACAGAATTATACAATTAACTCATCTAGTATTATTAAAGTCGTTTTTATTGTTATCTTGCCAAATTATACATCACTTCAATGGAGTATCCAGAAATGGCATCCTCATTCTACCTCACGATTGGGAATTATTTTTATGGAAATTATTCAGAGTTGGCTTCGGTGTGTTTGACCTTTCTGATTATCTTTTAAAATCAATCCATGTGTTCTAAAAACAGGATCTTGTTCGGTAGAAGACTACTTTTTTTCAACCCATTTTTAAAATACTGTATTTTTGAACACAAACCTTGTTTTAGTTTTTTGGGTATACAATGTATGGAAAATTAAGACATAATTTACAAATTAAGTTTTGAAGATTAAAAATATGGCTGGTCTTTGTTAGAAGCGAAATTTTAAAATAATAAATATATGCATATGATTTCTGAAACTTAATACAATACATTAATATGTGATTAAACTGAATTTATTTGCGATTTTAAAGTTATTCAAACTTATTACTTTGTACAATTGACTAATATTTGTCTCTACATTTTGCGCTTAATTAAGTTTCATTTCTTATAAAATTGATTTTGACAAACTGCTTCTATTCTGTCTGTGTAGTATATCAATTGCAAAATAGTTCAGTGGTAATGATATATTAAAGTTGCAGAGTTATCTCATTTTGTATATCATTGTCTAATGATTTTTGGGGGGAGAGGGGGAGATTTTTAGAAATACCATTTTAATTATTGTACATTATTTTTTAGGTCCTCACTAATCATTTTTGCATTACTTTGCTGCGGACATTTCCTGAATTTTATGAAGATACTATTTCTTTTGTTTTGGATGGTAATGTATACTTAAATATCAATATTTGCTGTGATGTTGAACATAGAATATGGCTTTAAAACTACCGATTTTAAATGTATCAATCAATCAAATAAATTTATTTTCATGAACTCAAGACATATATAAAATAACATATTTGCTGTTTATAATGAAAATGTAGAAACAATTTGTTTAAGGGTACAAAATGTCCAATCATTTGTCTCTTTTTCTCTGTATTATCCCCTCTTTGATTGAATAAGTAGATTATTAGATTGCTATACATATTAAAATAGTTTAAACTGCTCTCATCATGATCTTGAAATTGCCACGAAATTTTTCAAGATTAAGATATCTTTAACTGTGCTAACTAGTTCAATGTAACAAGTTTCATGCTATATTTTATGTGTAGAGTGAAATATAGCTGGAGAGTAATTACACTCTTAATTGCAGTAAAAATTTGAATCATTAAAATGAAACTATTCTGCAAATATACACAAATATGAAAAATGAATACTTTTTCTTTATCCTTTCAAGAAGGAAGAGTAGTATTGCAATGTTCATTCAAAAATTATAATCATGAACGAGAGAAGTGTATTTGGATAATGCATTATAGAAAAATGCCAAAATTAACATTTCCTCATCAAATGTTATTTCAACAGAGATCATTATGTCTTCATAAAAGTCTTAAATGTTAACGAGAAAGTAAAACTGAAAAAGGGGTCAGACTGGCCTAAAATTAGAATTCGAGTTATTTATTTTATTAAAAATAAATTGAAACTAGAAAAGCAGAGATGTAGTTAAAGAATAAATATTGTAATTCTTATATAATGCTTTTATAATTGTGCGGTTGTAAGCTGTATTTTGAAACCAAAATAGAACTTACTCAGTTTAAAAAATGATGCTTCCCTGAAAAATAGATATTCATCTGTTTATTAAAAAAATTAAATTGAAAAACAACCTTTTAGAAATTATCACATTAATTTTTTCTTGTCTTATTGATTGCTTTCTTGATTCATAAATTCCTTCCTTTTTATAAACTATATCCTGGGTCATTCGTTTTTACATCATGTTCTAATTACATTTATTTTTTTGTTCCATTTATCCATTATTTATTTTTCATTATTTTTTTATTTAATTTACAATCTTTATAGTTTTACAGCCTCTTTCAGAGCACTGGAATGAAGTTGTCATCACCATGTAATATTAAATTATTAATCAAAATTGCAGAAAAGTCACAGAATTATATTTTTAAATATCATGAACCTTTTCCAGATGACACTATTGTTATTTAAAGTGTTCCAGGAAGGTTAAAAACACCACTCTTCATTTATTTTTCCCCCTGCTGAAATTTGTTGGGGCCTTGTAACTGGGTTGTAGTTAAATTTTATCAGTAGTAATCTGAAGATTTTAATACATTACAAATCTAAGGAATCTGAGGAGAGCAAAAAAATGTAACATAAATTATAGTGGGATAATACCATATATTAGTTTAGTGGTTATGTTTCAAATAACATAAGTGTAGTTTTACCAGGTGCTTTGTGAGGCAGAGTAAATTTTGATGATTATGTATCAATTCATGGACACTAACATTAACACTTTAGATAAATTACTTTTCTGCTTAGCATTACAAATTTACAGTAGTATTAAAGTTAATGTCCTTCTGAGTTTAATATATTTTTACTAATTTTTTATTATATTTTTTTTTCAAAAAATGAAGGAAAGGCTGATAATTTATATAGTCATCACAATTTTGTAGTGAAAATATTGCCACAGAAAAGAATTTATTGTTCTGTTTTATGTAACAGGATTATTTTGTACTATTTAAGAATACCTATAGCTTTGGAAATTTTGAAGCAATGGTAAAATTAAAAATTAATTTAAATATGTTCCCTTATATAATTTGCTATCTAGAATTTATTAAATTTATAAGTATTAATTCAAATTTCTTATTTGTTTTAGGGATGGATAAAGGCCAAATATCATTGAATGTTTGGTATGAAATTTTGCACTGCTTTGGTTGTTCAACATTAAATGAAAAATCTTCAATTCAAGTAATTGAAAATGCTCTAAAAAAATACGCTGAAAATGTGTTGTTACCTCCAGACCAACAGGTATTTTTAATCATTATTATATATCTTATCTATATATGCGTCCTAAGTGTAAAATCGAAAGAAATTGCAGCTTGGTTGGTTGGTTGATTGTGTGTGTGACTTTTGGGTAGTTTAATGGTCGAAGAGAGAGAATATAATTTTCGAATTTTAAATGTTTTATTCCATCCTGGCAGGAATTATTTATGTACAAGCAAGGTGTGACATGTTACGTCACTTCACAGAACGACATAAAAACGAAAAGAAATGTTTATTTCCATTATTATATACTGTGAGATTTTGATAGGGATTTCTTTACACATATCGATTTAAGTAAGAGAATTATAGAGTTATTTTAACTCTTTTAGAAGCTATTTTTTTTCTTGTCATAGTACATTAAAATATTTTTAGGATTGAAATTGGCTTAAGAAAAGTGAACTTTTATCTTATTAGATAAATTTAATTTGTTTTATTAATTTGGTTAATTAACAACTAAATAAAAAAAATCAAGACAAATCAATTTGTGTGAGGTACTGAAGCATCTAAATTTCTATCTTATTGAAATATATGTCAAAGTTTATTCCAAACTATATAACTTCATGCGAAGATTGAGGGATTTGGTGGGAAGTATATTTCCCTTGACCCTAAAAACAGTTGCAAGAATGTGTTAGATTGTCAAATTAAAAAGTTGATGCTCTTAGCTCCCGTAAACTAAGCTTTAATATACAGTCATTTGGCGCGTTTCGAGATAGACAATTTTTCGGTTGTGTTTTGTTTGGAGTAACAATTTTTCTTTGTTCTGTTTATCAGAACTTTGTAAATGGAAACACTATTTCTGCATCTCGCACCACAGTCAGCCATCTCGCTAGAATTTGTCAATAACTTTTTTTAGGCGAAAATGATTGTACATCATCAAAGTTGTTCCGTTGTTCATGAGAAAAACATTCTTCACTTAAATCAATTCCAGCAGTGTGGTGCATTGATCTTTGGGCAGTATTTATTGTCATAATGAAACAGAGCCTAATTGAAACGAAACACATTTAAAAGAAAACGGTAAACCTATGGTAACGAGAGAAAACTTTGATATTAAAACTGATTCTTCTGCATCAGAGCCAGTTAAAAGTACTGCCTCAAAGAAAAACGTTGATATGCAATCATTTTCATCCCCCCCCAAAAAAAGTGTATCGCTACATTTTAGCGAAATCATCGAATGTAGCGCAAACAGTAGCAATAGCGTTTCCAATCGTAAGATTCCGGTAAACGCTGCAGCATATTAACGAAATTTTTTTTTAAAAAAAATTCCGTAAACACTGTAAAATGGAATGCACGCAAAAATAATTTATTCGAAAATAATGAAATTAAAAAAGTATGTACTGCAAAAATTAATAAATAAATAAATAAAATAAGGTAAGTGAACAGGAAAGATCGAAATACAGTAAACAAGCAATAGTTTTTTTTAAAAAAATGGTCGCAATGTATCCCCAAACGAAGCGCCATCGAAAAATTATTAACATCTCAAAGTGCTAAATAACTGTATATCAAAGTTGAGCTTTTAGTTGGCACTTTCTAGGGTTACATCAAACAAAATATTTTTGCTGTGTTACCAGGAGGGAAAACAGCCAATATTGTTTACAAAAAAAAATAGTATGAAGAAAGTTGAATTTTTTATATATATAATTTCTACAGAGTTGATAAGCAAGTGTGGAACAGTGAGTACTATGACTTGATATATTTTGATATATTTTTTAATTTTAAAACGCCTTTTCTATCGTACATTATTAGTGAACTGTTTTGTCTTTTAACATAGCTTACTTTTACTTTTTTAACAATAAGTATTTGAATGTGTGCTATAAAAACTGTTTAGTAAATATTTTTGATGATTTCTAAATATGTTTTTATGTTTGTTTGATGTTGCTTGACATGCCCATGTCATATCTGGTGGAGACTAGACTTATGCCGGTAATCAGCACATGCACAGAAAGCGACTGATTTATGTTTGCCACAATTTCATAAGATAGATTCAGACATTCCATGCTTGGATATAAAGTGCAGTTGTTGCGGCCCTAAATTTTCATTTTTCACCGCGCATCGTATTAAAATGATGGAAAATTATGCAAAGATACATGATAAAATAAAAATAAATAAAAACAGATCATCATAACTCGATTAGGAAAACTTTAAAAAAAGAATAGCAAATAAAAGGAAAACACACATGCACACAACCTTGCATCAGAAAGAACAAAGAGCAAAAAACGTCTGAATTAATCTATGATAAGTGATTAATTTTTTCAAGTAAAAAAGCAACAACAAAACAGCCACCAAATTCTTCCGCATGTGCAGTAAAAAAAAAAAAAAAAGGCAATACATCGGCATGTTGCTGTCCCGTTGGGACCTATTGGCCGTCTTATAACTGACCGAGTGTAATTAGGACATTAAGTTTAAAGCTAATTTTTCCTCCTTGATGCTATGGCAGGGGCAACGCTGTGCGGGTACTGCTAGTATATATATTCTATACACATACATACAGAAATTCCTTACATCTTTACATTCATTTTAAAGATGTTATCTAAGATTTCCTTTCCTTAATGGAAACATGTTACAGAAATCCTTATCAGAATCTCTTCACAAAATTACTAAACAAATTTTTCTATTACTTTGCTCTTGTCTTCTGACGCGAGCTGAACATGATTCGCCTTTTTTCCTATGTACAAGTGATACCTCATGTGGAAAAATAAATCGGAAGTTATTTCCACAGATATCATCTTTTCATCCAGGAATCTGCCCAAATGATTTTTTTAAAGCTCTGGTGGTTTATATTTCATTTTAATGTTTGATTCTTTGCTGCAAGTTTTATTGAGGCTTCATGTGTACAATTTCTGCAAGTGCAATTCTGATCATGAAATATGATTCTTTAATTTTGATGCAAAGTGATAAATGCAGTTATTTAATAAGTTTTTAAAAATTATATACTTGTGAATTTAAAATTAAATCCTCTAAATCTTAATTAAAAATAAGATCATTATTTAATTAAAGCTTTTTTGTTAATCTTTTTGTCATTATTATTTCAACTAAATATTTAGTTTTTCCATGATTCCAGTATTTCCTAAATTCAACAATTTTTGTGGTATTTTGTGGCTTTTTTGAAGATTGTAACTATAATCACTTCTCAGAAAGTATTAATAATTTTATATTTCTTAACAAAATTTATGCAAATTAAGTTTTTAGTTTTCTCACATAAGTTTGTTCATTTCATGTAAAAGATATTAATTGGATCTTTAAAAATATTATAATGATTTTATTTTTAAAAATTGAAAGTGGGTGCATTGTTTTTTGCAAAAAAAATTAATTTCAGCTTTTTTGAAAGTAGAAATTAAGCTTTGGTAATAGGAGGAACATGAAATGTTTTATTTGTGTCCTGCTATTTAAAAATATCCTACTAATACTATGTATTTGACACAGAATAGTCAAATAGTGGCTTTTGCATCATCATCTGTCTTTGAATAAACAATTCCTAATGCTGACATCTATTTAATTTCAAATATTGGGATAAGCAATTTGAAAGAATTTCTTATATTTTTTTACTAAAAAAAATTCTAAGTAAATAAATAAACTATTAATTTTAATTAATATCAAGTGCAATATGTTATCATTGTTGCATAATGTGGGTAAAAATTAAGTTTATTTATGGAATATTTTACTGTCAGTTAAGGGATCAATTATTTATTTTTGTGTACTTGTTAATTTGCTATAAATTCTTTTTATTTATTATAGATTTTAAAGAATAAATTTTTGTTTTGTGTTTTCTTAAAAACATTATTGGTAATATTACTAAGTGAATTTTTTTTCCCTTCAGATTTTTGTATCCAGTCAGCCAATAAATGCTAAGGAAGTAAGTAATTGGTTTTATTTTTAATAAAACACATTTCAGGTGGTGATTTAGTTTCAGTTCTTGTGATTCACTATTCTTACTTTTCAGGTATCATTAACTTTAGAGAGATTTTACCAAAAATTTATGAACAAAAGAAACTCTTGTAACATTTATGAAATGTATGGCTCACATGTGAAACCATTTGGGATATTTCTTGCTGTGCTTTGTCATTCTATGTTAAGCATTCTGAATGAAAATGTTAATCAACGAGAGATAACAAGTAAGTGAAAATTTTTATTAGTTTATAAAATTATTCAAATTTATAATATATAATAAAAAGTATGCATATTTAGAAAAGGAATGAAACAAATTTTTAAAGTTAAAAATTGCCATTATTCAAGAAACAATAAAATTGACTATAATTTTAACTTAAATGAGAAAATTGTGCATTTTAATTTAATTGATAACCAGGAAAAATATAGCAAATGATTAAACCATTTGCTTATTCTTGATTTAATAAAATTCTTAAAAATTTAAAAATTGTCTGTAATGATATTTGATTGGGGGTAATATGATAAGTCAGAAATATTTCATTCAATTCAGATGTAAGCATGTTTACCCTTAAATGTAATTATCTAACTAACATTGCAGATATTGATTCCACAAAGTAAGAACAAAGTGTTTAAGATCAGATTGATTCTGTTAATGAATTTGCTTGCAACTATACAATATATATATCCTCACAATCCTGTATTACTAAAAAAAATCTTATATGTTTATATATATTTATTTGGTAAAGATGTCTTGATAATTTATTGATCATAGTAAATTTAAAAATGAAGTTAAAAATGAAATGCATTTTATGGAATCACAGAGACAGTTGAAAATTCATTAATATTGGCAAAAGCTTTTGATTGTTTTAGTTGCAAGACATTACCTAAATTCTATATATATATATCACTCTTTGATTTCATATTACTTGTTCTTATTAAAGATATAGATTGATTTTGACTGCAATTACTGTACATGCCAATCATGATAACCATAAAAGGGAGAAAAAAAATGATAAAATATACATAATGTTTGCGGTGTATTTTTGTCATTTGTTTTTTTTCGTGGGCCTCTGATTCAAAGTTAATTGGGACAGACTTTCGAAAGACCGATAGCTTGTCATTTCTAAAATGATAAGCCCATTCTTTCTCTTGATTTCTGTTAAGTATTATTTTTTTTTTGTATGCATAGAAAATGTTTTAGAGAAAGTTTTGTTTTTATATATACATACCATTCTGTATAAATTTGGCGATAGTTCGATTTTCTCTTTCGCTGATTTCCGCGAAATTCATTTTTTCTATTATGTCAACAGTATTTATGTGAGAGTCTAAATAAATCTTCCAAAAATTAGACTCTTCAGATAGCGGGATTTTAGTGGCGTGATATCTAGGGTTTTTTTAATATTTACGGGTTAGTTTCTAAACCAAAATTAAAATTATACAAACGAAGGATGAAGAGACTCCTTTAGAAAAAATAATTTATTTAGAGTTAAAGGGGAATATTTACAGGGGGAGTATTTACAGGGAAAATATTAAAAAAAGAATTAAAACATGGAGATATTTAATAATCAGAAAGTTAGATTATTTCCTCTAGGAGAACATTAGAGATGGGAAACATTATGACTGAAAATATATATTACCGCGTAGCCGCTGATCTTAGCAGGAATCGCTGACGCGTGAAGACAGGCGTCTTCTCTGGACGAAAGTTCGTGGGCCTCTGATTCAAAGTTAATTGGGACAGACTTTCGAAAGACCGATAGGTGGCGTTGTTCTGGAATGCAAACTAATTAAAAATAATGGTCCTCTGGGAAATAATCTAACCTTTACAACTCTTGCTTTGGATTTCATATATCATCGGGTGTTTACAAAACAAGATGAAGACAGATGTTGGTTAATTAAAATGGTTCTGTGGAATATCCTACAAAATCACCCTCTCCTGAAAGAGCTGGTCTCTCAGCTTTTACAGAACGTTGAGAGCTAATTTTTTTTACATGATCTTACATTTTACTAATAAACTAATTTCAGTTACAATCATGAATTTGATGAACTAAGAATGTTTATGCAATAACCACAAATAATAATATTCTTAAAAATAACAAAATAAAATACCAGATGAAAAGATGTATACTCAATGCTCACAATTCCGGATCTAGAATAAAGCACATAAAAATTCCAAAATATTTTATATTGTGAACCTACAATCGACTAAATATTAAATCATGAAATTCTTTAGAATATGTTGATAAAAAATGATAAGAAACGATATGAAAATACGATAATTGTTGCAAACGAATATAATATAATTATTTGAAACGAGCTTTACCATATAATAGCAATTAATTTCTCAAAAGGTATAATATGAGAAAGATGAAAAATAATAACTAATATTCAAAATTCAATTAGTATAAAAATGCTTCATTAAGTCAGCTGATGTGGTGGTAGAGTTCGGACCCTCGTGCTGACCGACTTTTTCTGCTTCATACCTATCTTTAGAGTTCACTCGAGTTATTTTATAAGGACCTAAGAACTTCTGTCTTAGTTTTAGTCCAGTTCCAAATTGAGTCCTTTGGATTGCTATTAAATCACCTTCTTTGTATTTTGGAGCTCTTTTTCTTCTTTTGTTGTAAGTCTTTCGATTCTCAGATTGTATGGTTTCGATGTTCTTTTTGGCATCTTTCCTTAGAAATTCACGTTGTTCTTGAAATTCTTCTGTCATTTCTTCTAATAGTAGGTCTTTGATTCGGATATCTTCCTTATTCCACATTTTGGTTCCTACTGAAAGTTCAAATGGTGTCCATTTAGTGCTTCGAGATATAGTGCTGTTTAGTATTCTTTGTAATCTGTCGACATATTTATACCATTTAGTCGAGTCGTCTAACGATAGCTTGGTAAGGACGGGAATCAAAGTTCTGTGTATTCGTTCTACCTGACCGTTTCCTCTAGGAACACCTGTTGCTATTTGTAAATGTTGTATGTTTTCTTCAGTACAGTAGTCGTTGAATAATTTTGAAGTGAAGGCTGAACCTCTATCAGTGATAATTCTTATAGGGTTACCAAAGGTTTTCTGTTGTAGTTTTAACAATTCCAAGGCAATTTCAACAGATACAGTCTTGACGAGATATAGCCAAGTAAATTTCGTAAATGCGTCTACTACAGTGAAAATTTGTTGATAGCTTTTATTTGTTGAAGGTAAAGGGCCAATGAAGTCGATATGGTACGTACTTAAGGGTATGTCTTCTTTAGAAATAGGATTTAAAAACCCTTCTTTTTGCCAGTTTTCTTATTAGCTAAGATACATGGAACGCAATTAACGATTACTTTTTTGACGATGTTGGTTATATTTGGAATAAAAAATTCCCGTTTCACAATTTCTGCTGTTTTTGCTACTGAGAAATGACCGTTGTCGTGGATCATTTTAATCAATTCAGTTTCCATTGCTTTAGGGATCACGATTAATTCTCGACTATTTAAGTATTTGTAGAGTATACCGTTCCGTTCAAAAAATTCTTCAGATTCTTGTTTCTCTAAAAGTGACTTCAATGTTTGTATGCTATCATCTTCTTCTTGTGCTCTTTTCAACTTTGAAGTTAATGTATCATCACAGACCATCATTACTGGATAACGACTAAGAGCATCTACATGCTTCATTCGACTTCCAGCTCTGTGCTCTATTTCGTAATCGAATTCTTCTAATTGAAGTGCCCATCTGGCTATGCGTGCAATTAGATCCTTCTTATGCATAGTCTTTTGAAATGTTGCACAGTCAGTTACGATTTTAAAACGTTGTCCTAAAAGATAAACACGAAACTTTTTTAATGCATTGATAATTGCAAGTACCTCTAATTCGTAACTGTCATACTTTTCTTCTGCGGAATTTGTCTTCTTCGACATGTAGTAAACCGGGTGTAATTTTCCATCGTCGGCTTCTTGTAGTAAAATTGCGCCGTACCCTTGTTTACAAGCGTCTGTATGCAGCTCTGTTCTTCTTCCAAACTTGTAAACATGCAAAAGTGGGCCTTCAGACATGATTTTCTTCAACTTCTCAAATGCTTCTTTTTGTTGAGTACCAAAGACAAAGTTTTTTTCTTTTCTAGTTAAATCGCTAAGTGGTTTAGCTATCTTTGAATAGTCCTTGATATATTTGCGGAAATAGCCGGTTAAACCAAGAAAACTTTGGACTTGTTTTATCGTTGTTGGTTCTGGAAATTTTTGGACAGCCAGTGTCTTTGCGGTAGACGGTTTAATAGTTCCACCTTCAACAATGTGACCTAGAAATTCGATTTTCTTTTTAAAAAATTGGCATTTCTTGAATTTAATTTCTAATCCGTATTTCTTTGCAACTTCGAACACAGTTTTAAGTTTTTCTAGACCTTCTTTCTCGTTTTTCGCTGGGATTACGAGATCATCTAAATAAGTGATTACAATTCCTTTGCGGGTAAGATCTCTAAATATACTTGATACATAGCGTTGAAAAACTCCAGGACTTGTGCTTAGTCCAAAAGGAACTTTATTAAACTCATATTGTCCATCTGGAACAGTAAAAGACGTATACTTTCTACTATCTTCGTCAACATCGACGTGGAAGAAACCATTACGTAAATCCAACGTAGAAAATACTTTTGCTTCTTGTAAAGTGTCCAAAACATCTTCGATGAGAGGTAAAGGAAATTTATCTTTTACGAGCTTCTGGTTTAATTTTCTGTAATCAACACACAATCTTGAAGATCCATCTTTCTTTTTTACAATTACGATTGGACTTGCGTATTCTGATGAACTCGGACGTATAATGCCTTCGTTAAGCCATTCTTCAATTTGCTTGTTTACTTCCTGTCTTTCTGTGAAAGCTAGTCGACGAGGTGGTTGACAGACTGGTTCTTCGTCTTTCAGGATAATTTTCATTGTAACGTCGGTAGATGCCGTTTTTTCTGGCTTGTAGTCTTGTATTAATGTTTCAAGCTCTTTCTTAATTTCAACATTTTCAATATGGCGCAGGTCTAGTTCTTCTTGGAGATTTTCGGCAGATATTTGCATGAGCAATACTTCATTCTCATATTTTTGGAATTGAACTCCTTCTTTGGTGAAATTTATCGATGCTTGTTCTAAAATATCTGATCCAATGACTGCTTCGAATTTTAATTTGTCTGTAGGTACAACATGCCAAGTTAGTAAGTAATTTTCTTTGTCCATTTCAAATTCACGTTCAAAGGAACCGATCGTTGTAACTTGTGCTTCACCAATGCCTGTGAGAAGCATTTTATTCTGTGATAATTTGGTTGGATCCATTATCCTTCTGCTTGTGTTTTCTCGTAGCAAACTTACGGTACTACCACTATCTATAAGTGCCGTGATTTTCGTCTTTCCGAAAAATATTTCCTTAGTGCGTAAACCTTCTTTAACGATGAGAGTGCAAGTTCCATTTGATTCATTTATCTCTTCTTTGGCATTTGATTTGTTCGTGGTGAACGTATTTACTTTCTTCGGCAGTTCTTTGAATTTCTGCGACTTTGAATAATTCGTTTGAGCATGCTTGGATGCATTGTAGCTCGAGTGTTTCTCGTAATTTTTGTTGTAACATCCTTTCTGAGCGCTGTCTTGAGTTCTTTGACGAGTTTCATACTTGGTGACTGGGAACTTCTTATCCGTTCTGTTATACTCAGATCTTCTTGGTGCTTCATATCTGTAATATTTTTCGATGGGTTCGAATTCTTGTTTTTTAACAAATTTAGATTGCATTTGAATCTTTAATTTTTCTAATTCAAATTCGTCTTTGCGTTTGCGTTCAGCGAGTTCGTCCTGCCTTTTTTGTTCCTCTAGCCTCATCTCTTCGAGGCGTAGTTTTTCTTCTCGTTCTTCTAAACGTAGTTTTTCTTCTCGTTCTTCTTGCTGTCTCTCCCTGGCTTTGCGATCTTCAACAATCGTTGTATGCAGGTTTTTTGTTAGGTCTTCGTCGTAATCTTCACTACTAGTAATTAGATTTTTGAGTGTAGCGATGGTCATAAATTGATCAGCTTCTAAATTTAATTGTTTGGCCAATACGAATGAATCTTCGCGTCTACCTTTGCCGAGATATGCCATTTTAAAATTTAAATTTAAACTTAGTAAGCAATTAAAGAAATTAACGAAATTGTCGCGTGTTCAGATAGTAACAATAATGTCGCTATAGTATGGCAAATTTCGTTTTCTCATTTATCAAAATTCTTAAGAAAGAATAATACTGCACCAAAATACACTAAATATACGATAAAATATGGAAATTTCCTTCATTCAGAAATATTTTAGACTATTAACGTGTAAAATTAGTTTGAATTGTTCGATATTTTAGTTTGCCTATCTCAATTATTAATTTCAACTGAAAAACAAAACACTTTTACAAAAACATTTTATACATCAGTTGTCTCATTTTCTTGTAATAAAGAGAGAAAAAAAGTTTGAAAAGAATAAAAACTAAATAATAAAAATCTTATTTTAAAAACTGTGATAAAATTTTGTTAAATTGTGAAAAAGAATTTAATCATCAAAGTTCTTTAGATAAAACTAAACACTCTAACTTAAATATAAGTTAATCACTTCGCGGAAAGAACTTTATTATTATTATACTACACCATTAAAAGCAAGCACTTGTAAAAATCATTAATCAGATTCTAAAAAGGAACACACGTTTGAATGAGAGGCATAATCTAAACACTTCAGATTTAGGATCAGTCGCTGAGGGCGAAAGATAAATAAATTTTTAATGAAGTGTCTGTGAGGAAATCGAAACCGAAACTAAAGAACTACGCACATCTGGCGAATGCCACTTAAGAAACAATATAGAATAGGATGAATCAATTCGTTTTTTAAATGAAAATATAAAAATATAACAATTTGAACATTACTCCCGATTTCCTTAATAGTTAAAATATATACTTATGTAGTATATTATTATGCATCACAAGTAGAAAAATAATATTTTAAAAAATATATACTCGCATGATGCTTAAAAATATGATCACATACACTTTAAAAATATATGAATTATTTCTTTTGCACAGCTAAAATCAATTTCATAAACAAGGCTGAAGTTCTGAAATTCTTCGGAAGATTCTTCTTTAATTAAAATATTAAGAGACAGTACCTCATATCACGGTTTCTCGCTGGCGTTGTTGATGGTTTCACTGGTGATTTTAAGATGTTTTACTTGTTTCCTTGAAGATCGACGGAGACACTGCTGATCGCCGCTGTAGAAAGGATTTCTGAAGTGGACGTAAACTGTTAGCTTTCATCTATAGACCATCTGGAGTGGTTTCGAGAGCAGCTTTGAATTATGACTCCACTTGGGCAGGGCGTGAAATGTGTTAATTGTTAGTACAGAGAGGCAAGCCGCGCGTTCAAAAATTCAGTCAGTTTTTTTTTCATCTTAGGCATTAAGCCAATTTCTTTTTTAAAGGGATAGTAATTTAAAATAATCGGATGCTTAAAGAAGATTTTTAAATCAATCCCGGCTGAGCCCCCATTATTTCTGTGGGAGTCTAAATAAATCTTCCAAAAATTAGACTCTTCAGATAGCGGGATTTTAGTGGCGTGATGTCTAGGGTTTTTTTAATATTTACGGGTTAGTTTCTAAACCAAAATTAAAATAATACAAACGAAGGATGAAGACAGGCGTCTTCTCTGGACGAAAGTTCGTGGGCCTCTGATTCAAAGTTAATTGGGACAGACTTTCGAAAGACCGATAGGTGGCGTTGTTCTGGAATGCAAACTAATTAAAAATAATGGTCCTCTGGGAAATAATCTAACCTTTACAACTCTTGCTTTGGATTTCATATATCATCGGGTGTTGACAAAACAAGATGAAGGCAGATGTTGGTTAATTAAAATGGTTCTGTGGAATATCCTACATTTATGCATTAATTACATTCACGTATATACTGTAGAAGTATTGTTCTATTTCAAGAAAATTAACTAAAAAATTTTCTTTTAGATTTTCTTATTTCATTTTATTAAATATAATTCTGCTTATGTTATTTCCCATTATTTGGCATTTATTAATAATTGTAACTTTGTTCGATTAATTCGTTTTTGTTGTAAGTATGTAATTTGTTGTAATTTATAAGTATGAAAAAAATCCAGAAGATAAAGAGTTTTTAATTTTATCCAAATTCAAAGTAGCTAAAAATATATTCCTTGTTTGTGCGATTGAATATTTTCATAATCGTTGCTACAATGAATTCTGGTGATTTATTGTTATAACCTATGTTTCGATCTGTATTCTGAAATCTGGAATGCAAATAACCATATTTTTTCTAGAATTATATCTTAGTGAATTTAAATAAGTCTCATAAAAAATTCTCAGATATAGACCATCTTTTGATGTCCGTAAAAGAATCTGAGAACAATTTTTATGCAAATTTTTTATCATAAGCGAAAAATTAGGATTTGGCATCTGAATAACAAATAAAATTAAGATAGTAAAGAATTTTACTGAACTAATCAATACCTAATGTCTTTAATTAAATGTAAATTTAATTATAAATTGTTTTAAGATAAATAAGAGAAATGGTGCTTGCGTCTTGTTGGAATTGTCTCCCGCCCCCTCACTCCGTTGGTAAACTTCTGACAATTTCTCTGAAATTCGGAGTTCTCTCCGATTGATAGTGTAATTACTTTATCCACCATAACTTACACACGGTATAAGGCAGGACACTGTTACCATAGTGTCAAAATCATAATTATAGTCATCAAATTATAGTGTCCGAAAATCCACATGGACATCTTTTGTTTAGCAGATTAAATCAAACTCGCCCTTTATATACTTTATGAACAGCCTCCATTAACTTCTTCCATATAAGAATAAATTTCCTTCATTGTTTATCCTTGTTTTTTTTTTTTTTTTCACTCTTGTTTGACTTCTATATAAAAGCATATGAAGGGAAGGGGGAGGACAAAAGAGAGTGCAGGTGCAAGCAAAATTATGTTTAATTATTAAAGGAATAATGATACATTTTTTTAAAGAAGTCTTTTGAATTTGATATTCTTTGTATACTACATTTAAGACATAGTATATGCCAGTATATATAACAAAAAAAATTATTCTAGTTTATTATTTAAAACTATTCAGTTTTTCTTTCTCGTTATTTTCATATATATTATTTTTCTTTCAGTAACTTACTGTCAGCAAGTGCAAAAATACTGAAGTCTTAATATCGGTGAATAATTAATTCCTTGCGAAAATATTGCTCTAATTTTTAAATTTTTGTAAGATATATTATAACTTGAAAACTGCCATTTCAACTTTTTTTAAAAAATTTGTTTAAAAAGTTTAAAACGTTTCTCTTTCTACATTCATTACCCTGTATAGGAATAGAACTCTGTTTTTAATTTTTTTAACGTCTATATAGATATTTTTCACACCATGTACAATATTAATAGAATGAATACTTCTTAAAAACCATACTTTAAAAAATATAGTGTGCGACATAAATTCGTACAAACTTCAGAAAATCATAATAAAAAAATAATGCTTGCAAAAAATTGCGGTTTGCAGGTATATGTTCAGATTGCCTTTGGATTTTGTTATTTCCATTAAAAAATGACCGATAGATATCGCTCACACGCCATACCGAGACGGTTTATGCAAATTAGGAAAACAGAGCACAGAAAAGAGAGTGACTTTATAGAACATT
This sequence comes from Argiope argentata, assembly GCA_026289955.1. Classification (NCBI taxonomy): domain Eukaryota; kingdom Metazoa; phylum Arthropoda; class Arachnida; order Araneae; family Araneidae; genus Argiope; species Argiope argentata. The sequence goes on from JAOUZG010050968.1 coordinate 17,756,583, forward strand.
TTATTTTGTATCCAAAGATGCTCAACATGGCTACAAGGTATTAAGCAAGTGAGACGCGTAACTATACCTATTACAGCTGCGTGTAAATGCCGGCATCGATGCCACCAACGACCAATTGAATGGCATCTTTCAGTTCCATCAAAGTGGCTGGAGAGCCCCGGTAAACACAGGACTTCAAGTATCCCAACAACCAAAAGTCCTCTGGAGTAAGATCTGGTAATCGGGAGGGCCACTCATTCTTTCATCCTTGGCTTATTTCTCTCCTCAGTACGTTTGTCTTGGAGGATCGTCTTAATGGAACCAGCAACGTGGGACGGGGCACCATCCTGCATGAAGGTGAAGGTGATCCTGCATGATGGTTTTCTTCGCCTTTATTCCTTTCACCGTCCGTAACTGTCGCAATACTTCAGTTGCGGATTCACCGTTCTTATGGAACAGTTTAACCACTAATGCTCGATCCTGTAGATATAGCATGTTGCTGGTATCGAATGACAGATCCATTTCCAGTCTTGTGTTTTATATCTATGCTGATTTGCATAGACCCTCTCGGTATGACGTGTAAACGCCATCTATTGAACATTTTTTAATGGAAATAAAATCGAAAGGATCTCTGAACATTTTCCCGTAAATCGCTATTTTTTCGAGCATTACTTTTTTTATTGTAATTTTTTGAATTTTGCACGAATTTATGCCGCGCCCGGTATTTCTATTATGAATAGCAGAACTTATGACCACATTTTAAGTGTTTAAAATCAAACTGCCTAATATAAGAATGGCAAAATTTCATAATTCGAAATTTGAAAAATTGAATTATTTACATGTACGTTAGAAACAATATACTTTGCTTTGAACTCGTATTTTTAAAAGAAATTTATGCAGTTTCATCAATCGGAGTTTTTACAAATATAAAAGTTACAATTTTAGTTAATACATTTGTTAAAATTAATACTAATTTTGATTCTTTTTATTTTCTTTTGCAGATATTTCTCAATTATGGAAATCACTGCATCATTCCTTTTACCCATGGTTACATCCTTCACAAAAAGAAACAAGTTTCATATTTCCTTGGTCTGATGAACAATTAGATGATGCGAAATTCATGTTTCAAATGTTTACTATTTGTTTGAGAAATTTTCATGATAAATTATTAGGTATGTTCTGTAGCTTGAGTATTCATTGTGCATGCATATGTTTGATTTTAAACTTAGTATCTATTTTGCTGCAATGTAAATTTTTGTGCTTTTTTTGCTTTTAAGATATATTTATCTTTTAAGTTTTTGCACATATCTGTTTTTAGCTATTTCATAATAATTGAAAACTGATCGAATTAAGATATTGTTTTTACTCTTTTTTTTATTATTTATTTATTTAAAATTCTCTGCATGCTAGAAGCTTTGAAAATTTTATTATATTATTAAAATTTATATAATATTATCTTACATTTAGTTAGCATTTAGAAGAATTCATTCAAATAAATTTGATTTTGTTCTTGCTTTGATTCTGTTTTTATTTCATTGATCTTGAGTATATATTAACTATAAAGATTTGCTTTTTTATATAGGATATAATTGTGAAAAATGTATTTTGTCATATTTCTGGAGCTCTTATGTGGAAATATATGTAACACCTGGATTAAGGCATTACTCAGTTGCTCTGTGTCACTCTGAATGTTTAAATTTGCCATGGGATCAATTTCATCCCAATTCTGAGGATTTGGAAGGAATGTGCTTTGTAAGTCTTGTTTAAATATAATTTAGTTGCTGTTTATGTTGTAATAAAGTGTCAAAAGTATTGTAAATTTCGGCAAAATTAACTTCCTTTAAATGTTTTTTATTAAAAAAAATCAGCTGTAATAGATAATTTTAAAAAATACATTCGAGCAAGCTATTACAGTATATATTCTGATTGTTCAAACTACATTTAATCCACTAAGTTGAGAGTAATCAGTTGATTTTTGTTTTATTTTGATGCTTGGTTGGAACCTTTACTGCCACTTTTATATGCAAATTTTGAAAAGATATTGCTATTTTTGATAAATTTTTCATTTGATTTATTTTTTTCTGTTAAAAATTGTTGATTATGATGTTATCATATCTGAAATTTCCATGGCTTGACACATTTTCGTGAAATGTTACATTTACTTTTTTCTTGATTTTTAGGTCCTTCAGAGTAGTTTACTAGAAAGTAAAGATTTTTTGGCTAAGATAAGTTTAAAAATACCATGGATTGAAATCATGAAAAGTATATCTGAAACAATGTCACCTGAATACGTCAGAAGTACTCTTGTAACTCTTGGCAAGTTGCTTATCATATCTGGATTGGATGTTTCATTGACAAAAGTATTCCTTTTACTCAAATGACTCACTTGTAAATCTGTTAATTAAGCTTTAGTATTTGTTTAAGTCGTTTTATATTGTTATTGAATTTATAAATTGTTATTGTTATTGAATTGTTATTATAAAAATATTTATTAAAGGTGTCAGTTTTTAATACCTTTTAAGTATTTGCATTAAAGGGAATAGTGTCTATTTAAAAAAAAAAACTTTCGTTCGTTTTTATCACTTTTTACGCTGCCATATATTATTAATTGTGTTTCCCATGTTCATCTATCTGATACAGTATTTTTCTTTCTGTTAGTTTAATTTTGATCTTTTTACATGTATCTTTTTAACCGACTCTTATCAATTTTGAAAACCACCAAAATTCTGTCCCTTAATTTAACTGTGACAGCCACAAATATTTCTACATTGTTAACTCTCATAAATGTGCAAAATAGATCTGCAAATACTTACTGTGTTATTATTTTTTTTTAGTTTTTAATTATAATAATTTCTACTACTGTCATTTAGTGGGCTTTTTGTAAATTGCTTTTAAATGCGTTTTAAATGACGTTAATATAATTAAACTGTTAAAATGACAAGTTCATACTTTGTATCTTAACTGACAGCTTTTTGTATATTCTTTAATATGAAAGACATTGAATGATAAATGTTGCTTTGTCTGTAAATAATAGCCTTTTTTTAAAAAAAAATTAAAATTTATGTTAAACTGGTAGATATAAAACAATATTATTTTAAAAATCATTTAATCAAATCATTTATCAATCTAAAATAGTCTCAGTGAACAATTTTTCGTGATGAAAATATATGCAAAGAATTTTATTTAGTATTTTGCATCTCGGGGTTAAAAATTATTGACATTAAAATGTTAAAATTCACAGAGCTTACTTACATATCTTTATTCATTTAAAATATGCTAAACTATTATCAAATTATTTCAAGGATTGAAAGTGAGAACAAAAATTTAAAAACATCCTTTCAATATAGAATACTATAACCGTTTGTCTTCAATAACTACCACGGCTAGCTTTTAACATTATTTATTTGTAGACATACACTAAACATAAACACGTACACAAACAGTTATATAACAAAAGGGACAACATAACGAAAACAATTAAGACATTTACGAAAAACAAAAGACAGTCCTCAATCGAGACGCTCTCTCTATGTTGGCTGGAGGTCGACTGGCTATGATGGCCGAGGTGGATACTGATCTAGGTGGCGCTGATGTTTCCTCTAGGTGACGTTGCCACAGTTCCGTTACAATACTTCATAATTATATATGATTATTTATCTTTATTTTCTCAAAATCAAATTTAAGAAATCATATGTATTAAATCATATGTGAAAAGTAAAGGCAATATGGTGTTTTGTTATACTTTTTATGGGGAAAATTTGAGTCACTAATTTTTATTAGTTTCTGGAATATTTGTTTTTTAATCGGTATCTGTTGAGAAATAAATGTCCTGGAAACAAATTTATGTGCATAGTAATAGTGACGAACACTTTTACAAATAATAATTGCTTAACGTTTTGAGACCAATTGCAGTAATTTATTTTCAGAGTAATCTTCATCAAAATAATCTGAAGGCTTTGGAAGAATTGTCATGGTATTTGATTTCTATAGACGATACTGATGGACTTCTGCGACTTTATTATTCCACATCTGACCCAATTAATCTATTGAATGAAGAGCTTCAGGGGAACTCTGATGTTTATGTTTTGCAGTAAGTAACATATTTTTATGCTACACGGATCGATCTTACTCTGGATTTTAAAAGGTTTTTATATAATTATTATTAAGTGTAAGTCAGATATTTCCTATAAACATAATTATATCCTAATTTAACAATTTAGCCTTTCATGATTGAGTCTTCTTATTTCCAATATTTACTTTATTTATTGTATATTTAAATATAGAAACAGTATTAATTTCGTATATTATTTAATTTATGATAAAGTGCATAATCTATTAACATTTTTGAGAATATCGACGCATGTTTCTGGAATATAGAGATTCTAGAAGTTGAACATATCACATCTTCCTTTTTTTTGCGATGTAGCCTTGAGTCATTGAGGAGATAACTTTTATGATTTACCATAAATGTTTATTTGGGAATAAATCGTTTTTAACATTCATATGTATGAAGTTCATTGGAATTTTTAATCTATGTATCAACATTTGATAAAATTGGAAGGTACATAGATTTCACTTGAAAAAGGATAGCTTTTTAATGAAATCTGTGATTTTACTAACAAAGGTTGCCTATTTACACAAATCTGTGGGATAATGAGTTTTGACCGTACTGGAAAATTGACACGACTATTTTCTCCCCAGTTATAAATATTGAAATTATAATAGATACTCAAATGAACATCCGATTTCAAAATTCCTTATAAAATTTCAAAGTTCCACATAAACGGCACAGAATGGTAAGTAATACATAAAGGGAAAATATGGATGTTTTATTCCATGAACAGTAGTTATCCTTTGTGTTTCTGTCGCGAAGAAAGGTATTTTGCAAATTGTTGTAGAGGCTTTTCAACGGTGAACATGGTGATCGGTGGAGTAGAAGGCTTTCTGTGTGCTGTCTTGGGCGCTATGTGAATATGTAATTAACGTATGCATCTTGAATTTCCTAAAAAAACTCCAAATTAATTCCAAGTACGGGTCAGAATATTTGAAGATATTATCATCAGTTTTAAAATAGTGAGTGTTTTTGCAAACGCAAAAATGGTGGGCTACAGTTTTACAACAGTGAACAATCAGATCTGCGAAAAATGTTAAGAGTAGGATATAATTTTGTTCGAAACCGAAAGAAATCCTCTGTCTCTGGCCATTTAAAGGCTAGACAATCCCCTGCTTACTGTTTAGCGAGTGTTAAGAAAAAAAATTGCTTTGCAATCCATACAAATTGGAATCCTTGCAAGAACTTAAGCTTTATTGATTACGAATATCGATAGAATTTATGTTGGAAGCTATTGAAATGAATGGTATTTGTACCCATGTGGTTTTCAATGGGGAAACAATTTGCTATTTGGGTAGGACAGTAAATCGTCATAATGTATGCATAACTGCTTGCAGTTTCTTGTTTTGGGGATTTGTGAAAGATAAAATTTATGTATCATCATTACCCATAAATGTATGCGAACTTAAACAACTTGTTTTAGCTGCTTTACAATTTCTCAGCAATGACACTTGGCTACGCATCTGGCTGGAATTAACATAATAACATTATTATAAAATATTATTTCAAATATTTCCGTGTAAAAAAATCTATGCTTTCTTGTGAAAAGAAAACAAACTTCCATGTTTTTCCATTGTATTTATATATTACTTATCATTCTGTTTCGTTTATTTATGACAATATAGCAATTTGAAATCTAATGATTCACTTTAAATAACTTCTTTTTTTTTCTTTTTGAAATCTATATGATTTTAAGGCTATCCAGCACGTATATGCAATAGGAAAGTGTATAACGCCACTCATTTTGCTGGTGAACAACATTATTTTCGCAAAATTATTTTGCTTCACGATAGTTTTTATTGTAAAATCTTAGAGGATTTCATTTTCTTTCCAGATTTCTCAAAATTGTTTGCTGTATGGTTGTGGCTCCTAATGGTGTTGACTATCCCCATTCTAATTCAAAAAGGTTGCTTTACTTGCATAAATATATCACAGCCTTGACTTCATGTATCTCTGATAAAAAAGAGTTAATTCTAAAGAATCCAGAAAAACTGCAGAAAGTTTTGCCTGGTCTTTTCACAGACATTGAGAAAGTGATAGTCTCAGGTAATTACCTTAATGTTCTCTTATGTTTTTTAATTATAATTTTGTAAGATATGACTGATTAATACTTTTATGAGATATACTAAAATGTATTTTGACTGTTTTTTTATCAGTGCACGGGATTATTGATTTTGAAGTAAATCACCTTTTTGAAACTTCATTTTGGATTTCATTTTATATCTTTATTATTAAATCGTTAAGTAGTGTCTTTTTTTAAAAAAATCAAAATGATATTTATCTTATGTAAATGTTTTGAAAGAAAAAACTAATTTGAAATTTCTATAATACACTGGATACACTTTCTATAACACACTGGATTTAGGAAATTTTATATTCTCACATTTTTTATTAAAATTCCAAAGTAATTAACAATATGGAGATTAAAAATTTTATCATATATAAGAATTTATTAATAATATGTATAGGGCTGTTATGGAAACTAATAATTTTGATATTTTCAGTTATCACTTCCTTTTAATTTTTAAAATAATCTAGATGGAATGAATTATTTTGTTACTTTCATGTTATGAAAGTAACAAAGAAATTCAAGCAAGAATTCCCGTTGAAATTAGTTAGGTAATTGTACTAAAGAAAATTTCAAAATGTAAATATATACATATACAGTTAAAGCTCAGGTCGATTGACATTTATTTACTTGAAAAAAAGAAGAAAAAAAAGCTTTTAATTCTTATTGTTCAAAACAGGGGAAGACTGAGAAACCTGAGCAAAAATTAAAAATCTGCGGACCGTTGAAAGCATTGTTCATAATTACCTGAGCAATATACATAAATACCTAATGGATAATTCTTCTGTTTCTTCCGAGTTCAATGAATTCTGGGGGGGGGGGATTCATTAGAATGTAAAAAAATATATATGTATTATTTTTTAACTAACTGTACTGTATTCTGTACTTTTGCTTCAAAAAATATTAATTTTCAAGGGCAAGTAAACTTGATTATATTTTTTTAATGAAAACAAAATTATTTTATGAATTATCAGTTCTTCCCCCCCCCCCCCGCTTCTGTCATTATTCTTTTTTCATTTATCTAAGAAACATCATTGAGATTCTTTCATTAACTGTAGAATCTGATTCATTTCCTTCTATTGTATGTTTAATGTACTGGAAGAGTTACATACTATTGTGATGATGTTTAAAGCCTTACCCACTATAAGCTTGATATTATCTTTCTTATAGGAACTGGTTAAATAGGTACGTTTTTATTGGAGTTTTGCTAAAAGAAGCTGACTTTAGATATTCAAATACTGTATATTTTAAAATATAATATGCAGTACATGCACCTCATTCTTCAAAAATTTACTAACATTTGAGCAGAAAAAAAATTTAAAAGTGAAGTCAGGTGGCTTTTAAACATGGTCCTCTGATGTTGAAAATATAGCCAAGTAGATGAAATGTATGGAATATTTTCCAATCAAGTTACTAAAATAAAACGCCAGGACGATAGTTTTTATTCTGGCTATTTGAAGTTAGCCCATTTTCCCCCCATTCATTTTTATTCCTGTATAGCTGATGTCTACATTTGGGAGGGGGAGTTAGTTACAAAAATGCTAACTTTAATTATGAATTTAATCGGTTAACAAACAAATATTTTTAAGTATCTGATATATGTGAGTATTGTACTGTGGTGTGTATTATAACCATGGAATGTGTCTGTTTAAAAGAAAAGAAAAAACTTTCATTTTTTTATTTGAAAATTAAAAAATTGTTTCATGTTATTGTAAATATCTACTCGTAATTTTTTGTCAAAATGTATTTACAAAATACTTTGATATCTATTTAAAACAAATACTGGTTTCTTGCCAATTATTTAATGCTATGAAAAGCTCTTTAAAATAATGAAAAGCGATGTAAATAGACTAATTGAAGACCAACAGGATCTCTATAAGAATTGCGATTAATTCCGAATTTGAATTTTAAAAAATGTCGACTTTGGATAAGGCAAAGAACGCCATGGTGTGCGTTATTCCTAATAGCACAGTATAATAGAACTGTTCCGACCCGCTCGAATGCACTTGGGAAAACTTGAATGGCCAGATCGCCGTGATAGCAACACGGTGATTAAGTCCTAAAGGTCATCATTAGCCACGGTACAACCCTTCCCTGAAGAAGTATGTTCCGCCATCGATGGGAGGTAGAAGCGCCCCCACTCTTTGATATGACCTGAAATGTGGCGTGAACCAACCATCATACTGGAAGTTTCTCATCCTCAATGACGGTACCCCCTCCCCCTGAGGGATCTGTACAATATAAATATTAGCCTCTAGTATGAATGCAGCATTTTTACTGAATTTAGCGTGTGATCCATCACTAATTGTTTGGTGGTTGATCCCTGACATGCTGTTAATAGTATCCGAGATTCGAATTCATATTTTAGAAGCTTTTTTTGTCAACCAAATGAAACTAAAAATTTTGAAAAACTGCATTTATCATCAGAAATTCGCATACCAAATTCCATCTATTTAAGTCAATGCATTCTGTTATCGTGTTGATAGGCTTCTGAAAGTACAGGCAGTTAATTCTTTTTTGGATTTAGCTCTTTTTGATTTTTAGTTATTGGGTTAACATATATTCGAACCGTCAGACATACATCCTCTGAATAGATTTTTCACAAAATTTGATAAATATTTACAAATTTGCTGTAAAAACTAAATATTAAATTTCATCCTTCTAGCAACGCATTTTTTAAGTTATCTTTTTTCTGGCGCCAGCGCCATCGTGTGAGTTTTTTGTAGATATCGGCAGTGAGAGTGTTCATTAAAGCAGTGAATGAGCGTGAAACTAGGAGAAAATATAACAACTCCGAGCCGAAGCGATAAAAGCTTGTGTGTATTAAGTGTGTAAGAATGATGATTCGTTCCCATTTTAAAAAGTGAGAGTGAAACCGAAACCGGTGGTTTTATTTGATGAAAAAATTTGTTTTTGAGTGATTGCGAGTGCCAATTAAAAGTGCAGTATCCAATTCAATATGAGAGCTATTCCCTTGATTCGCTAGTTTCGTTTACAAACTAATATACTTGTAAAATGACGTTACTTAAATTATTTTTTTAAGACTAGCTTGTATTTGTCGCTGTTAGGATTAGAAATACCAGTAAATCCAAAAAATTTAGATTTACGAACAATAATTGAAAGTAGTAACATTTTAAAATCAAATTACGAATTTATTCAAACTGTAATTAATTATGTTTTAGAAGAAAATATATCAAAAAAAGGTAATGAAAAATCTCAAATTAACATAAAAATTAAAATTTGAATTTGAAAATATTGAGCTGAAGCAGCTTAATAAAGAGTTTGAACTAACAAATGCTAAGGATAAAATGGCCCTAGAACAAGTAAAAAAAGATAAATATCGAGTCTTTTAGTATAAAATAACTTAATTAAAAGTTTAAATACTTTAACGATTCCTGTCCTTTCTAAAACAGAAGCATTCAAATTGTTCTTTCAATAAATAGAAAAATCTTTCAAAACTAAAAATGTCGCTGAAGAATTTAAAGCCGAAATTTTATTAAATATTTTGGGGAAAATGATAGGAAATTTAATGGTTTACTTAAGGAGGAGGAAGTAGAAATTTATGAAACGATTAGAGTTAGTGTTAAAGCAATTTCAGCCTTCTCCTCTAGAGTGTCTATGTCAATTTCGAAACGCTCAACAGTTAACGCCAGAGAATTGTGTTCGATTTGCATTTAGAGTTGCCTTTATGTTAGAATACTAATGTCAATTGAGGAGTGTAAGTGAATTTAATGATTTGCGCCAGTTAGTATCAGATAAAATATTTAATTTTTGTGGTCAAGAATTAATGAGTTATATCAGCATAAAACATTGGAAAGATTGGTACAAACCCCAAAATTTAGGTGGGGAGTTGGATTTTTTTGTATCATCCATAAGTTCGAATAAAAATGAGACAAATTTAGGTTTTAAACAAAAAAAAAATCATTAAAAAAGATTCGAAAAAAAGAGTCAAAAATGTTACAAGTGTTTTTTGTCCGATGTTAATGAGTCAAAGTGTTCATTCTATTTTGAAAATCAAACAATGCCCTTTTGTACAAAATTTAAACAACTTTTTGTTGAAGAGAGAGATGAGATACACTCTATGACACAAACATCAACGCACCAAGAAGCAATCATCCGATAGCTTTGAAATTTCGTATGCAAGAGTGTTTTGAACAGATATGCAAATGATTAAACTTTGGTGTCCATGAATAAATAGTTTGATCTCCAGCGGATCGGAACTGCGCATCCAAACAGATGTATATAAGGAGCACTTCTTCAACGGTTGTTAAAACTTTCGGTTTGATTGCGATTCAGATTACCTTTCATCAACTTGAAAAATTCCTCGCCGCAAAGTCGTGCTCATTATGAGCTACTGTTAGAGTTTGACAGAGGTCTTCTCACTGGATTGAAAAAGGCCGGTTAGACAAATCGCAGAATCGCTCGTCATTTGAGTCGAAGCGATGCGACGATTCGAAGATGCTGGCAAAGATGGGTGGAAAATGGCAGAGTTGAGCGTCAGGATGGTAGCAGTTGACCTAGGGCCACAACAGATCGTGAGGACAGAGTGATTGACCGATCAGCTGTCACGGCGCCTTCTTCATTTCTATCAACCATCAGATATTCAACCCAAACACCAGTGTCCACTATGACCATTCACAGACGATTGAGACAACGAAATCTACGCTCTGGATGACCGTTACGCCACCTGCCACTCACGCCTGCACACTGCCGATCCAGATTACAGTGGTACATGGCTCGATCAGGTTGGAATGGTGCCGACTGGGGACTTATAGTCCTTAGCGATGAATTCCGCTTCCAACTATCTTGACGATAATCGAAGACATGTTTGAAGGTACCCAGGGCAGGGGGGGGGGATCCTGCTTTCACTATTGCACGCCACACCGATCCTCAACAAGACATTATGGTCTGGGTTGCCATTTGTTTTGATAGCCGGACACCTTTGGTCATCATTAGTAGTACAGTTACTGCACAGTGGTACGTCGATGACATCCTAAGATCTGTTTTTCTACCGTTAGTTTTGCAGTACCCTCGGCTGGATTTTCAGCATGACAATATCACACCACATACGGTACGTGTTGCTATGAATTGTCTGCAAGATTGTCAAACACTTCCTTGGCCTGCCAGATCTCTTATCGAGCATGTCTGGGATATGATGGGAAGGCTATTGCATCTACCTCGGAATGTCGATGACCTCTTTCGACAATTGGAGTGAATTTGGCAGGAAATGCCGCATGAGGCCATCCGGAAGCTTTATCGGTCTGTGCCACGCTGTGTGGCAGCTTGTATCTAGGCTAGAGGCGGGTCAACACCTTATTGAACTTGTTACTGTAACTCTGAAATAAATTATTCAATTGTTCTGAGGTTTTAATAATTTACTATTCTGTACATTGTCTTCCCATCTGCCAATTTTCGTCTCAATCGAACAACTCCTTCTTGGTGCGTTGATTTTTTGCTATAGAATGTAGTTAAAAAAATAGCGCCGTTGCTTTCTTTTTGTAAAAGAAATGTATTCATCTATAACATTTAAGGCAAAAACTTATAAAGTATGCGACTGGAAGCATCATACTCTTCTGCCTTTCTCGAGACATTTAACAAATCATCAAAATGAACGTGACTCTATTACTGCGCATCAAATAAAAACAGTATTGTTCAGGATCATCGTTTAGTGAGAATGCAAAAGTATTTCTCCCATCTTACCCTCTTGTTAACTTTACTGACGTCAAACAGTTCGGGATATGCTCATAATCAGAAGTCGCCTCAAACAAAAAAAAAAGAGTAAAATCTCCCTTTTTGAGCCCTGTAAATGTTTTATTCGAGATACGTTTGGTTTTTCGCAGGAAGTCAAATGTTTATTAGACGTCGAGTCGATGACTCATCTTATGAGCAGGCAATATGCTGACAAATTGCAAAAGAAAAAAAAAAGAAAAATCAAATATTCTAGTAACTTGTTTAAATGATTCTTCCATGTGTGTTCAAAATTGTTTAAGTGTGATAATTTCAAATTCTGTTATCAAAAATATTGCAAGGAGGAGCAAATCATCCAAAATTTATTCAGGTAACGTTTGAACTTTTATTGGAGCGAATAGGGAAATCAAGAAATTTCTTCAGATTGTAATTAATCAACATAAAATTATTGCCGACTATTTAATCTCAGAGTTAACGTTATTTATTTTATAACTATAAGAAAAATTTTTGAGGGTTCCTTTATTTCTGAGATAGGTATTTTTTCAGTATTAATTGATTGATGTGCACAAAATGACTATTCTTGTACAATTTATTCTGTTCATATATCCTCAACCCTTTTTACCACGTCCTTAGAGTTTGTGGTAGTATATATATATATATATATATATAGGATGGCTGTTAACAGAAATGGCGAATCTCAAATTATAGTGGATTTCATTAATGAAAAATTCTAACTTCACATTTACTTGGCATTTTCCCACAAATGAGAATCGGGGAAGTTGCGGAATTCTCAATAATTTTAAAATAAAACAACACATCTTTACGAAACGAATAGTTCATTTCAGCAAAATGAGTAAGTCATTCCAATAAACTAATAACGTCATTTAAAATTATTTTTTCTTGGAAATTAAGAAAGATATATATAAAAAAGTGCCTTATTTGCCAATATGTAACGATTTATTACTTTCATTCAGTCAACGTTTTTCTCGAGATTGCTCCACATATACTCGTAATCTACATTTGGGGAAATTTCCGAAAATTCTTAACTTATATGTGAAATATAATAATATTTATTACAAATGTTAGGCACTTAATATTTAAAAGTTCTGGGTAGGACTTTTGTTTTTTTGCTGAAATTGGAAATGTATGGAATATTTTATAATAATGTTTATTTATTTGTTAATTGTAGAAAAGCCAGAGCAACAAATGAGCTACGCCTTACCTCTTGTAAATGAAGTTATTGGATTTTTAAATAAAATCACAAATTCAAAACTTGAGGGCATGATATTAGACTCTTTAGTGTTGTGGTTGAAAGCCAACCCTCGAAGTCCTTTGCTTTTGCCTTGTCTTCAAACTGCTTGCCGGTGCCTTAATCAAATGACAAGTGCTGTGGTGATAGTAGAGTGCTGCATTGCAACTCGCTTTAACACAGGTAAATTTCAAACATGCCTGTTTGAACTATAAAACGATTACTTGTATACTTAAATTACTTATTACAATTATTTACTTCTGGAATATTCTTTTTTAGATCTTCATAATCCGTCTGAAGTTCATGGTATATGGGAGCTAATTTTGACCTGTTTTCAAATCCGCAGTTCAATGCTAGAGGACTTCGTTCATGCGTGTGTCAATAAAAATGCCTTTTTGACTCTATACTGTTATTTGCTTGACATGATACCGAAAACAACAACATCTGAAAGTAAAAAAATGCTACTTTTGAATTTAACAGATTGGATCAATCGGTGTGAAGTAACGTAAGTGTTTTCTTTGTAAATGTTGCCTTCAAATTAAAAGAATTTTAGTAGAAACTGTGACTCAAAATTCTTTGTGTATATGAGAGAAAGAGATTGCAAACATCTTAACAAACTGTATTTATTTATATCTATAATGAAATCAACATTTCAGTTAAATATATTCTTAACTTTTCCCTTTATTTGCCCCGAAAAATGTGTTCTTATGTTTAATAGCTGAAATTGATAATGAATGAAAATAACATTTAAATTTTAGTTTAATTGTTTGGTTATTTTCTGAAATAGAAAGTTGAGAATTTTCTTAATTATATTTGGGATTTCAAAATATGTTTTTGAAAATTCTATTACTGGAATGCTCTTTCTTTTTTTATAAAACTTTTCAGTATCAGTATCTGTGTGAAAATAACTGGAACATTTTTAAGATTATTTCCTGGAATGAAATATTGTAGAATAATTCATTGCGATTTTGTTTTCTTTTGTTTGTTTAAAATTGTATATTTTTAAACAAATATATTGATAGTTGAATTAATGTTGATTGAATTGATAGTTCAATCAAATAACCGATAATTTAATTAATGCTTTACATTAATAATTAAATTATATTTTGAATTAATATTCTGATTCTGGATTTATTTTTATATTTAACAATTTTAAATCAAAAATAATTTATGAATTATAAAATCATATTTTTCAAATATATTTGTCAAATTTTTTCTTCTTAGCCCAGTTTAGTTAAAATATTATTTCTCATTTTGGAAAATATCATAATTAAATTTTTTTAATTATTTCGGTCAACTTTGGTTTGAGAAATTTTCATTTTAAAATGAAATCAAGTCTATTGGTTATACTAATTTGTTTTCTTTTCCACAGTGAAAATGATGAAGCCAAGTCTCTACTTTTGTGGGATAAAGTACTGGAATTGAGTATTATGTTAGCCAATGAAGATAATTTACAAGTATTAAATAATTTTGCTTTGCGTTTCAATTAATTATTGTTGTGACTCTCTGTTAATAATTTGAAAAATGCTTTTGTAAAAAAAGCAGCTTTGAAAGAGGTGTTCAAAAATATAGCGAAGAAAGCATTTTTTTCCCCATATCACTTTAAAATTTCAAACATTGGAAATAAATAATTCAATAACTATACTAAATTATAAAAATAAAATAAAAAAATTGAAGAAAAGTAATAGCAATTGAAAAAAAATGTCACTTAAAAAAAAACTTTTCAGGGATTCTGTTTTAATTCCTATTAACTTTTTATTCCAAAATGTTATTTAATATGCTCTTTTTTAGTTCGACTTAATTGTTTCACATCATATTTCTTTTTCTTCCTTTTTATTCATAAGGCTGAGCATATATTAATTTTCTTTACGTCTATACATTTAGAAGCTCTTTTAATATTTTTCAACATATCATATTTTGAATTTCTTGTCTACTCAATGACAATATTTTGTTATATTCATTCTCCATTAGTTTGTGTTGTGCATGTTTGTATGAACACCTCACTTGAATATACTATTTTTCTGAAACAGTTTTTTTTTTTTTCTGCTGTTTGTATATCATTATAAATTGTTAATACAGATTTTTTTAAAAAGGGAGAGTATAAGTATCTTCAAAATTATTGTGATTCTTACATTTGATATGGTAAAGGCTATAGTTTTAACAGATATTTGATTTATTGTTTTAGACTAATACGAGTTTATCATCAACATAGGAGAAGTAATTTAACTTGCTGTTGTGATATATTGGCTGAATTCTAGTTTAATAATTAGATATTGGAATTTGATGTCTGAATTCTACAAATGAATAACCAAATTCTTGGAGTAATTAATGGGAAAACTATTTTTTGTTTGGATTACAAAGCTTAAAATGATTCATTATCCTCTCAGTTAAAGTGCCTCTGAAAATACTTCTTTTCTTAACTCTCCTTTAATTTTTAGATATTATTTTAAAACAATTGTTTAATACTTGATGTATTTGATGTTTATAAATTCAATATTTCTATAAACTAAATACTTAAAAATGTTAATATCTATATCATTTGATAATCACAAATAATAGATGGTGCTATAGAAATACCTTGCTCTTATATTCTTTGCTAAATACTTGTATCGTTCATTACAGATTGTCAAAACTACGCTTTCAGCATTTTGTCGTAAGCTTTCAATTTTGGGGGAAGACAAATCAAGTGATGGATTCTTAGGTGCTGTTGGCTTTGGTCGCTCTTCAGTATTATCTGTCAAGTAAGATCAATTAAAATATTTATATATTTACAAATTTCGTACAGATTTTAACAATTGAAACTTTATCTGATTGAAGACCTAAAAGTTCTTCCCATTCAGTTTCAGTAAAGTAATTTTTTATGAGGCTTTATGATAAATATTATGACGTATTTTGTGCTGAAGAAGAAACGTAATTATTTATGCAATGAATATAGGTTTTCGCACATATTGTAGAGTCTGTTGAAATCTTGCTGCGTTTCTACATTCATTTTGAAGAATTGTCTTGAAATTTCTTGGTTTGATTTCTATGTGTATCCTTATAAATATTCAGCATTTCACTTACAATTATTTTTAATATGCATATTTGTAAGTTTGAACAAAAAGCATGGATTGCTCTAATTAGGAGACAGTTCTGGATTTCCTAATTAATGCCCTGTATAATTATACACTTTGTTTTATGCTTTAATTTTCATCCTTTCCTAATGCTTTAATTAAAAATACGATTTGTTTCTTATCATATTAAATGTTAGTTTATGAATGCCAGAAATGTCGTGGACAATTATATACTTTAAAAACTTGGTAACTTTTTAGATTTAAATATATGATAAATATCAATAAACAAATTGTGTACACTTTCACAATCTTTTTAATTTTTTTAAAAAATATTACATTTAAAATCATATTTTTTGAAAAAGTTTTTCGTTTTCTGTTAAGTGAAACTAGTTTCTTATATTTTTGTTTATTTATTTTTGAAGTTATAGGTTCCTGTGTCGTGTTATTGTTGCATTTATTCTCTTACAAATACCTTTAAATGCATCGATACGTCTGCAGCCAATGGATCCCGGTCTTCTACCTGCAGCTGAAATGAAAATCAATCCTGTGATATCTTTAAAGACAATGGAGCCTTCGCCATCTCCAGCAGCTTTAGAAGCTTTAAAAAATGTGAAAATACTATTGAAGAATAAGCCATATTCTGCACTTAGAGACTTAGTCAATAGTTCATTTGAATTTGTTATAGATCCAAGTCATGCCTTGAGCGAAAGTCGCATTCTTTTAAAAGAATATGCGCTTCATGTTTTTCCTAAACAGTACTATCTCTATGCCCTTGGATAATTTATACATTCCATAAAATGTGTAACATATTTATGTAAATAAAGTTTCTGAAAACATTGATGTAATTTGTTAGTCTTAATATTTTCCAATATGACACTTCTCATATCTTCTGTCACATCATTGAAAAATGTTAGCACAAAATTGATCTTCTACCAAATTCAGAAAACATATAATGAAGTAACGTAAAATATATTTTTTATTTCGGGATTTCTTTTGCATTGCATAAACTGTTGATATATATACAGTGTCCTCCTACAGTAGAACAAACGTTTGTTTCTCAAAATATTATCTAAATTTATGTTAGCTGTCAATAAGTTTCATTAAATAAAGTGAACAATTGCATGAAAGCACATTATTTTCTGTGTTGGCTTGTAATAAAATCTTTAAGAAATCAATTTCTTAGTTGTTTTTGTAGTGAATATTTTCTCTGACACGTAGTAATACATATTATGCAATAATATGCTCTGTAAAAAAATACCCTGTTCTAAGGTTGCTATTTTTACATAAGTAAAAAATATGGCTTTAAATATTCAATAATGAAAGAAACAGTTTTTAAAAAATTTAATGCATTATTTTGAGGGAAAAAGGTTTTTGTAATTGGTGACAGGAATAGATTAATTTTAAGGATATTTAATTATTGAAGCAGACTATAAAGACATTCATTCATTATTTAGCAGACCCGTATGTTTGTGACAGGAAATGAATCCAAAAAGTCATTTCTTGAATTTTGGTAGAAACTGTGCTAGTCACCATCGTATTTATCAAGTATTGTTGCAGTTAATGCTATAATTATAGTGCTTGTTATTTATATTGAAAATAAGCTCAGTTGTGGATACACAAAACCGTAACGAAACTTATTTTTTATTTGTAAACTATTTAGTTTATTAGTAACAATTCAAAAAGTAAATGGCGTTTTTAGAAAAAAAATTAAACCAAGATCTGTGATCCTCTGTTGTACAAAACCATTAACTAGAATGCCCTTAACTTTAGATGAGGGATGCATAATCTATGGCTCGTGGGCCAAAATTGGCCCGTGTAGCCTTTGAAGTTTGCCCGCGAATGTCTTTAATGAAATAAAATATGAAATGAGGGTTTTTCAAATAAATAGGGAACATAATCTGATACGTGAACAATTTTACATCAGAATAAATAATTTACAGTTGTTCATTAAGTTTATTTGCTTTTTATTACGTCACTTTTCAGTTTGTTCCCTTCGCGGCTACCTTTGAGTACGAGTTTTCGTATAGGAGGAGCTCGTGGACGTAATCGCGACGATAATTCTAATAAACACAGCTTTCGTAATTGCAGCCAAAGAACGGATCAGATATTGTCTTTTTTAGTTCAGTATCATTTATTTTATAAAGTCATATAGAAATATTTTCGTAAAATGAGATATAAAGGGAAGAGGATTTTCAAAATCAGAAATTTCAAGATTCATGGACTGATAAATTGTGTTGATGATGGACAGATAAAGATTGTTTTATCTAGTACAATGATATGCTTGACATGTACTAGCAGGATTGCATTGGCAAAAGAGTATAACGTAAAGCGGCATTATGAGACGAAGCGTAAACTTTTTGCATTTATGAAAGGGTACGAACGATCTAAAAAATCGAATAACTCAAAAATTCTTTCAGCAGTCAAGCATTTTTTTTTTTTTCTTTCGGAAGCAGGCATCTGAATTGGATTCATTGTGGAAGTGAGCTTAGGTGTCGCTGAAATTATCACTAAAGGTCGACCGTTCATAGATGGGGATTTTATTAAAAAGTGTTTGTTGATTGCATCAGAAAAATTTTGTCCTGAAGCAAAAAGGAAATTTGAAAATATAAGCTTAAATAGAATGACTATTCAAAGAAGAATTCAACAGTTGAATGAAGACATTAAAAATCAAGTAAAATATTCTGCTACAAACTTTGTATATTTATCTTTAGCTGTTGATGAATCTGCAGATCGAACATCCGTGAACCAACACTTGTGTTAGTTTGTGGAAATGTTAAAAAATATTATGTTACGGAAGATATGTTGAAGAATGTTATGTCTTGGAATGTTTTTCCCGTGAAGAGCGAACAACTGGAAATCAACTTTTTTCCAGTTTCATACGTTTGTGCATTGCAGCTTCCTTTAACATGACCAAATGTGCTAGCATTACAACAGATGGAGTAAAATCTATGACTGGTACGAAAATTGGAATGGTTACGCTATTAAAAAAGCGCCTTGCCCAGTTTGGTGTAGAATTGTTGGCGTTTCATTGCATTATTCATCAAGTGAATTTATGTGGTAAAGAATTAGGATTTGCAAACCTAATGCAGTGTGTATCTGAAGGAATTGACTTTATTCGTAGTAATGCCCTCAAACAGAGAATTCAAATAATTTTTAAAGGAATTTGATGATTTGCCTTCTGATATTCTTTATTACACAGAAATTAGATGGCTTAGCCGAAAAGTTGCTCTTATGTGTTTTATGGAACTATTTGATGAAATTGTTACATTTCTAAGTGACCGTGGCAGAAATATTGGACGATTAAAAGGAGCAAATTCCCAGTGTGATTTGGGTCCTCTCACAATAACAGGCAATTTGAATGACTTAAACACAAAATTACCAGGAAAATTCCAATTCATTTTTCAATTAATAAATAACGCAAAGGCATTTAAACAGAAGTTATGTTTGTTTCAAAATAGACTGAAAAATAGAAATTTTGTGCACTTTTCCTACTGCTAAAAAATGCATGAAAATGCAGTGTGAAGATTAAATTCCAATTTTGCGTAATGCATTTGATGATCGTTTTTCAGATTTTGAAAAGTGTCAAACAAAAATTGATTTATTTTTTTCTCTATTTTCTGTTTATGTAAATCTAACGTATGAAAGTATGCGGTTAGCCTTAACAGATTTACAGAATTCTGATTTTTTTAAAAATCAATTCAAAGAAAAACATTAGAATTTTATAGAACATTAGAATTAGAAAAATATTAGAATTTTAAAAAGACTTACCTTAGGAAAGCAAAATGCTGTTGCATGTGCAACTTTTTGTGGCAGCACTTACATTTGTGAACAAACTATCTAACGAATTTAAATAAATCAAAAATAAGAAATAGAATAGGATTAGCGGCTAAGTGAATATTTAGTCCGAAATGTTGAATGTTTTTACAATGCGATGGATTAATTTGTGCTATAATTTTCATAATTCCGTTCAGTCTTACAAGATGTATATGCCCTAATTCAATTAGTAAAATTTCTTCAGTGAAATTATTGTATTCATTTAAATATTTTGATCCTACTTGACTACTTCCATCATTTTTAAGAATGATTTTCTTGATACATGGTTCTTTGAAAATTTAGTTTTGTTAAGTTTAGTTGGGTTTAGTTTTTGTTTCGTTAATTTTTAAGGCCTCAAATTATCTCTTAATTCAAAATGTCTATGTAATTAATGTAAATATTCCTCAGCATTTCTAGCTGGTATTTTATTTATTTTACTGTTAAATTTGATCATGGGCTAATATTTATTCGGAACATTTAATATTAAAGTGCCTCATTTCGAAATCGATGTACAAAACAAAATCATTTGCGTATAAGCTCCTAATTTCGTTAGACGGTTTCTCCCCCCACTCAGGTGAAGTAACAAAAATGAACTTTTAAATACTTGTACATTACGAATTAGTAATTTAACTTTCAAAAAAGCCAATATTGAGGTCAACAGGTAGACTAGTGTAGACGATTTGTTGTATGTATAAAACAAATAACATGGAATTAGACAAATAACAGTTGTAAATTAATAAGTAACTATCATATCAAAGATTAATAATAAGGAAAAAAACGAAACAAATTCCCTGAACCATAATATTAAAATAAACATTGTATTTAGAGAGCGCTAATGCTGCTACAATCAGAATACAAATGAAATGAACTAAATTAGCTATAAGAATTAAGTTTAAAGTTAAATTCAAATTCAAAAGAAAAAAAAATACAGTGAACCTAGCCTGAAGACTTTTTCAAGGGTCACCCTCAGGCAGGATACAAATCAGGGATTTTTTCTGTGAGGGGTCTGACATTTCATCCAAAAATTGACCCCTCGTGACCCGACAATCCCAGGAAAATGAGCTTTTAGAGATAAATTATCACCACAAAAATACAAGAAAATTTAAAGGTACGTGTTTGGATTTCTTTTTCTAATGACTGTGATTTGTTATTGTGTTTGAGTTTGAGCATTTCTCTCTAATTCTATTTAGATTCAAAAAACTTTTTTTAAAATTATTTTGCCTGTTTTTTTTTGTGTGTGTGCTTTTAATACTGGTATATTTTGATGATTTAGTTTCAGGTTTTACGGTCTTTTGTTTGATTTAAACAATTTATGTAATCTAAATAGATTTACATTTGCTCTTGCCTTTTTGTGATTATAATTTATTTCTGAAACCTCATTTCCCTGGGATTTTCGAGTCACGTAGGGTCAATTTTTGGCCGAAATGTCAGACCCCTCAAAGAAAAAATCCCTGGTTTGAATTCCTGCCTGAGGGTGACCCTTGAAAAAGTTGTCAGGCCGGGTTCAGTGAACGTTTTCCTCTTGATTTTGAATTTTACTTTTAACTTTTCTTATTGCTAATTTAGTTGTAAATTAATTATATGTAATCTTCAAAATAATTGTTAATGCAAACAATTATTGATAAAAATGTAATTTCCATAAAATTATATATTACTATTATAATGAAATCGAACTTGTGTAACTAAACAAAAAGAACTGGAAAAATGGATACAAAACAAAATACCTTCTAACTTGCAAATTTGGATTTGAAGGTTCATTGAGGGCTCGCAAGAATCAACAAACTACACTCGTGCACTACCTAATTTAAATTGCAAAAACTTTTGTGTTCACCTAAAAAGGGAACAAGATTTGATATGTTTCAAACCAAAAAGGTTTCGTAAGCGGCTGGTGAATGGTCCGCCTGGAAAATGTATTCGTGCCATACAAATAATTGCAGAATACTCATGATCATCCATCACGACAGTCCCTTGCCTTCTTTTATTTGGCCACCCCTAAACTTAGAAAATCTCTAAAAAGATAAATTTCTAGATGCTTATAAACTATAAGCATGTGGTAAATGTGGCATATTAATGTGGTAAATTTTATTAAAAGTATAAATATATTTGAAAGTGACAAAGTTTGAACACATACGAGACTCGAATCCATCGTGAACCGGAAAAATAAACATCGATAAATTATTGATCCCTGTCACTGCTGCACTTTACCTAACTGTGCGCAAAAGAGTTTTCATCCGTCTAAATACACAACTGTTTCACAGATTAGCTCATTTTCAAATGTTTTTATGATGAAAACGCGTTTTATACACGACATCAGTTTAATATTGAACAATATTTATTATTTAACATTTCATCGAACAAAATATCGATACGAGAAACTCATTGAACTACAAACAGAAAATTAATTCTGGAAAATTTCATAAAAATTCGAAATATTATCAGGTAATGAAGTTTAGTGACAAATTCATGGCTTTATTATAGGGTGCGGCAGTAAAACTCGGACAAAGTTATTACACCATAGAATTGAATTACTTTCTTTTTAATTTTTGTCGATTTCCTTTTACCTTTCATTTCAATTATATTTTAAAAAATATTTTTTAGTTTCCTTATTGTTTTTTTTTGGGGGGGGGGGGGCGGGGGGGCTTTTTTACAATGCCAGACAAAATATCTGCAGTTTTAGAATTGTTTAAGAAAGGAAAACGAAAGTAGGAAGTTACTCGTTTGTTTAATGTGATTCTGCAAACAGTGTCTGATGAATTCTATCTTTTTAAATATGACTGCAATGATGGTTTAAATCAAGGAAGTTAACAAAAATCTATGGTGAACACTTTAATACCCCTAAAGTTATCAAAAAGCAATTTCAATGAAATTCGAGAGTTTCCATGAAAAAGATGGCCCGTGAATCGGGAATAAGTGACTGCTCAGTTCAGATATTCCGTTGTACATTTTCCATATTTGAGAGGTGGGCTTGGCCGAATCTGTATCTTAGCAACCTGGTCATTAAAACCAATAATATCTTTTCTGCTTTTAGCTTGAAAGAAATTATCGAGTTAATAAAAAAAATTCGTCTCGGGATAACTATAGTATAGAAACTTTCATTTCTGATGTTGAAGATATTTTTGACTTATACGAAATAAAAAAATCCTAGTCATCAAGCCATTTTTGCAAAGAAATGCTTAACTGGTCCAAATTTCACTTTAATAAGGTCTATTTGTGGAATTAATAATTTGTAACAAATGAGAAAAACCTTGATAGAAGAATTTTCTCAGAAAATAAATGGTCTTCATTTACATAATTTAATTCAAGCTAGACGTTTGAAACCTTATGAAACTTAGCAAGAATATTTTCTGTCCATGAGATATTTGGCACAAAACGGCTCTCTTGACTAGTCGTCCTTATTTGATTATGTCCTAAATGACATTTCTAATTCTTCAAACAAAATTATATAATATGGCTGTAAATCCATTTCTGAATTTAAAGAAAAATTGAAAAATTACAAAAAATTCTTTAATCCTCTAAATGCTAATTGCCCCCCCCCCAATCCACCAATTCTATGCCAACATCTAATCACAACACCTTTACCCCTTTGGATAGAGCTGTTCACCCAATTTCTAAATTGTCTAGACAAATTTCCACAAATCCTATGCATATTTTCATAATTTATGCCCAAATACTCTTTGTGACACCGTTTCACAAGCAACATAGTTAATAATAAAACTTATCGAAGCTTTGGATCTCCCACCATTGTATCTTTCGTGCTTAACATTCTCAGGAATTGGCCGAGACAGAGTACAGATCATCGGATTTTTTCAAGGTTCAATTACAATTGAAGACACAGCACTCCCTACCGAATTTCATGTTGTTAGCGACACTTCAGTTTGCTTGCTGTCATTATTGGCATGGATTTTTTGCAACAGATTTTACATTTGGTACTGTCGCTAATGTGTATGAGGATTAAACATCTGTTGCTGATCTTTCTCACATAATTAATAACTAAATTCGCGATGAAGGTCAAAACTTAGTAGATAATACACATTTCACAAAATTAAAGATACAGAACATAAAATGAGTGTTTTATGAAATAATGAAATCTCAGTTGCACAACGTTCACGTAGATTCACCTTCGCAGAACAGAAAGTTTTAGAAAACAAAATCTAGGAATGGTCGAATGACAGAATCATTAAACATAGTTGCTCTGATTACGTTTCCCCAAGTGTTTTATATAAAAAGAAAAATGGTGACTATAGGCTCTGTATGGACTACAGAAAAATTAACAGAAAGATAATTAAATACAAATTTCCCTTACCATTAACTGAAGAAGTTTTATATAAACTTGAAGCATCTAAAGTTTTCACCTCTCTCGACCTCAAAAAGGGATTCTTTCATGTACCCATGAATCCAAACAGCACCAAATATAAATCTTTTGTGAATCATGAAGGTCAATACGAATTTTTACGTATACCATTTGGATTGTCAAATAGTTCTAGAATTTTCCAAAGTTTTGTTTATAGTATTATTAGGAAAACTATACATGAACATGTCATAATTGTGTATATGGATGTGTGGCAAGTGAAGGTCGCGGTACAAACCTGCGACGTTTGAGCCAGTAGCCGAGCGATATACCGTTCGAGCAAAAGGGACCCTTCAACTCGAAGGATATTATCTGACTATAAGGCTGACGCTACAGATGATATTCTCATTCCATCCCAAGGCGAAGCCGAAGGTTTACAAAATCTAAAAATAGTTTTCCAAACCGCTGAGGATCTTGAATTAAACTTTACAAAATGTAACTTCCTGAAAATAAACACATAATTCCTCGGGTAGGTTTTTGGGAAAGGTAGAGTAAAACCTTCACCTTCTAAAACACTAGCAGTTCAAAATTTTCAATAGCCTAAAACCTCTAATCAATCTACTAATGTTTATTAAAATCTACTAATGTTTATTTAAAATGCTTCTGATATTTTTCAGTTTAGAGGTTTTTCGTCGATTTTTCTTTATTTTTACTCTAAATTAAACCATTTGTTATGTGTAAAAATAAAAATATGTTTGGACTTCTAGTTAATGTATTATTTGTATTAAAAATCGGATTTATCTAGTAAAAGTAAGGTGTGTTCTCAATTTTTTGAGCGACTGTGTACTCGTATATATATATATATATATATATATATATATATATATATATA
>JAOUZG010050968.1:17781733-17811659 GCA_026289955.1 Argiope argentata
TATATATATATATATATATATATATATATATATATATATATAAGGAAAGTGAGAGATAATAATAGGAATTGAAAAATAAATCAAATCTGTGCTTGTTCTTGATATAAATTGTTAATCGTCTGCTTTTAAAGTTTCCTTTAAACATTTTTCTGAAGTGTTCTGAAAAATAGATCTTCACATGCATTCTTTTTCTGCAAGATTGAAAAATATTTCCTTTACTCGTGAAATCTGTACTTTTCTTTCCTTTAAATTTGAGTGGTGGTCATGTTTTATTAAGGCATCTTTGATTCGCTGCTTAAATTTCTCTCTATTCATAATTCTATACTCTTCACAAATACAATATTGCCTATTTATCATTTATAGAAAATATCAGTAAAATTGACACTCGATTTTACCGGTATTAATCCTTTTATCTAATTAAAGCAACTTCATAATTATTTTTAAATCAATAAAAAGCTTGCTAAATTATTTTTAAGGGAAAGATGCTCTCAGCCTCACTGTTGTCTAGCAACAAGGTACAAGTATCACCGTTTCTTAGCAACGGATTACGTACATGCTTCCTTATTTTTAAAATCGTCTGAAACAAATCAATAATTTGTTAAAGACGCCGAAGTCTGACAAAATATGCCATCAAATTTAAAAACGAATCTTTAAATACAATGAATTTAATATTAAACTAAATCAGAAAATTTATAATACAGCGGTATTGAATTTATTGAAAGTTAATTCTGCTTTTTATTTAATGTTGTTTTCACTTTATTTCGCACTTACTTAACTCATTATTTTGCAATGCTTGCTTATGATCTATATCTTATAGTAGACATGTAAATTCTTGAGGGTTTTCCATTCTAAACCACTCTACATATAACTAAATGTGAGAAAAGCATGATGCTTTTAAATTAATACCGCTATATCTTAACGTTTGTCTTCTCACTTTATTTATAGTGATCTAAAAGTCAATCTTATTGAAAATGGCAGTATTTTTAATTGAAACTGTAGTTCGGTAGATGATATGAGTAGAATTGTGAAAATAAATTATAATTTCCTGTCATTATTTTTGCTTCAATTAAATAATTTGAAACTATTTCAAGTTCATCATTGTTTTAGTGCATAACCTTGGTGAATCTAAATTTCTAAAAAAAAAAAAAGAAAAAAAAGATGATCCTATAGTTAATATTAAACAATACAAAGACATTATACAGCACTTGCATCGGACTCAAAAATTCATTCAGAGGGAAAATGAATGCATCAGTCACCGAATAGATTGATTTAGTATATATTCTTTACTCCCCAAGTTCCTTGTTTTGTATTTTTATGTAAATACATCATCAGTTTCATTTCTTCCTGCTTAAAATGGCTCTTTCAAATAAATAATCTGAATTTTGTAATTTTAAATAATGTGCGTATAAACTTTGATAATTCGTCGGGACTGTTGTTGATATGGCATAAATAATTCGTATATCTAATCTAGCTGGTTACAATTAATTGGATGTAATTAATCGAGCTGTAATTATTGAGTTCACTTGCACTCAAATAGTCAAACAAATTTACTTTTTGCAAGTGAGTTTCATTCAAAATTTAATTGAAATCTATACGTTTGATTGTAATTCTGTATACTTAATTTCGGCAGTTTCACTTAAAGCTTTTAAGAGGTATCGTACTCACAGATAGATATAATGCCAAAAGTCTCTTTTTCGACCTCCGGGACTTCTGAAATGCTTCAAAATCTCAAGTACGAATTCTTTTGATAATCACAATACTTTCTTTGTATCTCGCATACGAGAAAAAGAAGATTTAGAAGATCACATTTAAAATTATGTAGTTTGCTCATTTCACATATTTATTTTAATCTTCCTATTAATTTTTGGCTCTTCTATATTTCCAATAAGTAATGCAAATTCTTTATATACATCTAATAGGCTAGCAATGTAATGCAAATTCTTCATATCGATCTAATAGGCTAGCATTGCAAATCAAATTCTGCATATACATTCAGTAGGCCAGTAACGTAGTATACCCAAATAACAAGTAATGATAAAATAATATATTAAAAGAAAAAAAGAGAGCATACTGGCATCAGTGCAGGTAAAGATACTTCAAAATGCTTTCAATAAAATGGGTTACCGCTTGGATTACAATTCCATGAATAAATGGTTAGTCACTTAGAATAAATGTTATGCACGCAAACAAAATGTTCAGATTCCTTTTACATTGTGTTCAAAATTATTCTTCATATCATTATTTATAAAATAGTGACAACCATTTATAACCAATGTAAATATTTTGAATCCCCACCAATTAAATCCGTCGTGATTAATTACTATACGTTATTAAAAATTATTATAACTTTATAACATACATAATTTTTTTTGTCTTTAATAATAATGAAGATGAAAATGTATATTTGAGTGAGTGTGTTTGCGTTATGTAAGACATATGGTTTCCCCTAGAGCTACCAAATTAGCACATATATATTTCGGAGGGTGAGAATGTGCTCCTGGAGCTATTTTTAAAAAAATCATATAGAATATTAATTAATTAAAAATTAAACGTTTTAACATTTTCCTCTTAAAAACAGAATAACTTCTAAAAATAATACCTGGAAATGACATTGCACAAAACTGCGTTTTAGCACATTTTTAAAACCTTAAAAAATGTCTTTTTAATTATATCAATTCAAATTATTTGTGGGAAAAATGTTCATTAATTTTGGAAATTTTTAAATTTTTTATAATTTTCAACAATAGATATTATTGTTGTACTGAAACAAATTGCTTTAACTGTTTGATCAAATATTTACTCGCTTGATTTTCTTCCATCCGTGAAAGTGAAAGAAGACGGATTCTGTTAAATATCTACAAAGATTACATAAAAAAGAGGTGAATTTTCATTATCAGGAAAGCCAGAAGATAAGATACCTGGTCATTCGCGTTTTTAGCTGGATATCATCGGGATTAACTAAATTAAGATGGTTCGGATACCCAATGAAAAGAGCAGATGTAAGGTTATTAAATTAAAGCAGTTTTAATGTCTGCCACAATTTGAGGCCTAAAAACATTTGGGCGGGTTGATCACGAATATTAAGTTAGGCTGGCGAGTAATCAAAAGTAAACACAACCGATAATCCCGGAGAATCAGCTAGTCACCTCAAGTAGCTAGTAATTCATAAGAGAAAGAAATATGAATAAAAAAATAAGATCAAATATACTAATTCAGTTGCTTGAAATTCCTTTTGTATGAGACTGCGTTAATTCATAAGATTCTATAAATTTCGCAATGTTTACCGTTGTAAAGAAAAGCAGATTATGGATTTTAAATATATATTATTTATTTCCGATTTAATGCTCATTTAAAAAGTGACGATCCAATTTTGATGCTTTCGATTTTTTATCCCTAGATATATGCTATGGAGAAGTCAAGCATACGCAGGAGGACGCACCTTCGTTCCTTCCTTCTAATCGAAAACAATAACTCATTATAATAGATTTTGTTTGTGAAAAACGTTTCTCCCGTAAGTTCGTTTTAAACAGAAATTTTTAAAAAAATGTTCATCATGTGCCATTAGAAAATGTTGAAAAGACAAAAGTTCACTTAAGCAATTGCAATGCTCAAGGATCAACAGTTCAGGAGATGAAACGCGATTGAAAATCATAAACTGAAATTTTGTGAAGAGAAGAAATTTTTTTTTGACAATGTTAATGAATTAAAAAAAATGGAAAGATTTTGTATTACTTTTGCATTTTATTTTTAAAATCTTGCTTCAAAACTGTCATATTAAATTTATAAAATGCCCATTTTTCAAAATTTAAAAGTAATAAAGCTATTAAAGTGAAAACTACACATTTGATTGTTATTTTATTTCAATTCATATTGTTTCTTCAAATTAATGTTTAACATATCGGTAAAAATGAATAATTATTATTTGAATTTTATTTTAATGCTTGTTTTACCTAATCAACTTTAAAGTAACATGTTAAGGATGTGAATAACAGATTTATCTTCAGGAAACTTTTACAAATTCTTTAAAATGTCACAAGCATTGATAGAATTGCATCTTAAAATAAACGTTCAAAACAGCATGTATTGTTACATAATTTTTTTTCTCCAGATTATCTATTTTAGGAAAATAAACAGAAACAAATCAATTTTTTGATAAATACCACTCATAAATTTATTAATTCTGTATTTTAAAAGCTGAAATCAAAAACGGTAAAATAAGATAATATTAAGCAAAAGAAGGTAAAGATCATACGTTTTAGCTGTGATTAATATTATTTTTTTATGTCAATCACAATTTTTTGGAAACTGAACGAACTGTTATTAAAAAAGAGAGAGAGAGAGAGAGAAGTATGCAGAACTGTTTAATTAAAAAGCTAATACACAAAACAGAAAACTATTTAAATAATAAAATTCTAATAAACTTAAAATAAAATAACTAATACTAAAATTCTATTCTAATAAAACGTTTCTATTAACCTTAAAAATGAGAAATGTTTTTTCCAAATTCTACTAATGATAGTTTGAATCTAAATGCTGGTTCGATAATATTCTGGGTGTGTAAGTTGCATAGAACCATCTAGTCGCTCATAATATTTTACACCTAACGAAATTATTAAGATTAATCCCAACGATCGATATGATGTTAAGAAGATAGGACTTCAAGAAGGTCCGATCATAACATCAATTGCTGCGGATAAAATGAAGAAACGGTGCTCAGTTTAAGCCTTCCACATTGATTTTTCTCCCCCTCATTTCAGCGTTGTTGCCTGCATTGTTCTCAACTTCAACTTAGTCGTGGACGCCTGGTATACAGGAAGCACTTCACGCTGTACGAAGAAGGAAATGTTGTGACGCTGAATTTCATAATTTGTGTAAAAGGTAGCCAGCCTTCCCTTTTCCTTACGTTATTTTAAGTGTTCTCGTCCTAAATGATGTACCAGTAACTTTAATTATTAATTAAAAATATTTATAAAGATCAAGTGCTCGTTATTATTGGTTCCGAGATTTACCAAGAAACCCATATTATATACATATAACACTTCTAAAATTATTTACTGATATTACTGATTTAATAACGAGATTCTTATTTTTTAACAGACAGTTCAAAGATATTATTCTCAAAATCGGGTTAAAGTTGTCGAAATCCCTTGACTTTGAAAATTTGAGGTTTAGAACTTCATATTTAATAAGAACTGATAGAAGTTTAAGGAGATATGCAATATATTAAACAAAGCAACTCAAGGATTCTGTATAGCAAGAGTTATATAACGCTAATTTTTGGTGTTTAAAAATATTTTTCTGATTAAGTTAATATGGAACCAAGCTACACAATATTTAACCGAAATACCAGTGAATATTAATCCCGGCGAAATAGTGTGTCGGCTAGCAAAGTCATTTAGATTAAACAACATCTTTCAAAATTATCGTAAATTTTGAACTATTAAGGCCGACTTTTGTTTTATATTTTAGCATTTTTAAAATTTTAATGTATCCTGTTGACTTTCATTTACCCCCCCCCCTTTTAAGTTTGTGTCCGGTGAATAACATTTTATTTCACTTGATATTATTATATTGTTTATCACACTAACATAAACATCCCACTTTTTAATATGTTCCAATGTAAGCCATCTTTAATAATAAGATTTAAAACAGACATTTTATATAAAGAAAATTATATATATATATATATATATATATATATATATATATATATATATTTAAAAATTAAGAATACAAGCTTATAAAATTAATGTAAAATGTTATGTTTAGAATAATACATTCTTCTAAGGATTCTTTCTAACTGTATACAAAAAATGAATAGTTTCTTTTACAATGACCTATGAAATCAATTCCATAAAAGTATGTATTTTATATGAGAAATATTTACATGATAACACTTTTTAACATATTATTAAAACAGGGATAGTCTTACAATGGGTTAAATGGCAGATTTAGGATCATATCTGTAGACACCAGGCAGTCAGAAATTGTATGCAACTTATCTTAGCTTGCCAATTATCTTTGTCTGACATAGTTTTGTAAGAATATTATCTAGTGTATTAAAGTGTTTAATTTATTTAAATGGAATGGAAGAGAAATTTTACATAAGCAAACTACAACAAAAATGGGAATAATTTTAGAAAATCTTCAATTTCAATAAATTCATAGTAATATATCATGCATTCTTAATTAAAACTTGAAGCTTCTGATAGATCTTAAGAAAGCAATTTTAAAGCTCAAGCAAAATTTAGGTCAGGATAATTAGGTTTTAAGATATCATGGTGTAACGAATTTTGGTTAAAACAAGAGGGGGGCGGGAAACCTTGCCATATGGATTATAAGAGAGCATGTCTGAAATTACATTTATTTATCATTGTCTTCATGAAGAGATCAGGAAAATTAGAGATGCACTGCTTATTTTCAAGAAGTTTTAGTAATTTTGCAATAAAATAATTGGAAAGATAAAGCAGTTAAGGATTTTTCTTCAGAAAAGTAAATAAATCCTTTTTTTTTTTTCATACTTTTTGAATAAAGAAAGCAAAAACCAGAAATTTTTTTTAGAAATCCCTTTTATAAATATGGGAGACAATATATATAAGTACTATATTCTATAATATCAAGTATAGTATAACATAGGATAAAAATATTGAGTATTATAGATAAACCACATAGCATAATATAGTTTATTGAACAATACAACAAAAGTTTTACATTTCACACTGTCTCAAAATAATAAACGATATTGTTTTTTTCACACTTTATAATATAGATTGTGTTGGAACCAGTAACACTCCGCTTACTAATTTTTGTAATGTCATAAAAGGATGTCAGACAAAATTAAAGCAGAGATTTTGTTAGGGAAAATAGCTTCTACTTGTATTATCAAGTAAAATTTAAATAATTATGAAATTAAACCAATTATTTTAAGAGAATTCTATCTTAAAATATTTGCAAAATATGATTGGTAGACCTCCTGAGCCCTTAGTTAATTATTTTATTACTAAACAAATGATGTGAAAAATTATTCTACCAACGTCACCTTATTTGGGTGGCTCTTGGGTACTAAATCTTTCAAATGCCATTTAATGTTAGTTGTTTGTAATGCACATTTAACAGTTGAGAAGTTTTTAACTATTGTTATTTAAATTGAAGGTAACTAACATGGACATTTTTTCCATCTGATCCAAACATTTTTGAACCCAGGCCCATTTCTCATCGGTCATCCCATAAATAGCTTTCCTGATCCAAATTATTCAGATAGAAAAGACAATTTTTTATCTGAATGGCAAATTATTTCAAATAATTTGGAAAATACATAATAGATTTCATAAATAATTTGAAAACTGAACATAAATGGCAACTTCAGAAACAAATTTTTTCAAAAGATTCTATAGTTCTTTTCAAAGATGATAATCTTCTCCTTGCCGTGGAGAATGGGAAGAATACAAAATCTTATTTATGGATCAGAGAGCAGAAAACTCCACAAGGAGTGGAAAAAAATTAAAAATTTGTTTATTACTAGGTGAATAACACCAATAAATATTTAGTGTAATTGATTATTGCATTTAGTACTTAGAATGGTATATAAAGCATATTCAAAATTTGTACACCATATATATATTGAAATATCTTTTCTTTTCAGAATTGTTTTGCATACAACGCTCAATTTTATTTTCAATGTGTCATGTATTCTTCTATAAAAGGTTATTAGTTGAATTTTTGTACTGTTTAATTAAGTAAAGTGTTATATGTTATCTGCATCATTTTCATGAGATTTTGAAATATTTCACGGGAAGCAGAATGTTAAGGCCAGTAAGCCTGTATAGTGCTCAACCTACTAATTTTTGTATCACTATCAAGTGACCAAAGGAGGTAATTCTTTGCTGTGTTCCTGTGACTTAAAAAAAAGTAATGGTGATACAATCCAAGATTTCATGTTTAATTTATATGTATGATTGTGTTTATTTAAAAAAGCCGTCATAGACCAAAATAGACTGCTACTTGGAAAATAGGTTAATGAGTACATCCATATGTGAAACATAAACCTAAAAAACACTGATAAATTTAACTTATTAAACAGGAAAAAAAGTAAAGTATACATAACAAAAATCAAAATGTAACAAATACAGATATTTTAATTATTAATTATAATACACATATATTCATTATTAAATAAATATCATTACAATGATTAAAATTAAATTTAAAGAAATATGTAATGTATGTTTGTATAAATGAGATATATTGAGATGAAAATTCAATGCAATGATACAGATGTGTAAACATATAATAAAGTAAATGTAAACAGAGATGTGCAAATAAATATAAAATGAAATTTACCTTAATATATGTAAGAAATGACAATACACAAGTATGCACTTTCTTTTGAACAGGATATACAAATTGCACTACTCATAGTAAACACATGGAAACTTTCAGTTTAGTAAATTCAGAGGAATCTATCACAATCATTTAAAAGATCATGATTATGTATTGTCAACTATTTTTAACATTTAAAGAACAGCCAACAATACAAGTTCACAACACAACTTACACAGCCCCCCCCCCAAAGTCCCCTTCATAACTATTTTCATGAAATATATTGCCAACAAGGTGACATGGCATTCAGGAATCTTCAAATAATGGAGGGTCAGGAGCTGGAATAAAAAAGATAAAAACATTTTACAATTGAAGGCTAAAATTTCATAAAAGCTAATAAATGTGTACCATTTGAATTTTTTTAAAAAATATGGCACTATAAATTTAAACTGAGCAGTGATACTGTTCAAAAGGAGGTAAATTTGATTAATTAGCTATAGGAATTTATCACTGAATCATTCTTTAAGTGATTATACAAAATCATACACAAGATAAAATCTAGAAAGACACCTTTTGATTGGCTACTTTTTTATATAGAGAGGGAGAGAAATCACAAATTTAAAATGAATACAATTTTTGAAACAGAAAATTATAAATTCGAGTTACTTTCATGAACAGAACATGTATTTTAAAACATCTGTCAAATACATTTAATATTACTTCTAATAGTAGTCTTAGTTTTACAGCTTTTTTAAAAAGCAGTTTCATTATTTTTAATTTCAATAATTTAAACATTAATTTAAGAAATTATAATTCCTTATCTCATTTTATCTAAAATTAATAGAACTGTAAGCAAAATGACATATTTACCTGATATAAATCAGTTTTTTTCTATTTTGTGTTTAATTGCAGTAAAACACTTTTTTCAAAATCAGTTTCTTGAAATGCCAAAAATGCATTTCACTGCTTAGTATATCAACATAAGTAGAATATTCTTTTGATTCACAATATATTCAGTGAGGTTATTAAACATTACTCTTACTTAATTTAACAATTCTAACAGAGTATATCTTAACCATTTGAGTGCAGAGAAGCACCATTGCGCTTCACTTGCCATAAAGGTAAGTATTCTTCCGCACTCAAATGGTTAAGTTCAAAGAAGAAGAAAAAATTTAAGAGTTACCAATGCCAGCTTATCACAATTGTACAATACATAGACTCCCAAGGATATTCATGGAAATCAGTAATATTAGTATTAAAAGCATTCATTTTTAAATATTTAAGATTCAAATGCATTCAAAGTAATATAATGCATTTCATAATTTTTAACTCTGCAATAAAAACACACAAAGAAGTACTGTTATGAAAACTATATGTATTATTCCATTTTTATTAAAGGAAAAAAAATGCATTTTTGTTTAAGCATCAAGATTGTACTAATTCCATCCACTAACTTTCTTTGATCAAATATGTAATAATTTTGCAATTTTAGTTAATTGCCATTTTCAGGGCTCCCCCCCCACCCTTCTTTCTTTCTTTAACAATCCTTTTAACACTGCAACTAAAGGAAAAAACGTTTTATATGTAGATTTAAGTAATAAAAAAATTAATAAAGCATTTAATGATGACAAAAAAATAAGCACAGGTAAATATCTGTATTCAGTGTTGGTAGCAATTCTATTGACAACTATTAATTGCTGAAGGCCTATTTATATAAGTAGCAAAATCTGAAAATAGTTAATAATGTGCTAGTACTTCTTACATTTATGTTTAAATTATTAGAATAATTTTAGACAGCTTTAAGTTGCAAACTTATACATAATAGCATGTATTTTAATGAGAATTTTTTTTTATTAATTATAAACCAACCCACTAGAAGTGAGACGCTGTATTAATTATAGCAATCTAATCAGTAGTAATAGTAATACATAATTGAATAACAATTTAAAGAAAATACATCAAATTTTGTGAAACCATAAAAATTAAAGTATGTCAACTATTTAATTTTTCTACCTTATATCATGAATACATCTAATTGTCATATTTCTAAGTTAAAAGTAAATCCTTCATAGTTGCTATAAATTCAGTTAAAATAGTCAGTTCACATAAGATGTAACTCATTTATATCAGTAATATTTTCATAAGAAAGCACTTTTTTAAAAGAAGCGAAATTATATAAAAAAAATATTATATGATTTTTATATTATGTGTTTTCTTTATAACATTTTTTTTTTTTAAAATACCTCTATTAATTTAAAAATAACAAAAAAAAAATCGTACAAAAAAAAAAAAAATTTTCTAAATAAATTTAATAAAAAAAAAAAAAAAAAAAAAAAAAAAAAAAAACAGTAATATTTCTAAGACAAAACATTTTTTAAAAAGAATAATTCAAAAAAAATATTATCAGCAATATTTTCATGAAAAAGCATTTTTTAAAAAAATAATTAGAATTTTGAATTATAATCTCAAAATGCTATTGGCATCAGAATATTTAATTCTGATTGCTTATAATGATCAATAGTAATCATTATTGCTTATAATGATTACTATCGATCATTATAAGCAATAAGATAAAATTTGTTATTTCATAATTCTCTTATAATTACATAAAGCTTGTTCAGCTTAATAGCCCTATTTACTCAATGAAATTACAGAAAAATGTTCATCTGATATAAATTAAATTTTAACAAGAAAAGATTTTCAAAACCTTTGCAGGTATACAATGAGATTAAAAAATTATCTCTTATCTTTAATTCTATAACATCATTGAAAACCTAGTATGAAAATATTGACATGCATTATCAAAAAATTTAAAATGAATAATATTTGCCTCCTTCCCTCTTTCTAATTTGGATTTTTTTGTACTATATTTTATATTCAATTCTTTTGTTTTTCAAATATTATATCAAGCTCTCTAAAAATTCTTTCTACTTGCAATCTTTTTTCAGAGGAGAATTTTTTAATCCTTTTACACCTGGAAAATTTTATCGCAATTGAAAAAGTGCAAATTGAAAAGAAATTAAAGCATTAATCAATAATATGCAAAAGAAATTCACATGGAGGCAGTTGTTTATCAAATTTTAATTACATCTTTTAAACTGGAATTTGTTCACAAACAACTAAAGTCATGAGCAAAAAGAAACCTGGAAGAATTTTCCATTTCTATATTTTATGACAAACCTTATTTGAATTGATAAATTGGTTTGTAAAGCATCATAATTAAAAAACTACACTGTACATAAATAATTACAATTTTTCTTCTTATTTAGAACTAAAAGAAACTAAGACATGTATAATATCTTCAATTAAAATTGCGATCTACAATAGGATATTCAATTCATAAATCATTTCAAAAAAATATTAATTCTTTTAACAATCTTTGTTAACATTAAATCATTTATATTAATCCTTTTATATTATTTAATACCTTTACTTGTGTTCAGTTAATTAATCCTTAAACCGTACTCAATAAAAGCTATTACATAATATTAAAATGAATTTTGAAATTTGTTTAAAATTCTTTGGCAATAAATAAATGAAAAAATAATGAACCAATAATGTAATTGAATCTGAGAAACTACATTTGATACATTTTGTATCTGTTAAGAAAATTTTGAAGCCTTTCCATATCTAAATGAAAGATATTTCCAAATATAGGCTTAAAAGGCTAAATTTGCATTCTTTTTCAAATTGGTACAATTATTATATTCTGAGAGTGATTTGAGGTAATTCTTGATAACAATGATATAAATATACCAGGAGTCCACTTTAAATATGGACCAAATACAAATTTCTAAAACATTAGATAATGATTTCCAACATTAGATATACTTCCGATTGGAAATAGTAATAATAATAATAATGAGGGGAGGGGGTTGTTGTAGTCGCTAAGAACTTCTGAAAAAAAAAAGTCTACATTTTGTACAGTCTACAACTTTTTTACTTATAAACAGTAAAAAAAAAAAAAAAATCACATCCTAACATAAACAATAAAAAAAATTATATTTTTTGTACTACTTGACTAAGTCACTGATAAAAATAAATTAAGAGTTCCAAATAAATTTATTTCTGGGAGAAATTGTCAGGTTTTCAAAATGTAAAAAGAATAGATCAAACTAAAAAAAATTAAGATAACTTTTTGTTTAAAAAAATTCTACTGATTATTGCAAAACAGAGACACCGCTGATACTCAAAAAA
This sequence comes from Argiope argentata, assembly GCA_026289955.1. NCBI lineage: Eukaryota > Metazoa > Arthropoda > Arachnida > Araneae > Araneidae > Argiope > Argiope argentata. The sequence continues at coordinate 17,794,250 of JAOUZG010050968.1, forward strand.
TTAACTTAGAGTTATACAGTTAGTAAGATAAACAAGAAAAAATGATCAACCTAATTTCATTACAAAATAAAATATATAAAATATGGTTACAACAAACTGTTGGGAAAATTTTAATAAAAAAATAGCTTTAATATAATATTAGCTCAAAGTGGTTGCAATATAAAAAGATAACCATGAAATACATTTTTCTTCTGGCACATTAAGTTAAACTGTAAATACAACAGATATACATCTATTGTAAAATCCTATAAATTATATTCACTCGATTCATGAATTCTTTTCTGTAGGTTTTTTTTAAAAAAGAAATTCCAAAGAAAGCAATTGAAAGGATTAAGTTTTGTGATTCCTGGGCCATCTTTCTAATAACCTTATTTCTATAATATTTGTCAGTAAAGAACATAGCTGAAAGAGTGAGTATGTTGAAGGCCCATCCTGTCAACGCCATATTCCTGAAAATCCCATAAAAAACCAGGTTCTTCTGAACAGGATTATTCCTTCTTTCAGAAAAATATGCATAGAACACCACAACAATAAAATGGTATTTACTCAGCTAAAGATAAATTAATAAAAAAATATTACAACAAAACAAGTTTTAATGTTAATTTTATTATAATTAAATCATATATGGAATTTTACAGTTTAAAAATAAAACTTAACTTATTTAAGTAGAATACGGAAACACAAATAATTAAATTAGCATTTAGAAATGGAAGGGAAAAATTACAGAAATAGGCATTTCATCTAAAGACCAGAATTTTTTTAAAAAAAAGCAGGACATTCAAATTAGTTGAAAAATATCAAATACATACCACCAACAAACTCAAACATTCAAAATTCTAATCAGACATTGTAAATCAGTTTAATTATGAAAGAAAATTTTTGTTAGAAAGGATAGATAAAACATATTTACCTTCTTTTAGTAAATCAGATGACTTTTTTTGTTTTCAGGAGCATTTTCTTTGGATACAACATAACTCACAATATAATTAGTTCAGAGCAATACTTGCATTCACACAGAGTGAAAATAAAGATGGAATTGAATTGATATATCCAACTGGATGGTACTGGAATATTGTTGATATAACAAAAAGTGTTGCAAAAGAAACAAGACCTTACAAAAGGCGGATACAACTGCACATTTGTAATGATGCCTACAAGTACAGTACAAATAGAAAATATATGTATATATTTATATATACACTTACAAAATGCTTCAAATCAGTGCATGTAAATTCTCTAGCTCTGAAAATGAGACAATATATATATATATTATTCCCTACATAATCTGATTTAAGTACAAAGTTTATGTCCACAAAATTAAAGTTGTGCATCTTCAACTATTTCATCAATGAAAGATATCTTTCAGTTTAACTGATTTGAAAAAAAAAAAAAAAAATACTGTTTAAACTAAAAATGGTACTCTTATAGATAGATCTTATAGTAATTGTTCATCAATTCAACATAAAATAGAGACTTATCCAGATTTGATTTCAAACTGTTATTGTCGATCAAACAAAACTAAATGATTTTAAATTACTAAAACATTTATGAAAATTTTAGTTGAACCACTAAATAATTTTGTATATATTTACAACTCATTAAATAATTATGTCAGTTTTCTGGTAGATACTTATACAAGTCTCATTTTTTTGTGTATGTGGGATATTTGTACAGTCTCAGTTGGCAAGGATTCTTCAAAAAATTGAGGATATTTCTTCAACACATTTTTTATATCTGTTAGGCAAGCATATTTAAAAGATTTATTTGCACAGGTATAAATGGCATCCACATTCACACCTTCTGGATGGTCATATAAAATTAATGCTACTGTAGTAATAAAATATAGTTCAAGTTTATCTGGCTCCAATCGTGAAGTAACATCAATAACAAGGTTATTTCTATGCATTTCTCCATATATGAGTGAATTGGTTTTTTCTTTGAGTCTCCTCTTTTTCAATTCTGATCTCATTTTTTGCCAATTTTTTTCAATTTTTGCAGGATCATCATTTTCTTTGGGCCATTTTTTGTGATAGAGTGTAATAAGTGATTTCATTTCTTCGGTTAACCGATAAGCAGTATTCAATTCAAATATTAAGTTACCATGTTTAGCTTGCATTTTATGAACATTACTTTCTGGAGGTACAATTTCGGTATTCTTCTCATTTGGCATATTTACTTACAATACCTTACCTACAAAAATGCAGCTTTATGTCTGAGAATATGGGAGCGAAAATTTCAATTTTTGAAAGGTGAAACTTCTAGAAAATAACAATGCTTTTACTGGATACAGCTTCGAAAAAGGGATACTTCTGATACGGTGGTTAGTCAAAATGTCGGTAATTTGTTGTACTGCTTATCTGCGCACGACTCTCTGGTATACCCAGCGTGATGCGGTATGCGCAGTAACTGATTATTAATACAAGCATTTCATAGAAGCATGCATGTGTAAGGGTGTATCACAACCCCAAATGTTTCAGGCATGTTATACAGAAAAATAAATGTTCACTATTTTGCCCATTCATTTTTTTTATTCTACCTAATCATTCTCGGCAAACTTATAAACAAAACCAAAACAAGCTTAAATTACAAAAATCTGTTGCCACCTTAAACAAAGCCAAAGAAAATTATACTACACTAAATGTATAGGTGGTTATACTTCACATGCTCCAACCTTTTGATAACACAAATTTTATCGCAACAATTTTTTAACTTAACTAAAATTTAACTGAAAAGTCCATTTTAAAGTTCACTTAGTCCCCGAATCTAAACGCTGACTTTATAGCTCGACCACTTTTGGTAATTCTCTCCTTTAACATCTCTTGAAGACTTGTAAATATTTTTTCCTGCTCAACATCTGCCTTTTTAGGGCCTACTTCAGATTCTAGTAGCATTTTTAATGGATATAAACATAGAATCGATCTTAAAACGTCTCTATTTGATGCCCTAACTTTAACCAGTTTGACGTTGTTATCCTTCCCTCGATACAACTTGACTATTCATCCCAAGACCAAAATACTCGCTTCTTACCTTCGTTTTTGACTAAAACTATGTCCCTCGACATTTAATTCATAAGACGATTTTCCATTGTTTACTTGAACAGGAAATTTACAAGTCATTCTACTATAACACTTTTTCTTAACTCTTCAAGAGGCTTTTGCTGATATTGCAATCTTCTTGTTAAGTTTATCTTGTCTATATAGTCAAAATCTGGCACACCAACTTCAGAAATTTCTAGCAAGAACAGTGCAGGGGCTATTGCTTTTAACTTACCTTAATCTTTCGACACATAAACTAATGGTCTCGTATTATAGCTTCACATTCTCAAAGTAAATTAACTCTTCATAAGTTGGAGAGACATTCTTCAGGACTCTTCTTAGCATTTTCTAAACGATTTGGGTTAAATTTTTCCCAAAAGCAAGCTGAGGGTGGATTGAACTTCTATGTAATTTTTTATTAGCTGCTTCACATTCAGTCATTTTTCAATCAATAGCTTTAAAAATACTACTAGCTCATGTAAAGTTCGTGCCATTATCGCTATGTATCACTTGAAGACCTCGACGTCTGGCAATAAATCCTCGTAAACTTAAGAGAAAGTAATTTGTAGATAGAAAATTTATCATTTACAGATGAATAGCTCTAAATGCAGAGTAGGTATACAAAACAAAACACGCTTTTGTTCCTTCTTTAGGAATAAGAGGACCTGTTAAGTCTACTCCTATGACTTCAAAAATTGAAGTTTCTCTGATTTTGTCTTTTGTGAGTGGCACAGAAATTGTTCTAGACGTTTTCGTGGTGTGTCTTCTATATTATATTGCAATCACCACACGTTTATGACCAAAATTTCTCTCGTAGATTGGTTAATAGTGGATGAAGTCCAACATGATGTAAAGTGAAATGATGCTCTAGGATGAGTAGTTTAACTAATTTATGTACAATTAGCAGTAAAATTGGATACTTAAAATTTTCTACATATTTCCTGTCAGTCAATTTTGCCTTTAATGACAAAATTGCTCGTTCGTCTTTAAATACATTGATGGATAACCTTTGAATATCCTCAGTTGAAAACGAGTCTAGATGTATCAGCTTTACTATTAAATTTTCTGTCCTTTCTTGCTCACGAACCTTAAGCTCTTCATATTTTCTTTCTTCTCTTTTCTTTCGTGAAATTTCTACGAAACTGAACATCCACCCGATCATTCATAAAATTGTGGTATACTTTGAAAAGTAACTGAAAACTAAGACAAGTCATTGTTATTTCTTAATGCCGTTACTGCTAACTTGTGTCTTTCAGAACCAACGTTCTCTTTGTCATTAGTTGTAGTAGAATGATGGCATTCTTTTTCCGACAACTTCAGGCACTGAGGACCCTTCCAACAACGAGAATCTATTAGTTTCTTAGCTGAAAACCCTCTTAATGGCAAGGCAGCAGGGTTCTTAGTGTCTGGTACATGACGGCATCTTGTCAGGTCTGTAAGATTTCTTATTCCTTAAACTCGTTTTTTATTTTAATTTAATCGAGTTTTGACTTCTAACTTTCCTTTACGGTATCAATTCTAAGGTTTTAGGTTCCTTTTCAAGACAATCATTGAGTGAAAGAAAGTCTTTCTTTCTATTTGATGCATCAAAAACTGGTCTGACCTTAGTTGTTGAATTTTCCTTAAAAATTCCTCTATGTGACAAGTAAAAAACAGATTTATACAATTACTCAAGAGATATTGACCGTTGCAGATCAAATTAAAATCTTCTAAAAGTGAAAAAACGTTTAATTTCCAATTTAGAAAGAGCTTTTACAAAATGTCTGCAGCTAAGTGCGGCTCAAGTTAATGAATACATAAACATTGATTGCAAAAAACACAACAATTATAATTGAACATTAAATCAGTTGCCAGATACAATAACATAAATTTAAATGATAATAAAAGAACTCAGAGACAACATAGAGAAACAAAAAAGAATACGAGAACAAAACTAATAAAAATAAAGACAATTATAATAAAAATTACAAATACATCCAACAGATACCTTTCCAATTATATCTTCTTTCAATCCCAGCTCGAACACCATATTATATGCATCATATTTCCCATCTAATTTCCATCGCCTGGATACAAATCGCCTGAGAGCCACAATAAATTAATCGGCCGTTAAATCACTGACTGCCTCAATATGATAAGATTTGGTTTCTAGATATACAAACAGAGCTATGTAACCTTTTGAGGTCCTAATACAACGACCTTTGTAACATTTTAAAATTACAGGCCCGGCATAATCAATATACATGTGCAAAGAAATGGTCTTTCAAGCGCTACTCTTTGTTTTGGCAGATTTCCCAATTGTTGATTATTCGATGACAATTTATATCTGCCACAGACAATATATTTATGAATAAAAGAATGAATAAGTTTCTTATCCTTTACAATCCAATAGTTTTGTTTTAAAATATTTGCCAGTAAACTAGAACCGGTATGTATATATGTTATATGATATTGCTTATTAAGCAAAAAAGCAAATTTATGTTCTGGAATAATGATAGGATGCTAACAAATCAGAATTTTGAAATGGACCTCCCACCCGTAAAATACCATCAATATCTGAAATCGGAGAGAGAGAACTCAAAACACTTATAGGATTTAAAAATATACTTTCAATTTCAAATAATTCTGAAAACATATAAACTGAATCAATTTAATAATTATTTTCAAAGATGCCTGCCATTTACATTTTAATTGAAGAACAAACGATGAACTTCGCAACATCTTTTCATCACCTGCAGACATTGTTTTTTTGAACATAGAAATAAATATTAAATACAAAGATATTACATTTAATATTTTAGATATAGAAGGACAAGTTTGAAATAAATTGTCCAAAATGTCATTAGTTGACTAAACTGTAGTGCAAAATATACATTTTGCCTTTTGTTCATCAAAGACAGTAGCATAACCATCAGTCTCATCATTGATAAAAGATTATAGAGGCCAATTTGAACTATTTAACTTCAAGAATGATGGCGTTTGCCACCAAAGAGATGAGTTCTGGAGAAGTTTCGGATAAATACCTCTAGAAGGGATGTCAGAAGGATTATCTTTTGATGGAATGTAACTCCATTGCTGGTAAAGTATAACGCCTAGAAATTCTGTTTGCCACAAGCAGTTTCCATCTTTCAGGGTGATCTGCTAGCCACCTTAGAACCACTTTGGTGTCAGAACAGGCCTGGAAAGAAGTGTGTTAACTGGAAAAACACCCCTCACAGTCTTGAAAAGTCTGGCAAGTAGTAATGTACCGGACTGGACCAAGAAGTTCCAGTCTGGGTAAAGACACTTGCTTAATTGGAGCTACTTTAGTTTTAGCAACCCCTAAGCTCACTTCATTCCTTTCAAGAGATACGGGGTGAACACAATAGATGACGGCAGCAAAAGCAGATTCTGAGGTGTCACAAAAACTCTGCAGACAAATACCCTTCGTAGTCGTATGGAGCCATCTAGGAATCTTAAGATCACTGAGAGTCTTAAGTTCTTCTTGAAATCGTAGCAATTTATCTATCTATCCTTTGGGAAGTGGAGCATCCCACTCAAGTTTCAGCAGCCACAGACTCTGATAAAACATTTTCAGCATGACTGTGCATGGAGATAGAAAGCCAAGTGGGTCAAAAATTTTAGAGGATTGTGAAATGAAAATTCTCTTGGTAATTTCAGTTCCAAAATTTATGGATATATTAAATAAAAATATGTCCTCTGTAGACTTCCAAAGAAGCCCCAACGTTTTAGCACAATCATCTGAATGGATTTCTAAGCCACTTGCTTCTCTGTGATCAATAGTTAGATTTTCGAGAAGTTTAGAACAGTTGGACCTCCATTTCCTCAAATAGAATTCATGTTTTGCCAACAACTGTGACAGTTTAGAGCAGATGTCAATTGCTTCAGGTAAATTTCTCGAACTGGATAAGCAATCAACTGCGTAAAAATCCTTCTTTAGAATTGAATATACACAAGGATGCATTTTCTGTGCATCTAATGCAGTTTGCCACAAACAGAGTATCGTCAAGAATGGGGCAGAGGCAGTACCATATGTAACTGTACATAATTGATATGATTGCATTCTGGAATGAACTGAATTTTTCCAAACAATTGTTTTCAAATTTTGATCTTCATTATCCACAAGAATTTGGCGGTGCATTTTTTCTATATCTGCAGGAAAAGCTATTTTGTGTATTTGAAAATCAAGCAATATTGAAAAAATATCTCGCTTTAGTGTTGTACCTACACTAAAACCGAGTTCAAGGAAACTGAATTTTTTGGTTTACAAGAACCGTCAAATACCACACGAAAATTTAGTGGTAGCGCTGCTTGATTTTATAACAGCATGATGCGATAGATAATATACTTGATCATTTTTCTTAGTATCAACTGGAACCGTATAATTTAAAGTTTCATATTGGAGCATAAAATCCTTATATTGTCTACCGAGCTCTTTATGGAAACTAAATTTTCGCTCCATGGAAAACATACGCTGTTTTTATTTACGGCATTTGTCATGGACAACCCCCCCCCCTTCTGATACAACAGCAGATTTAAGCCGAAAGGGGCGTCTCTTGTTCTTTGAAGTAACGCCAACTAGGACCAAGAGTACGACTTAACTACACGCTCACCACATTTCCTTGCACAGCCCCTTTTACAGACGAGGCAGAGTCACACATCTCACAGAAGAACAATCATGCCCGAACCGGAACTTCCAGAACACGAGTAAGACGCTTAACCTCTGAGCCAGAAAGCCGGCATGGATAACATACGTGAAATTGCCAAAGGTTTAGAGTCACCTAACTCTTAGACTCTGTTGAAAATAGGCAATCGAACAACAAATTTATCGTCATCATTCAATCGATAATTTTCCTTGAAATGTTCTCGAAAAACTCTTCTTCAATCGTTAAATCTTGGTTTTTAATTGTTATTTCCTTTAATTCCCAAAAACGCTTCAGGGTAGTATCAATGTTATCGTCTATATGTAAACTAATACAATTAACACAAATGGAATGTGGTGTACTACTTTCTGTTTTAATTCTGCCTGAAACTACCCAACCAAAAATGGTATTTTGTGCGACTACATTTTTAGAACCAACAATTTGAACACCCCAAGCAGAGAAAAGAAATAATCAGCACCGATTATCACATAAATTTCTTTAGGTGAACTAAAAATGGGGTCAGCAAATAATTCAAATAATCAAAGTTTTTATTATCAATTTTCTCTGAAGGCAAATGCCAAGTTAATTTATCAGAAATATAAGCTTGTATTAAAACGCGATTTTTTTCCTACTCAGAATCGGAAAATAATATAATATTAATACAACCGCGAGTCGTAGCTGCTTTTGAACCACCAAGTCCCTATACGCAAATGCGAAATTTTTTTCTACCGATATTTACAAACAAATTATTCACTTATAAAAGAAGCTTCACTTCCGCTATCAAAAAGAATGCAGCACTCGTGACCTTGACCGGGTGAATCATACACCTTCATTTCAGCAGTTGGTAAAAATGAAATACTCTGACCCTGCTCAGAAAATCTAGAAAGGTTTACTGCTTCATTAGCGTTATGAATTTGTTCATCCGACGGAGTTACATTTGAAACTAATATATTATTATTTCTAATTTTCTCGTTCAATAAAGTATGATATTTTCCTTTACAAACATCACACAAAGATTGTGATGGGTAGAATTTTACCTGATGAAACGCCAAACGGTTGAAACACAAGGAATTCTTGTGGACGACATTTTTTCTCGTTGAAGTGTATGCACTTTTAAATTTATAACATTTTTGAACCACTCACTTTTCAAAATTATGATCATTTAGCATTTTGAGGGACACACTTCTTGAGTTTAAGAACTCCAAAAAAGATTCAAAAGTAGGGAATTCTTCTTCGCCCATCTTTTGTGAACATAAATGGCGCGTTTCAGAATTTACTTTTTTTAATAATAAATGAATAAACCAAATATTTTTAGACGACACTTTTTCGCCAAGCGATTTTAATCCGCGAATAACTTATTGATTTTTCCGATCGTACCGGGATAATAATTTACCACACGCCTCATCATATGTAGTTACTGAAATCAAGATATACTTAATGATATTAGCTGGTCCAGTTTTTAAAAATCCTACCAGATATTGAAGTTTCTGAATATTGACCAACGAAAGATTATTATGAACCATCGCAAGATACAAATCTTCAAAATTCAGCCAATCGGTATATTTACCGCTGAAACTAGGAATATTTAAACGCGGCAATTTGAAGTTCACCTCAACTGGCGTGGAGTTAACATTCGGAGCACTTCTACTCAGTGCCTCAATGGCAGATTGATATATTACTTTTGTTTCGAAATATCTTGTTTCGAATTCGGTGATTTCCGAATCTTATTCGGGTAAAGCTGCATCCTATTCATCAAATTCTTTATATGTTTGCTCAACTTTCTCCAACGACGCCTTTAATTCAGTAAGGCTTAATTGAGTGTTAAAGCCATTTTGAAAACGGGTTAGAGTAGCTTTAGCTCGCCCTCTGAACTTCCTAATATCTGATTCCATCAATACACTCATTACGAAGCTTAATTAAAAACAACTAAATATCAGCAACTCTTAACTATATGAATTTCATAAGAGCTTGAAATATGAGTAGTTTTTACCTATCTGTGAGAATAGCATCCAAAGTCGCAAAATGATGGTTAAAGGCAATTTCCACTAAATTGCCTCACCTGGGGAACCAAATGATCGTTGCAGATCAAATTAAAATCTTCTAAAAGTGAAAAAACGTGTAATTTCCAATTTAGAAAGATCTTTTACAAAACGTCTGCAGCTAAGTGCGGCTCAAGTTAATGAATACGTAAGCAGTGATTGACAAAACACAATAATAATAATTGAGCATTAAATTAGATGCCCGATACAATAACATACATCTAAATGATAATAAAAGAACACAGAGACAACATAGAGAAACAAGAAAGAACACGAAAACAAAACTAATAAAAATAAAGACAATTATAATAAAAATTTCAAATACATCCAACAGATACCTTTTCAATTACATCTTCTTTCAACCACTACTTGAACACCATATTATATGCATCATATTTCCCATCTAATTTTAACTTAGTTGTTGTTCTTTCTAGTCTTCTGTCAGCTATATCTCTATACTCAAGAAGAATTTTGACATGCACCTATGAAAATTTCATGTCTTCTCTCGCCATCTGTTCTTAAATTTTTTCATAAAATTATCGTTTACGACCGTATCTATATCATTTCTAAATTTCCATTTAAAGGGATCTCTAATGCAAATTGCTTTTACTTCCCAGGGTTTTCTGATTTCTTTATTACGAACAAAGAGGAAGGCAAGTAGAACAGCAATAGAATTTTCACCTCCAGTTGCTTGAGAATTTCCAATAAAATCTCACCCGAGAAATGTTTCCATAGCAAAAATGCCTGTTTTTAATTTTTGTATTATGTGCAGTAAAAATATTTCCTGCAAAGTCTGAGTCTATTAAAAGATCAATCTGCGAGTTGACAAAATCAACATAAATCATATGAATTCCCTTTTCAACTAATTCTGATATCCAAGATCCATTCGATAGACTAAATATAGATACATAAATTATAGGCTGATCTAAAACAGGAATTTTGCAGGTAAAACAAATAAGAAGATTCTCAACATTGATTTTATAATGTTTATGATTCATATCGGATGTCCTTCGTCCAAACACAAAATGCGTTAATTTTCTATTAGCTTCTGATTTTAGTCCTAAGGATTCTATTGTTGATTTTAAAATACAGGAATGATCAGATTTAATATCAATCAAAACTCATAGATGAAGTTTCTTTTCTTTATGCTGAATGGCAGCCACTAAAGTTTGACGCAAAGCCCTACCTGAAGTACACTTTGATGAAAGAGTGTAGATTTCGCAATTTTCTTGCTTGCACTTGACAGTAACTTTTCGATTTCTGTTTACATTCTGGACAAAAAACAATGAAATGTTTCTACCACAAAATAAGCATTGAACTTTGTTTTTAAAACTTTTAGCTCGATGACTTGTTTTCAAACATGTAAAGTACCAATTTTTATCTTTCTTAATTTTCAATTTTTCATCGTGACTTAAATGTTGTACTTGGTGGCAATCTTTACTTAGATGGAGTATTTCACAGAATATACAGTTTATTACATTATTGTTGTTCCTTTTCTTTGCTGTCGAAAATAAGTTGCTGTCAGTAGATATTATAAAATCTTCCATATTTTTATAAATTTTTCAATAGAAATCACCTTACTTGTATTTGCAAGGGTTATTAGTTCTTACCTTTCTATCTCAGTCATTTGAAAGTTTAAAAGCTGTGCTAGTCTTGCACTGTAGAATTTGTCTCCTCTTACAGAATTCCCTAGTTAAGCTCTTAAAATGTTTTCTGGTATTCACGACTCTACAAGGGAGAAGAGCATTTAAGGAAATTCATTAGAAGAAGAGAAATTTGAAAAAGTGAACGAAATATTTAACGTATTCGAACAAGAAATTGAGAGGAAAGTTGCGGAAAAATTGAATAAAATGGAAGATGTGCAGGTAAAATCTGAAAACCAATCCTCGAATGTTCAAGAACCTGAAATAGCTCAGCCTTTGCCTGTTATTCCTAAATCAAGCATTAAAGTGTTCACTTACGATGGAAAAACATCTTGGCAAATCTACAAGACTCAATTCTCCATCGTCGCAGAAGCCAATGGTTGGGATCTAGTCACGAAGGCTCGTCAGCTGGCTGCATCACTACTGGCTGAAGCTGCTGATATTTTGAGAACTATTCCCGAAGATCAACATCTGGACTTTGAAGCTCTTTCAAACGCTCTGGAGTTGCGCTTCATGGAAAAATGCCTCAAGGACTATAGCTGTCTCCAATTAAAGAACGATAGTCTGCAAGAGCTTGCAGCAGATGTAGAGAGACTCTCTTATCTTGCCTTCTCCGACTGTCCTGCCGAAGTACGGGAAACTCTAGCCCTGCAGTATTCATTGATGGTGTGAAGGATCCAGAGATACAAATGTCTCTGCGAATGGCTGAATTGAAGGATTTGGAAGCAGCTTTGGTTTATTCCATGAAAGTTGAAGCCACTCAACAAGCTGCACGGAGGATAGCCATTCAGTCAGAGGTGTTACGGTCCAAGATGCATCGCATCCTTCGCTACGAAACCTATTTGAAATGATGAAAACGATTGGCCAGATTATCCGGAAAAGAGTTGAAAGGTCCAACAAACTTGGCCAGAGAACTGTGAAATGTTGGAAATGCGGTGACGAGGTCTATGTTCGTAGGAACTGTTCAGTCCGCTTAGATAAACGGGTTAAAGACTCTTTTAGAAGTAACTAGTAAAACCGTTTTAAAGTTTTACAGATATCTTCCAGAGGCGGTGGTGAAAATGGTGTATTTGTTGAAGCCTTAGTCAACGGAATTTCCTGCTGAATGATAGTTGACACAGGAGCCAACGTGACCATCATGCGTAAAGATGTTGCAGAACAACTCGGAAGGAAAATTCTCTGGACACCGTCCTGCGTCACCCTCGAAACGGTCACTGGTGACAGAATCCCAATTATCGGGAAAATGAATATTGAGATTAGATTTGGGAATGCTACTTATGACCATGGCGTCTACGTAGCGGAAATTACAGATGATTTCATACTTGATATGGACTTTCTGAAGAAGCATGACTTTGTAATCGACTTCAAAAATAACTCCCTGCACTCCACATCAGAAGTCATGACTCTTTTCCATTTGGGAGGAGGAAATACAGATGCCTTATCAAGAAATACCTACTCTGAGGGTTGTCAATGCTGCTTCTCTGCGGAAAATAAATACGGGATTATTATACCAATTGTACGCCAAATCACAGGAGCCGTCCCACCTCAATCTGATCCCTGGAGTGGTGAAGAAGTTCGCAAGGAACAAATAAATGATCCTGACATTAAACCGATTATGGAATTTATGGGATCAAACAATTCAAGACCTGAATGGCAGGACATTTCAAGCCTCAGTACTGGAACTAAACGTTATTGGGTTCTCTGGAATTCACTCGAAATTAGAAATGGCATCTTGTATAGAAAATGGAAGTCCGAAGATGGAAAGTCAGTTAAGTGGCAATTTGTACTTCCTCGATCAAGGATTAATCAAGTTCTGGAGGAGTTACACAGCAGTCCTGCAGGTGGCCACTTCGGAGTCATGAAGACAATTCATAAAGTCCGGGAGCGTTTCTATTGGAACAACTTGAAAGATGATGTTCAAGAATGGTGCAGAACATGTGATGACTGTAACGCTCGTAAAGGACCAAAAACACGCAGTCGTGGTAAGTTGAAGCGGTATACTGTAGGTGCACCATTTGAGAGAATCGCCTTTGACATCTTGGGACCTCTTCCTCGGACGGACAAGGGAAATAGAAAAGAACTCCGACTGCCCTGTGATCCTCAGTTCAGGTGTCCACCGGATACGCCATCTTCGCCTGTGGATTATGTTCAAGACTTCCAGGCCCGTTTAGAAGACGTACACAGGTTTGCCTGAGATAAGATCAACAAAGCGACGGAAAAGATGAAGACCAGGTACGACACTAAGGCCACCAGACATGAATTCAATGAAAGTGACAAGTATGGTTCTGGAACCCGATTCGATGGAAGGGATTCTCTCCGAAGCCGCAGTCTTCCTGGGAAGGCCCTTATACAGTCCTGAAAAGACTGAATGACGTCGTGGTTCGAATAAGGAAGTCACCCAACTCAAAACCTAGAGTAGTACATTACGACCGGCTAGCCCCTTATTATGGTAACTTGTCAAATACTTAGTTGAAACCATGGTTTCCTCATTTATGTAAAAATGATCTGTATATTTGTAAATAATATTCTTTATGTTAATTACTTTTCAATGTTTATGTCTGAAACTTTGTGTCTATATTATTGTAACTTTTAAATGTCTTCTGCTCGGGGTCTGTACTGCCCAGGACGTGCAGTCCTTGAGGAGGTGGCAATGTTACAAGCGGGTGATCACCGCTGAAAGCTCGAAAGGGAGAGCGATTGGCGACGGCGTCGTAGAGCTTGGCGCCAGCTGGGCTGGTTTGGCGAAAGGAATAGTTTGGCAGCCTCTGGATCTCTCTCGGTGATTTCTGAAGGTTCTTTTCTCCCTCGCCCGGCTATATAAAGTACGGGCTGCCGCATTCGGCATTTTTTACCTTCTCGGGAGTGAAGCGTCTCGCTAGACTAGAGGATTAATGAGCTGTGTTTGCGTTTGCTGTTAACATTGTGTTATTGAGATCGATGTGATTTACTGTTTGCTGTTCTATACGATAGCTGTTTTGCAGACTGTGTTTATTGTGCATAAGGCTTGCATTTACGCTGTAAGTGACTGATTACTGCTGAATTGTGTTTATCTGAAGTTTTACTTTATCAAGTCATCCTGTAAATGGCTGTAAATAAATTTGTTTGTGCCGTCCTCAAGTAAAGTCCATTCAATCCGAGCACACTACGCTAAAAACGTAACAATATTTATTCACTTCCGCCCACGTTAGCATTACAGCGGTTGTTAGTTTTAAGTGATACTTTTAACAACGGAATTTTTTTACTTACTTCAATTAAAATTAGATAAGATTTCGAATGAAAAACACAATGTAATATTCCGGGAAACATTTAAAAGTCTTCTACGAATATTCAAAATTATCAGAAAATTTCATCAAATGTCTATAAAGAAAACTAGAAATGCTTTCCTGATTTTATTTGATTGCCCTCCATTGTCTTTCTCGGTAAATCGCTTATCGATTTCTTTTTCTTCGAGGAGATTTTCTAAAAAAATTACTATAATAGCTTTAGGTTTCAATTTAGTATATTTAGTAAATGGAAACACTGAGTGAATTCTTCAAAATAAACGTCGCATATCACTGACTTTGAAGAAGGCTTAAAACCTTCTATTCCAAAGCTAATAGCCCAAGTCAAAATTGTTGATAGAAAACTTTAAAAACATTTTATTCCGACAATAACTTTTGTGTTTCATATTAAAGCATCCAGTAGTATATCAGTATTAGTATTTCATTTTCTTAACATTAATGAGAGGAAAGAAACCGACTCAAAATTATAACAACGAATTGAAACAAAAAATCCGCTTCATACTTGGCGGAGTGTGTTAATGGCAGACTCATTGAGGAAAGCGTTGCAGATGAAGGCTGAAATGCCATTCGTAGAAGTTCAGGACATGTGACTTTTACGTCCAATGAATTGACCCTATTGTTGACTATTGTGTCGGTTAGCCAACGAAAGAAAAAATGAATCTCATGGATCCTTAAACGAATTTGAAGAAATACTCTGAAATTCGACAGAAATTTCATTTTAATTATAATAGATTTGAGTACACTATTCTTGTAGATCAAATAAATGAAACAAATTTGCGAATTTTTTCCCGAAATTAGGAAGCATTTAGATCATTCCTCGTTCCGGTATGCAATATCTTCTTCAGTTGATAAAAATATTCAAATCATATCATTTTGCTAATCATACCGAAGTTTATTTGGAACAAATAATTTTAATATTTTGGATTCCCACCTCCCAGATTTTATAATTTTTTATGCCTTTGAAATTTCTTAAATATCACTACTTTTGAAATTATTAATTTTTAGTTTTTCCAATTATAGTTATTTTTACCTATGTTTGATTTACTCTTTTCTTTTTAATTTAGTTCCTTTCTCTTTTTTTATGAATAAAAGAGTGTAAAATTCTGAGAAAATCTGCGAAGAAAAGAAATGCTGCTGAATCAGCACTACGATATAGGTTTTGAGGCTCCTCAGATCTCAAGTCACGAGGCGATTGCCTCCATCACCTGTGCGGAAATCCGCCATTGGAAGGATGACTAATATTTTACGAGCGGTTATTATGTGAGCGATATTAAACATTTACAAATACCAGTGATCCATATTTTCGAAGAGAGATTTGACTTGAATCTTTGATATGATTTTACTAATGATATTTCGACTACAGGTCCTGAATCACAATAGAAAGTTACAATCGATACTGTTTGTCCAATTAAGAGTTAAGGTTAAAGTAATACACAGGGAAATACCTTTACACACTAATGAACGTTCTGGGAAATAACCCTCAATCTCAACTGCTGTTGCCGGACTTACTGGTCACAAACAGAGAGTTTCTCATTTCACAAAGAGAGTCCTATTCGAACAGCCAATGAGCGGTTTGAGCTTGGTGTATTTTGCTCTCTTTCCTCTCACATGTAGTTCTTAGGAGTTTTTTGATGTATGTTCTTTTTACCAACAGCTTGCAGAAAACTCCCAATCGATGTCTGCAGGCAAGAGTGGTCCAATAATTGGTCGTATGTAGATTTTCGAACAATCCATAAAGAAAATGGGGCCAAAGCTCTCCTGAAACCATGTCTGATTAGGGCTATAGTTAGCAGCATTAAGGTGCTTGTCTCATTGTGTATAAGCCAGATTTCTTTCACTCTCAAGCTTCCGTAGTAAAATATTTATTTATTTTTTCTTAAAGAGGTTTTTACAGACATTCAATTCTGTAAGCATATTCCATATATGATAGCCATTAAAGGGATATAAACCATAATTACTGTTATATACTTAAGATTTTTCCATGATTGAAATGACTTGATAGTCACATAATTAAATTGTATGTGCTCGGCTAGATTGAGAATTCCGCTGTTGTCAAAGTGTGCCCAGATTTTTTCAAACATATATTGACTTATTTTTAAATCCTTTTAAAAATAAAAGTGATAATTTAAATAAATTGCTATGATAAACTTCCCTTCATAAATTTTTAAATGCATCTTGGATAATGCATAGAAATTCATCTAAATGTGAGTTTTTTTTTCAAATATGTAACAGAAAATATAAATATTGGCATAATGTATAGATCAATTTTATAATTACTGTCTGTCCATAAGGAGATCTCTGGCTGACAGTCGTCTATATTTAAGGCGGGCGTTATAGAAACAGGCGTCGATAGGGAGAATCCATTTCGAATGGGTGGAATCGAACGGAAGTCTGCGGGGGGTATTCTTTATCTTGACGAAAAAATGTATCTATAAAAATGTATTGCTCATTCGTCTTCTCGCTTTTACCACAGTTGCTCGTATCTTTATATTTGCTTAGCTTACTTCTTTTATATTTTATTAATATTTTCTTTGGTTAATATTAACTGCATTTCATTATTTAATAATTTTTGTCTCTTGAATTTTGAGATCCTTTAAAATACCTTTTCGATTTAAGAATGGAGAGACTTTGAAATCACAAGCACGTAAAATTGTGCATAATGTTATAGAGTTATACTTGAAACTTGCTGAAAATTCGTATTGGGAAAAAGATGGGGTTTTAGAAGAACTAGTAGATGAACTAGTAATTCAGATTGGAAGTACTGAATCG
>JAOUZG010050968.1:17812059-17881684 GCA_026289955.1 Argiope argentata
CTGCAGAGGACTTCCAACGACTTGTGGACTCCATGACACGTCGAGTTGTTGCACTTCGCCGGGCAAAAGGAGGACCGGCACGATATTAACAGTCATCCCATGACTTTTGTCACTTTAGTGTATATATATATATATATAGCTTTGAATTTTTAAGTTCGCTTTATTGCATCCCGGGAGTCACGCATTATGTACAAGTGGAAAGGACGAGCACATCACATGACAGGCACATCCCAACAGGAAATGAGGAAAAGCTACCGAAAATTTTATCTCTGTGAATATATACTGTGAGAATTTATAGGAATTTTCAATACGCGTCAGTCATAAATAAGGGAATCGAAAGGATATTTTAAAGGAATGTGCTTCGACTGACATTACTTTATCCCTTCACTCGGAGTGTCGGTACCTGTCGACTTTCCGACTATTCAGCAATTTTACAAAGCTTCTGTTGAATTAATTAAATAGAAAAGGTGGAATTGAATCAGGAAATAAGAGAATTTTAGAATGAAGTTACTATGGGTTAAATTAAGATAAAACTTTTGAAATTAATTATTGTTTAATTTATATTTTCAAATATCATTACAACCTCCCCTCCCCCGTAATACGTGGAAGTGGTTCAAGGCCCTTCGACACACAGACATTCTTTATAGTGATGTTCAAATAAGAAATTGAATTTTAGATTCGTATTAAAAGTGATACCCAGATTTAAATAAATATTAATAAAGATATCCTAATTTCCCTTACTTTTAAATTAATATAGAATTAATTTGATCAATATTATTTGAAATATATAAAAAGATAAAGTGATATATGTGAAAAATAAAATATTAAACAGCATAAAAAATAATATTGAAATGTGCAATATACAAATAATTTTTTACAGAAACTCAGTTGATTGTCTCTATTTGATGAGGAATGTCTCTGAAGAAGGCTAACACAAATTATGCTTTAATGGCCAAAGGCTCACCAAAATCATCAAATGGGGTGTGGAATAATGGATGATAAATTCAACTTATATAATAATAAATCAACATAGTTTTGAATTTGTATGAAACACTTAAATATGAAATTATTAAGTAAGACAGTTAAGATATTCATATTATAAGCATTAATACTCAAACAAATGGAATAATAATGTGTAATTTTTAAAAGAAAAAGCTTTTAGCTTACTAGTTAGCCAATTAGTGGTGATTAATTAAACTTTGTTCTCTAAGTTTCAGTAGCGGGTGAAACTTAATGACCTGAAATTTAGGACATCAAGAAGGAGGATATAATTTCTATTCTCTTTCTACTCTCATTCAGGAATAATCGTTTCCAGAGTGGATAACGAAATATCCAGAATAAAAATATAAAGAGGTAGAAATTAATTGTGAGGTTGACCCTATATTCACATCTCAATAAGACTGTTATAATTGAATTTTTGTCGTGATGGCGCATATCACATCATCATCACGAAGAAAAGAAAAGAAAACTCATTTTTACGAGCGGAGACGAGGGACCAATCTGAGTTGAAGTTTATGTGGAATAAACAGGGGAAATAAAGAGATTTTTTTAAAATTTAAATTATTATTCATGACTTCATTTTAATTTTTCTGGTCGGTAATAGGTTTTTAATTTTGACACATAAACCATATCAGTAGCTTTGTTTGCTAATGCATTAAGTTTGGTTATTTTATAATTTACATCTGAAGTTTTAGTTACTATTTAATATGAACGTGAAAATTCTGAAAATTATTTTCTACGATGTGGAAGAAACGATGTGGTTTTCTACGGTGTGGTTTGGATAATTAAATTCCTCATACATTACAATGTCACTAGGGATGAATAGAGAATCTACACATCTACCATCATATCTTACTTTATTGCATTATTTCTAGCTAACTTTCTAGCTTTTTCTACTGGAGGATAGAATTGATTTTGATTTAAGGGAGGGATATAAGATAAAGTACCAAATAATAAATATGCAGGAGGAAATTTTGTAACAGAATGGAAAATTAAATTATATTGATATTGTATTATATTCATTGATTACTTGCTCTGAAAGTCTAGTCCAAGGAATTTTAGAAGGAGAAGAATCGACCTTATAATTTAATTTATTTACTACTGACTGCTTAACTCTTTCACACTTCTCATTAGTTTGTGGATGATGTGAAGAGGTTGAAAGATGCCTGACACTATAATTTCTGAGGAAATGCTTGAATTTAGATGAGGTAAAAGAACCATTTCTATAATTTGGAAGTTACCTGAATTTGGACAACCTTCTTTAATATATTAAAATAAGTAAGAATTTTCATTTTGAAAGAAAAACCCCAAACATATCGAGTTGCATCATGCAACTAAACATGCATCATGGCATATAACATCGAAATGCAATATAAAGAAATTTTTTATTTGAATTGTAATAGTTAAATTCACCAACAGTATCGACAAAAGACATTCAAAAGGACGATCTGTGGGGGGTACAGCCTGAAAAAGATCAAATCCTTTTTGCTTTATCTTTTTATTTAATTGAAAAATATCCCAATGTTTAGCAAAAATATCTTGAGTAATATGGGCTAATAATATTGCGGAGTAATTAAATTTATCCTTTTACTAAACACAATTTCGAGCACTGGTGCTGGAGACTATTGACGACTAAAGCAGGTGATAGAAGGTGGGTATTATTTTGTGATAATCATATAACACATAAATCACATTTTTGAAATTGGATGATTCATGGCACAAGACAAGGCTTTAACTTCTTGAAGAAATGATAAGAACGCGCTCATACGGGAATGGAACCCCAAAACAGGAGTGTTGGAAATCACTGGTTATGGAAGGCAGCAAGGAGCAGCATGATAATTCAACGAGAATTGGACCGGAACTTTTATTACGTCCGGCAGAGGATATTGTATCGGCTGGCGAGGAACTTCAGTGACATGACCTGAGGGAGAAATTCCCGATAAAGCTTAGCCAAGGAAGACAGTCAACACCTCCTAAAGTACTCTAGTACTCTAGGAGGTGTTGAGATAGTGCGGCTGAGCCAGCACGGAACCAACTTCCGAGCAACGGCGAGTTCGGGCGGATAACCGCAAAGTCAAATTTCCTCTCCTCTCGGGGATTTAATTCTTTTAATTCATTTTAAAATTTTACATACAAACTATCCTGTCGACAATATGGTAAAGAGAGGGAAAATAATTATCCTTGGTCTTATATTAAATGAAATTCTGATGGGAATTTCTCACTCGCGTCGACCAAAGGTAAAGGAATCATAGGGAACTTTTAGAAGAACCTGTTGAAGTCAACAACTTCTTGTTCCTTCACTCGGAGCGTGAAAGCCCCTGACTAAAACATTTTTACAAAACTTTGGTTAAATTAATTAAGTTTGAAAAGCGGAATGAGATCAGGAAATCAGAGAATATTTTTGAACGAATTTACTATGGGCTAAATTAAGATAAAACTTTGGAAATTATTTAGGGTATATACATATATATGTGTGTGTGTATTTTCTTTTAGAATTGATTGACGAAAACATATATCTACAACTGTCAGGGAATTCAAATTTCCACGGAGAACAGATGCTGAAAGCGCATCCAATGTTCAAAATTGCCTCAAATCTAATTGCTAAGGCATTTAAAAGTAATCGAGAAATCACTTATCCTTATATGTTTTGGAGTTTGAAGTCATTCGCACAACGAAAAAAAATTAATTAGGACATCTGTTTATCTTCTTTACGCCACTATTTCATTTTATATTTGTGAATGCATATCGTTCTAGAGCAACACAGCATGGATTTTCATCGGTTTCAACTTTGTATTCCAAAGCATATTTAAAACCAATAAAAATATTTATTAGAATTTAAATAGTAATAAAAGTTTTTTTCCTTGTGCCTTTTTCCTCCAAAATTTAATTTAAAGGCATGCGCAATTGGTCAATCTTTACTTTCCACATCCCGTGAGTAGAATGAAAACAGAGTGATATTAAACTTGTATGTTTACTTTCATGACAGACGGCGAACACCTCTGATGATGATGATGCGATCGAATGTTCTTACTGGAAGTGGGATCGTTTGATTTGTTTTGTCTGAGATTGAATTACATTACGAATAAACTATTGACATAACAGGACATTCTTCTATAAATTTTTAATCAAGCGTTTTATAAAATTACATAAATTTCTGTAATGGCGGAGGTTTGCGATGTGGCAGAACCTAGTGTTGACTGTAAAAATGACGATAGAGAATTTCTCTGTGGTGTTGTTGAAGGTAAAACTAAATGAGCAGACATGTTATTTCATTAGATAATTAATAATAATTTCACTAGATTATATCATTAATGTTAACTATAAGATTGTGATTACCATAGGTCTATTTGATTAATTGCACTATAACAGGTTGTGAAATAGTTCGTTTGCTTTAAAAATGTCACATAAATGAGAATATCTTTTTATTTTTTAATTAGTGTATATAATTATTTTATTTATCAATTACTAAAATTAAAATCAATTATATGTTGGTAATTCTTTGTTCTTAATAAAATCTTTTGCTCTCATATGTCAGATTTGTTTTTTCCTCCTTCGGTTGCTCCAGTTTTCGAAATAATAAAGGGTATGATTTTAGTCGTTTTTTATTTTATAGGCCTTCATTAATAATGAAAGTAACTGTTATTAAAAGAAATGCGTTTAAAATAACAATAAGAAAAGAATATATATATATATATATATATATATATATATTCGATTAGAAAAAATTTCTTGTCGATATTTTTTGATTTTTTAAAAAGTTGTTTGATCGAAATGTTTTTGTCAAATCCGAAAACTATTTTTTTTTCAAGAAACATTTGTTTATCTGAGCTTTTAAATAATAACTTTTAAAAAAGAAGAAATTTTTATATATATGATTCCATTTTATATATTTTATTTGTAAATTTCTGTTGAATTGATTTTGCATATATCTTTGACTCATATCTTGTTTCAGATAAAGGGAAATAAATGCCTTGTTGATAATATTAATTGAATGTTATATGAATATTTATATTCGTTTAGTGCCACTCGAAATTGTGAATTGTAAATGGGGTTTTAACCTTAAAACAAATGTTATCATTTGCAGGTATTTTAGTAATTTCTGCTATTGAAGAAATCGAAATAAAGTTTAAAAGAGAAATGGTAAAATCTTTGTAGAATGTCTTGTATTAAATTAGCCATATGTGTAGTTTTAGGTAATAAAAAATGTTTTCATTTACTGTGCTTGTCTGATCATTAGTTAAAAAATGATTGATCATTTGTTTTCAGTATTTTCTTTAGAGATAATTAGATTTAATATATTTAGGTTAATTATTTAAAACTGCTTCTTTGTCATTACACTATAATGTTTATCTGGCTGAGAAAAAGACATACTTAGAAAAAATTTCAATCTGGATTTTAATTTTTATATGAGTTATGTTAGTATATTGTCATTTTATATAATAAAGAATAAAACAAAGGAGTAAAGTTTTTTTTTGTAAAATTGAAAAGAATCAAGATTTTTTATTGGAATAAGTATTCACTTTTTTGTAAATTTTTACTCCCTAATTTCATGTTTAAGAAACTGACATTAATTGAAGCTTGCGAAGTTATAATTATGTAAACAAAAATCTCTCTCTTTTTTTTATTTATGCAGCTAAGATCTTTATGTAACAGTTTGTGTTTGTCATTTGCTTGTATTTTAATGATTACTTCTGTTGAAGAAATCTAGATAAAGTATAAAAGAGAACTGGTAAAATCTTATTAGATTATTTTATGTAAAATTAGGCATACATTAAATTTCGGATGATAAGCTCTTGTCTAATCATGTGTTCAAAAATAATCAATAATTTTTTAAAATATTTTATTTAAAGATAATTAGATTTGTCAAATTTAGATTAACTATATAAAACTTAGCTTTTTTGTCATTGTGCTGAATTCCCAACACTGAATGCTTATATTGTAGAGAAAAAGACATACCTAGAAAATAGTTTAAATCTAGTTTTTAATTTTTGTATGAGTAATGTTAGTATATTGTCATGTATTATAATAAAAGAATAAAACAAATGATCAATTTTGTAAAATTTAAAAAGATAAAAAAATTTCATTGAAATAAATATTTTTATGAATTTTTACTGCCTAACTTCATGTTTGTGGAACTGACATTAATTGAAGGATATAAAGTAATTATAAATTTCTTGTTTTATTAATTTATGAAGGAAATTTTTTATTTAACAGTCTGCATTTTTGAGAAATACTTTCTTCTCGATTTAAGAAAAACAAATTTATATTGAAATATTAAATGTAAGTTAAAATCAAACAACTTAAATTTTCTTTTATAAATTTTAAATTTACTTTGATATTTCCTCAGAAAGTTTATTTTAAAATCACTGCATTTGAATGCAAAACAATTTCCATTAAAAAATGATAAATACTGGAAACATCATTTTGAGCTCTGCTTATTGTATTGCATTGGAAAAATATAAAAAACAAAACATAGGGGAAATATAATTTTTATTTTATGTGATTAAAAGATTTAAATTCTATGACGAAAGTAAAGAATGTGCAGCCTATAAAATTTTATGATTATGAAGAAATTTTCATCATATTTTAGATTTGATTTCAGTTAATATAGTTTTTTTGACATTCTTTTATTTTACTATTTGTGTATTCAAAACTGAAATTATTAAAATGGTGCTTAGAAATTGAATAATCTGATTTGGAAGGAAATTAGTTTTATGCCTATACATATGTATCTTATCTATCTTTGTATATACATCTTCAAACATAGGTATAAAATGCATGTACTTAAGGTCATAAAAATCACATTCATTATTACATATGTTATTTATGATTTATATATTGTTAATTTATTTGGTTTATTTAAAATAATTTTGTTCTTGAAAATAATGGTTAATTAAAAAAAATCAGAATTAGTTTTTAAACATTTTTAAATATATTTTTTAATTGTAAATCAGTGCTTGAATATTTATGCAGGTTTACATACACAGACATGATTATAAATCCTTTTTTTTCACTCAATTTTATTATGATTACATTTGTAGACTATGCTTTATAGGTTTTTATGGAAGACCTTGGACTCCAGAACAGAGGCGAGATTTATTTGAGAAGTATGTGCTCATTTTTCTTTAAACTTTCAAACAGTTTTTTTTATCAATTGAAATTTTTAAACTAACACCTGCAAAGAAACTAATTGAAAGGTTTAAGTGTTTTTTTTATTAAATTCTTTAAATTGGGCTCTTTTATATTCTGTAAAATTATAGATTATATTGATGTGATTATGCAAATGTATTAGGGATTGAATCTTATTTATTTAAGAAAAGAAGGATTATAATAATAATTAAACACAAAACATGATTTTTTTCTTTATAGATTAGTTTTTTAAATAATTTTAAAAAGGTTTAATATAAATTATTATTAAAGCTTAATGATCTTTTGATGTGTAAAAAATCTGATTCATAACTTTTTGATATTTTTGCCCTTTAATGTCATTTTGAATTTTTCTAGTTAGAATATATTACTATTTTTATTCTGTTAAATGAGGAATGTTGAACTTAGCAAGTAATAAATTATACATTTGCTGAGAAAGGATTAAGATATATAGAAAGCTTCTCTGAATTACAACATTATCTAAAATTTGTATTATGAATTAAGAAACTTCAAAATAACATTGCTTAATGATGTCTGGAATATATCAAATTATCTGGTCTGTAAATATAATATTTCCTATAATAATACTTGTACCAGTATGTTAATAATAATAATAATAATAATAATTACCTCATTTGTCGTTAATTTCATCTTACTACATTTTGTAGTAGCAATGAATAGTTTATCTTATCTTTTTTTTTTGGTTCAAGTATATGTTTATGGTTTTGTATAATTTTTTAATAAATAGAATGAAGAAGTTGGGTTTGAATGCATATATGTATGCTCCAAAAGATGATTTCAAACATCGAGCATACTGGAGAGAACTGTATTCTGTAGAAGAAGCAGGTGTGTACTTTAATATTTACGAGTGTATGTAATTGATAATTTAACTTCATATTACAAAGTGTTTAATTTAAGTTTTAAAAATTTTTTGTTCAATTTCTACTATTAGTTCTCTTTCTCTCTCTCTCTCTCTCTCTCTCTCTCTCTATGTTTATATCATTCAAATTTTCTGTCGATGATAAAATACTTTTTATTCATTCACTCAAGTTTAAGTAATTCTTTTTAAACTTGAAGTGGATGACAGTTGATGTTAATACAGTTTATTCAAATGTTATTTAGTAAATTTTTTATTAATTAAAAATTAACTTTCTCATTAAAAATCTTCATTTTTCCACTGCCAAATAAGTAACAAATTTAGTTTGTTTTTTCCCTTGGCGAATGAGGTTAGGCTTAACATGTTTTGAGCCGATTATTTCAAGTGATTCTGTTTATTTTCTTTGATGTTTGTTGATTCATTAAAAAAATTATTTAATCCATTTAAAATTAAACAGTTTTAATTGATCAATTTTTCATATTCCTTTTGAAGTACTTTCGAATTTAAATAATACAGAATAAAGAAAATTAAAAATTTCTAATCTGTGTTTTTTACCCGAAATGGCAGAGAAACTTCATGCATTTCGTTGCCTCAATTGGCATTGAAAATTCAACCGAAATTGAATGTGTTCTGCGTCTCTTCTGGTTTATTTTTAATTGATACGAACTTGATTTTGTTTCGACCTGTTATAATTTTTTGATCAATTATTTATATTAATTGTTGTTATTTAATAAAAAGTAACAAAAATAAAAATTTCTTTGTTGGCCTAAGTAGGAATTGACTTTTTTTATATTGCTTGTTTTTTTTAAATAAAAATGATTATGTTTTTTGCTCATTTATCTGTTTTCATTGTTTTGATATAAATTGAGACATTTACTGGAATAAATTGAGCTGAATGTGTTATTTTGTTCTAAGTGATCTGTCAAATTAATATTTTTAGGTAAAATTTTAATTGAATCATTAAAATAATTTTATCCTATATTGTTTTTAGAGGGAAAATAGTCATTTTCTTAAATTTTTTTTTGTTATAACAATTTTTTTGAGTTTTATTAATTATTTTTGTATGGTTTTTTTGTAGATGCTGTGTTTATTTCAGTGTTATTGCTTTTTACTTCTCAGAAGGGTTAAAATTTAATTTGCGCACAATTCAGATGTATCATTTAATCTCTTAAAATTTAAACCTTGTATCTATCTGAAAGAATACCTCCCTCCTGCTCTTTTAAATTTAAAATCTAAGAATGTATATATGAATTATGTACAGAATTGAGTTTCAGTTATGATTAAACTTTGAAGGAAAATGGAATTATTAAATTTAATATCTATTAGAAGGAAGTAGATGCAGGAATTGGTAAAATCAGTAGCAATTGCATTCATAGAGTTTTCTAGCATGACAATAATTACTCTATGTATGGCAAAATTTTTCGAATAGTTACTTAACCATTGAAGCATCAAGATTCTAAGTTGAAATATAGAATGGTACTTGAGAGTTCTTTCTATCCTTCATTCTTTTGTTATTACCTATTATTAATAATTATTGCTTGCTTATGTGCAAGTATTAAATATTACTGTTTAAGATTGTCATTTTTGGGAAATCTTAAAAAAAATTATTTGAAGAACTATTTTGATATTCTCTGAACTGAATATTATACTTTATTAAAATTTTAAGTTAATTAAAACTAAATAATATGTTAAGAGTTAAGCATGACAAGCACTTATGAAGGGTAAACCAGTGATTTTTGTATAAATGTTTTCTTTTACCAATTATTATTTTCCAGAACATTTAACATCTCTTA
This sequence comes from Argiope argentata, assembly GCA_026289955.1. Classification (NCBI taxonomy): domain Eukaryota; kingdom Metazoa; phylum Arthropoda; class Arachnida; order Araneae; family Araneidae; genus Argiope; species Argiope argentata. The sequence continues at coordinate 17,821,876 of JAOUZG010050968.1, forward strand.
TCCAAGCTGCAGCAGAGAATGATGTTACATTTTTCTATGCATTATCACCTGGTTTAGATATAACATATTCAAACCCTAAAGAAATTCTTGCTCTTAAACGAAAATTGGAGCAGGTGAGTATTTTGCAGCCTCTAATGGAAGTTTTTTTTCCTGTTAGTGTGTCTGTGTGTGTAATTTCAAAATTGTATGTTTATTTTTAGTTTATGTTTGCACTTAGTTGTTATTGCACAAACATAAACTTAAAATATTTTTATGTAGAGCTATGTTCTGCAGAGATATAAAATATCTGAAGGAGCGCACGCTTGTTGTCTGTATGTTTGGGACAAACATTTATATCACTTTATTAAATTTTTTCTGCAATTCAACTAACATTTGTTAGCATTTAGTATTTTTGCAGTGTTGCCACATGAATTATACCAAAGATAGTTTGATAGCAGAGATTATACCAGGTTTTATAAATAAGGTTTTTCATCTGTAATGTTGTTTCATTTCATGTGACTTATCCCATATAATCAGATTTTGTTGTAAAAGCTGTCATATTATAATTTCCAAACAAAAATCGGGCATAATTTGCTATAGATTGGTTTGAAGAACAACAATTTGACCAGCTCAAAAATTGTGGTGGTTGTTTGTTAATGATAGTTTGCAATTACTGATTTCTAGATAAAAAAAGTTATAAGATACCAGATCCTGTTTCTGAAGTAGATTTTTATAGTATTTTTCAGTTAGTGTAATGTCAAAGTAAAATTAATTAGATGAAAGCAATAACTCTGGTTTCTTCAACTAAATTAACCTATTATTTTTTATTCTTTAGAAAAATAATCTTGGATATTTCCATTTTGTGTCTGAATATTCAATCTTTTCTGATTTTATAAATGTTTAGTTGTTGACTTTTGTTGCAAAATTTGTGTTACAATTATTATAAATTACTCAATTCAAAATTCATTTGCAGTGACCCCAATCGATTCAAATTTAATTTATACATTGCACTTTCTGGAAATCTTTTGTGAACTACATTTAAGACTGCTGAATTATTATATAGGATATTTATTTACATTAAAAGTATTTTTTGTTAATTTTATTTCTGTTAATGTTAGAAGTATTATTATGCAAATATAAGTAGATTAATACAACCGTATTATGACAATGTTATAATTTCGTGTTACAATGTCCTTAAATTAGTTATTTTAAAGTTGTTTCAGTTTTATGACATCAAATTTCGAATTTATTTAATTTTCTTGTTAATAAAATTTATTTTATAATATGATTTAAAACAGCACTCAGTTCACATTCATTAGAGAAGCCTTTTTTGACAAATTCATAAAAAATGTTATGAAAATATTAACTGCTGGTATAATTATAAATGCTAGACTTATTTAAACTTGATTTTTTTATAGGTTTGCCAGTTTGGTTGCAGTGCATTTGCTCTTCTTTTTGATGATATTGAACCAGAGATAAGTGAGACAGATAAAGAAGTTTACCAATCTTTTGCCCATGCACAGGTTGCTGTTGCCAATGAAATTTTTGAATATCTTTCCCATCCAAAGTTCATATTTTGTCCAACTGGTATGTTCTAGTTAAGAAAAAGTCCTGATGAAATCTTTTTTTAAAAATACAATTTATTATGATGTAATTAGCAATGATGATGCTCTGTCAATGTTTGAAATGTGACTAAGGTACCAAATATCCTTCAGTTGATATTTTTCTTGTTTTTAAATATTTATTATGTGTACCAAATATTTACTCTTTTCTCTTGATTTTAATCAATTCATTAGTTTTAAGTGTGTATGGTCATTTATTTGATTGATCAGCATTTAAAAAATTAAAATACTTTTTATCTGGAGTTAAAATTTTATAGCTGTTTGCTAAGGTTCCTTCTTTCCAAAACAATTAATATGTGAGGTCATTATTTTTAATAAAAAAAGTATTCATTTCTGCAAATAAATGTCGTTTTTATAGATAAAAGTTACAGTTAACTATAACTTATAACATTTTAACTTAACTATAATTACAACTTATAGCTATAAAAGTTATAGTTGTAGTTAAAAGTAGCATGTTGAAATATGTTATTTCAACATGCTATTTTTAACTATTTGCTTAGCTCTGACCACCAGATCATCTTATTCTTTGAAGTACACCTCAATATGTCAGTATGTACATTTATAATTATGCAGGATCACTGGAAAGGGAAAATTTTGCAATTAATTAAACTTAGGAAGATAAGTGTTTCTAACTAAGTATTCCATCCATTCATAATTATTTTCATTGTTGTACGATGATTAAAATTAGTTCATTTTATAAATCTCAATACAGTGTAATTTTAATTAAAATGTGTCTTTGTTATTTAAAAAACTCTCTTAGATTTTTTTTTTGCATCAATGTAAAAGAAGGAATGAAAATTTTATCCCCTTTCCATATTATAAAAATAAAATTTTTATCAAACATAATTAATGTTATTTTAGCATCATGTCTGCTTATTTAGAGAAATTTTTGAGGCAAAAGATTTTTATTATTTTGTTTCCCTAAGAGTTAAATACATTTACTTATTTTATGGGATTACAATGTAACTGAAACTGTAATTTCAGTTAATATATGTGAGGATTTTATTATGTAAAATTGAATATGAGCAGGATTTTTCGGTGAAATGATAAAGTTGAAACATATGATTTCAGAAAATGGTGAAATAACTCTTATGGAACTTTAAGGTGGGACATTTATCTGCAAAAGAAATTGAATAATGGAGCTTGAACATTATATTCAATTAAAAATAAGATTAGAATAGATTTTTCTTTGCTTAGTTCAGAAATGCATTTTGTTTATACATGCTATGTTTACTTCAAATTACTCATTTTGTGTATGCATATTGTTTTGTAGGATAGGTGTTTTCAATTTTTGTATGAATTGTATACCATGATTCAGAGATAATGTATAAAACAATTCATTTTCATTTCTAAATAAGATTAAACATAATGATAATCCTTTGTAAAAGTCACTTTAATATAGTAATAGATCATGCCTTAATTGTAAAATTAGGATTTTTCTTGAAGTAAATCAAATTATTTAAAGTTATTTTCAATCATATGATATTATTTTATGTTGTGATTAAAAGAATGAGGTTTGTTTAAGAAAATTTATTACATATTCCTCAAAAATTAATGTGTCATCTTTTTTTAAAAGTGAAAATATGCTGTGTTGTTTTATAGGCTTTTCATTCTACTTAACGGTTCAATAGAATAGAAATTGAATTGTTTTGAAAAACCTGATAATATGATGAAAAGAACCCCCTCCCCGTTTGGTGTGAATTAATGGATGAATGCATAATTTCTTACTTAATCACCATAAAGAATTCAAATCGGTTTTAAAGTTTATTTTTATCTAATTTATTTATATATAATTTTTTTTATTCATCAACTATATGTATATTTGAAAATTTATAGTCTATAATTTTTTTAAATAAATTTTTATATTTGTATTCAGAATACTGTGCTGCTAGAGCTATTCCAAATGTTCAGAATTCAGAATACTTGAATACAATTGGGCAGAAGTTGCATCTGAATATAGATATAATGTGGACTGGTAAGTTTTGAACCATGTAATTTGTTTTATTTAAAAATAATGAACAAAGAATTTATTTTATTTTATTCTTTATTTTTGTCTGTGCATTGTTTATGTCACTATAGCATTTACAAAAATGATTTGACAAAATAACAATGATAGGCATTGAGCAATGAGTGATTTGTCTTTTATTATATAAATAAACAAAAAATACTGAAATAAAGTAGATCTAATCATGTCTGATTTCATTATATTAAATATTTTCATTAATTCATTCTTAAAATTAAATTTCTTGAAAAATGTTGTCAGAATTTTTATATTATGCAGTTAGTGTATGTATTAAAGTAAATATTATACCTAAATCTAGTTGTTAGACTGTGTGTTTGCTTATAATCCTGAGATTAAAAACAATTATAGAAGATGTTATGGAATATACAGTTATGGAAAATACAATGTTTTGGAAAATCAGTTGATGCTCCATCTTAATTTTTTAAATACTAACTCGATTTTATCACTACAAATTTTTGACTTAATTTCCTTTAAGACTAGCATGATATTATCTATGTAGATTTTACATATAAGTTCTTTCAATTTAAAAGGAACAGGGAAAATTGTTTTGCTAGATCTATTGTTTTTCAGTGCTTTTATATGTAAATTACCAAACTAAATTCTCAGTTATAGAAATTTTATCTAATGTTAGCAATTACTTGATTTTTTTAAATAAAAGATGCTAAAGGTTGTGGCACAGAATTTATTTGAATGTGCACAATTTGCAAATTACATTATCTGGAAAAGGTTGATATAAAAGTGAAGTGTTTGTGTAAGTTTGTCTCCTTGTGCATGTATCAGCAGTGTTCAAATAAATCTATCACATATACAGTTCGGAAATTAGACACACAAATCATTGTTATATTGGTTCAGTGCTCCTCAAATCCTGAATTTTGAAATTTATGATAGAAAATTTTAAATTCAATGTTTTCCATTGTTTTGAATGATTTATCTTGTGTATTTGTCCATGATATGATTTCTAATGAATAATAAAAAAATCTTTGCACCTTCTGAAAGAGCAACCAGTTGCCAAACTGACGTTTGTTTTGAATTTTTAATGTAATTTTTGGAATTTTGGGAAATTTTTAAATAGTAATTACTTTTTTGAAAAATTTAAAAAATTGAATCTAAAACTGCTGATTCCAGCATGCTAAATCAGCTATCTTTTTCAAATTTTTTGAAGTTTTTATTTTCTCTAATTTAAAACAAGAGATCACAATATCTTCTCTTGTTGATTTTTAATTGTTTTCCAAATGATTTCAAATTAGGAATCCAAAAATCAGGAAAATTTATTAATATGAAACATTTATGCAAATACATATTGTGTCAAATTTGTTAATATCAATTTGTCAACAATTCACAAGTTTGGTTCGTTCATGTGTTAAAGTTGCTGTAAAGTATGGACTATAAAATTTCTTTCCAGTTAGATAGTTTGAACAAAATGAGTAAAATTAATGTAGTTGTGATTATAAATTAAAAATATTGCAGAATGTAGCATTAGCAAGAGGTCTATGCAAAATAATTCACTTAATTGTTACTAAATGACAACATTTTTTTTGAATCAAAAATAGTGAGATGAGTCACACATTTCTCTTTTTTCATAACATTAGTATGCCTTTCAAATTCAAATGAAGGCAATATCCAGTTAATTTAGTCTGTAGTACAGCAATAAATAAAATTACATACCTATGGCATATCTTTGAAAAAATTGCGATATTAAAAAGTTATATTTTTAGTCATAATCCATTAACTATGGGCTTCTCAAAAATAAAATCTTTTGACTGTTATGGCTTGACATAGGGAAATGGACAGTTGCATGTACTAATAAGTTTGAAAGGACTTAATTTTGATTGATGCAATTAATTTTGATTTTTAGACATCCTAAGTAAATTTTGTCTTCCAAATTTTTAACCTTTATGTATATATTCCTTTTCTGCTAGAAAATGCTAATTTTTAAAATTTATAATTTAATTTTTAGTAATTGAAAAAAAAAACAAGGCAATTTAAAACTATTAAAATTAAGCTCTATACAATTAATGCACTCATAATTTTCTATTATTTGCAGAAATGCACTAGTACGTGGTAAGAAAATGAAATCAGTAGGGATGATTTAGTGATCCTAAAAGTATTTCAACATGGGGTATTTGAAGCTGACTAAGGGAGGGTGTAGACTTTAAGTTATTTTTATATGATATAAATCTAACTATTTGGTTTCAAAAAGTAGTTCGCCTAATTATAAATTTGAAATAATTGATAAAATCCAAGAAATATGCTACCAGCCACGTCCGATGCACTGATTTCTTCAGTTTTTGCTCATTTGAGGGATATGTCATGGTGTTTATGAACTCAGGGTTCTAAACCTCCGAACTAAATTGGTCGTGGGTATTAACATGACATTGGGATTATTTAATATGTGGTAATGTTTTTTTGTTGTTGCTGCATTTGAGAGTAATGACACCTAGTTATCTCATCAGTAGTTGCTTATGCTTTAAGGATCTAATTTTATTGATAAATTTCTAAAACACAACTTGTCTTATACATTATAGTTTGTCTAAGGGGGAAAAATCGCGACAGAGTTCCACAACTTCAGCCACTTCACCCATTTTTATTTTTTCTGAAAGTTCATTATTTTTTAGATACATCATCAAGGGTCGTTTGTTTCAGTTTTTAACAGACGTTGCGAAGTAAAATTGTGTGTTTTCATTTCAATAACTGTGCCGATATCACCGATTTTAGTCGTCAATTAATTTCGCCATTTTGAAAGCATAGGTAATTAGAAAGCTCTCATTATTATGCATGTGCAACTGAAAATGATGCTTTCTTTTGTTTTGATATATTTATCGAAATTAATCGACAGAGTGCTAATAACATTGGTACTATAGCTGGAATCAGAAAGTGTTTATAAGATTTATTTAATCATGGCAGTCAACTTAGAAAAATTGCATGTTATCACGAAAAAAAAAAGAATAAAAAGATGCCATATTATTTAATACTATGCTTAAATATTATTATATCTTTCTGATTGGTTTGGTACACTTCAAGGCTGCAAAATTACTTGTGAAACTGGTCCATTTATTAAGGTTGGGTGCTCTGTCAATGTTGTATTTGCAATATTTCTCCAAATGGAGAGTGAAATATTTTTCCAAAATTATTATATACAGTGAAGTAAATTTAAAAAAAAAAGTCTGTTGAAAATCGAGGGTAGCTCACCACTCATGATATATCTAAAGGGCTTTAATTTCATCTGAAACAATATTTTTTTGAAACAATATTTTCATCTGAAACAATATTTATTCCTACTTAGCATTTGGAGTTGGTTGACTATTTATTGACTTTCCTTATTTTTTAATAAATGTACGTATGTCATCAATTGCAACAAAGCTTTTTAATTTCACTCTCTTTTTCTTTAAAATGTGTTCTTTTTCAGATATTTTTTTAATCTTAATTGTTTAGAAATACTATTATTATGAATAGAATAAAAAAACCAACCCTAAAATTACCCTAATTATAGAAACTTTTAAATTGATTTCTTTTTTACGAATTGTGTTTGTGTATTGAAAGATAATAGAATTCTAGAAGACATCTTTGTGGTAAAAGTTATTTTTTATAAAATTGATAATTTATTTATCAAAACTTCAAAAAAAAGTTTTTTGGAGCTTTTAAAATTAGAATTTGACTTGTTTTTTGAGTTATTACTTGCAAATAGACATAGAGAAGATGCTTGTTATCATTTCATTAAATTTGCCTCACAAAATTTGAAAAAATTCTGCTAATTATATGTAGTTTTTATAATTCCTGCCTCATTTGCCAGCAGATGCATACTGTACTGATGGGATCAAATTAATCAAATTTCTCTGTAATCTGAAACCGAATGTTTTTTGTTTTGGAACCCCTTTTCGGGGGGGGGGGAGAACTCTTAATTGAAAAGTTTAGTTTCCCCAGATTTTGTAGTTGTGATGAGAATAGAATCTTAAAGTAAAAAAAAAATCTTAAAGCCAATTATATTAAATAAAAAAAATTAATAAAACCTATATATTGTTTGCCAACGGATTCTAAAACCCTCCGCGCTTCTGCACTTGCGTTAGGATAGGTTTAATTCGTCAAAATAGGATTGAAAGGAAAGATGAAAGAGGCAGTGTTTATATTTAACAATACGGTAAATTCGGATTGTTCGCGGACTGAATTAAAATAAAATAATACGGCCAGGGACGACAGAATACTCGCATACACTTAAAAAAAAAGAAAAGAATTGAATGAAAAAGTAAAGATGAAAATCAAGGTGAAACATTTGCGAAGAATACCCTAATACATTTCATCCCTTAATGAGGTAGAATCGTTGACAAGTGGGCATCCCAGGATACTGAAACGATCAGTATATTTGTGTATAGTGATTTTCTGTGAGATAAACATGCTGTGGTATTTTTGAATATAGATAAGCAATTTTTTTTGAAGTTTTCTTCCATCAGCCTTTTGTACGTAATTCCAAGTGGGATATCTTAGAATCCTAATTTTTGTTGCTTACTAGTTGGCTGATTCGTTAGGGATCCAGTATTCACTTCTTGATTAAAAATATATGACTTAACAGGTACTGTAATGTATCTGGGTAATTAGATAATATTTTAAGAAATTAGAACTAGAAATTTCTTTACTAAAATGCTTTGTTCTATGCTAATAAATCTCAATTAAATTATTTTCACTCAATTATAGGCCCTAAAGTTATTTCTAAGGAAATAACGATTGAATCTATTCAGGAGCTTTCAGAGGTTTTGCATCGTCCACCGTTGATTTGGGATAATCTACATGCGAATGATTACGATCAAAAACGATTATTCCTTGGCCCTTATTGTGGAAGATCAACTGAACTCATACCTCGGCTACGGGGAGTTTTGAGTAATCCTAACTGTGAATACGAAACAAATTTTGTTCCAATTCATACTTTGTCTCAATGGAGCAAATGTACTATTGATGGAAAAAGAGAATTAAATTTAAGTAAGCCCAGATATTTTCATATCTAAATTTACTTGAATGTTTTTTTTTTTTTAAATTTGGTGGAAGTATTTCTTAGTTATTTCTCATTCTCTTTTTTGATTTTGTATTGCAGGTGATTCAGTGAGTGCTGATATAAAACTTGAAACAGAGAATGAGTTTGGTTCTATGGAGGATTTAGTTTCTCCTATTAGTCCTAATACATATCATCCAAAAAATGCTCTGAAAATTGCAATTAAGGACTGGATGCCTGAATTTTATAAAGCAAAAAATGCATTTGGGAGATCAATAAGTGCTCCTTTAGTTCCTACTCCAATTCCAGCCTGTCCTTTGCCAGTCATTACTTCTTGTTTTTCAACTGCAAATATACCTACACCTGCTCCTCCTGGTCGTGCTAGTCCTGTTTTAGATTCATCCTATCAACCTTTGTCCAGTGAATTAGTTAATTCATTAATAACTAATACTGCCCCCAAAGAAACAAATAATTTGGAACCAATGGATTGTAATCCATTGCCTCCATCACCAAAGCTTTCACCTACAGTTGAAAATGAAATTATTTTGGAAACAGATTCTAAGCCTGAAGATCAGCCAGAAACATCCTCTAAAGAGGAGATAACTGAAGAAATGCAAACTGAGCCTATTGATGTTGTAGGTAATAATGATCCAGAAACAAAACAGCTTACAGAAAGTGACATTACCTTATTAATAGACTTATTTTATCTTCCTTTTGAACATGGAAGAGAAGGTATTAAAATATTACAAGAATTTCATTGGCTGAAATCTCATGGGTATCTTGTATGCCAAAGTAAGAGAAAAGGAAGAGAACCTGAGAGTCCTGAAGTTCAAGAATGGTTGACCCGAGTAGCTAAATTTGATAGTATGACTCAAGCTGTTGGAAAATTATTGATGCACTTAACATTTTGTCCTAACAGGTCTCTACTTTATGACCTTTATCCTTACATTTGGGATATAAAAGGTGTTGTTTCTATGTTGAATTCATATCTAAAGTGGATTGGTAAGTTATTAAAATCTCATTTTATCTCATTTGACTATGTGATATTTTGGATGTATTAAATAGTAATAAAATATGGGGCAAAATAATAATTAATCTTGAAAAAATGTCAGCACTGTGTTAGTTTTTAAAGTAGCATTATTGTTTTTAAAATTTTAATTGTTAGACTGCATGCTAAGCTTACTTTTTTAATAAGTTATTAAAACAATTCATAAAATTGTTGTTTAGTCTGTTCATGAGTGTTTTTTCTGCTGGAAAATTTAATCACTATATTTAGGTATAAAAATGAAATTTAGCATTTAAGTAAATGTCAAATACTGTGTGGCACATTATAAATATTTAAGGGCTTTGTTTAGTATTGGAAAAAAAGTTTATTTGTATTGTTAAACATTATTTACAATGCATTTTATTTGTAATTTTTAGTAGTTTTTTTTGCTAGGCGCTTGTTTTTTAATATTTTTTTGCCAATGTGGGGCCTTATGCATTGAAAGATTTTAAGGTAATTTAGCATTAATTTTTTTTTATTCCACTGGATTGTAGAAATTTACCTTTTTGTTACTTTTTAAATATTTCTGAAATATTTCTTGATTTTTGACCTTTATTTTGTCTGAATTTTTTTTTAAAGACAAGTGCAATTTGTAGTCTATTGTTGATTTCTGTCAATTTATAGTTCATATTAACTTGAATATTTAGAATTATGAATATTTGAAATTTTGAATATTTAGATTTAATGATATTTATTAGAAAACGTAACTGTTAATGTCTGGTTTGCAATATTTGTATGCTGACCCTGATTAAGAAAAAATAAACTTGGATTCTTTGTGTTTCTCCATTTAAAAGGCCACTAAAATATTCTTTAATATATGAAAAGTCCAATCCTCTCCTCTTTAAAGGGGTAAAACAAATGAACATATCATTAATGAAAGGTTGAAAAATAATGGTATGTTTCATAATTATAAGGTTTTAATGTATTTTTCTGTTTATATATTTCAACAACTAGAATTGGGTCAATATTTCAGAAAGTATAATCTTTCATTTTAATATATTGTAAAGTCCTCTATTTTGGAAATTAGATATTTCTTGAGTTTTTTAGTTACTGTAGTTCATGGTCAGTTCTTTTTTTGTTTCTCTTTGTTGTTAAAAATCACTTTCTAATATAAGTATAAAATCCTTGTTAGGCGATTTCTAAAGAATTTGAATCTAATTGGCAAATTTAGAGTGGTTGTTGTAGGCCTTAAGCTTATATTAATTTTAAGCTAAATGTGGATATAAATGTACCATTTACTGTTGAAATTTAATATTACCCTTAATAATTACTTATCAATAGTAATTATATACTACTGCAAATTTACCTATATTTCACTATCACTAAAGAGCCATGAATACCTTAAAGCTCACAACATCTTTTCATGCAATTGAAAACTGCATTATATATGAAAATTTCAGACTACTCACATATACTTTAAATTTGCAGAAGTCCTTATTAACCGATTGTTTAACTCTTAATTACAGTTATTAAAAAATGTTTACTTTCTAATTTTGGAAATAATCTTGGCAAATTCATGAGATTTATTTTCCTGAGTAAATACTGTCTAATAGTTTATCTATTTATGGGAAGTGCTGATTATTTAATAATAAGTACAAAAAGGATAATTTTGTAAAATTGAATATTTGACTCCATTAGTGACTGGTCACCATTTAATTTATTTACATGCTAGTGAATGGTAGCTTTTCATTTTCAACATTTGGTAATTATTTATATTCATATTATGCAACATTTCAAGAATTTTTAATTCATTTTTAATTGCTTTTCTTTTAGTTAAGATTTCTTAAATGGAGATATTTTGGTACTGTAACTTCTATGTATGTATGGATGTACATGTTTGTGAATTTAATACTCGGTAAAAGTACCAAAAGTTGTAAATTCATTTATTTTTTTAATACAAAACCATCTTTTTAGGCATGTTGTTTAAATGCAAGTATGTCATAAATTAGTCTTATTTTTAAATAGGTTTAGTTTTCAGTGTATAGAAATATTACTTATCAATTCAGTATTGTAATTAATTCATTCAAGTTGTACTAAAATAAGCCATTGAGATTTATGTAAAATGGAAGAATGCTTCTAATAGTGAAGAATAAATGGCTTTCCCTCTAAGAAAATTGTATCTTTCGTAGATTTTTTTAAAAAAAATTATCAAAATTATTTTATTTATAAGTAAAGTATACATAGTTTCATTGAAAATTATCCTATTTTACAATCCTTTTATTATCTGGATTTCTTTTTCATAATTTAGATTGTTTAGATTTAGATGAGTCCTCAAATGGTATGAAGACTTGGGCAAAAGCATGTTACATTTTATTGCTGCAGTGTTGGGAACAGCAAACCTTTTGCAGTATTCAACTATGTATTGGTAGACTGCATTAGTAATTGTGAACATGTATAAATTTTTTTTAAAAAAGCATAATAGTAGTCAAAACTTTTCTATTTCATAAAGATGAGTGGATATTCAATTACAAATCAGATAAAAATATAATCATTTGTTTTTCCATTTATCATTAAAAATGAGAGGCATTTCCAAAATTTTATTTAAACTAAAACTATCAAAAAGTAAACACTAGGGTAGCAACCTTATATGCAAGCAACTAGGAAGCATTTTGGGTAAAGTGGGAATTTGTGAACAATTCTTGTTTTTATTCTTCTTAACACTGTTTAAGTGATGCCAGTGATGCTGAATTATCCAAGTTGGTTCCCACAGCAGTTACAGCAAACCTTTTGGTCCGTTGAATTGTCATTCATTGTTTCAGATTTTTGAATGTATTTTTGTTATGATAGCGCCCAAAGAAGTAGTAATATTTCTGCCTCTTAATGACTGTGAATGCTTTTTTGTTTGAATAAGTGAAGATTTATCTGCAAAAATTTAGATTACTTATTTTGATGTATTGAATGATCAAAAATATTAACTGTAAAACTATTCTGGAGAGCATTGTCTGTTCTTTTCTAGAGATACTTCTTGATACTAAAATGTATGTTGCTGGGTTTATTCAATCATGAATTAAGATAAGGTATATAATCTGGCTAACACAGATTCTTGCAGAAAAAAATATTGAATATTTATGTGGTTATTTGAAATCTTTCTTTATTATTGAATATTTATGTGGTTATTTGAAATCTTTCTTTATTCTTAAATTCTATCCCTTGATGAATTTGGATATGAAGAAACTTTAATTCAGTTACTTAACTTATTCAGAAACTTTTGAAATTACTTTTATATTTTGAATTATTTTTGCTGTCTATTTCCATAAATGTTACCAAATTATCAAAGCTTCTTTGCCTCAAAATTTTCATACATACATTTTAATTCTAAAAAGCCTTGTCAATTATAATTTTTTCCCGTAGGTTTCACTTTTTTTCAGTTATAAAAAATCATTAAAATATTGCTTGACAAATATCCAGAAACAATTTATTATTTGCAATGCAATTAAATTAGTACCTTATTTTCTGTAAACCATCATTTATTTGCTATATTTTTTAAAGCATTCTTCTTAATTATCCCACTAACAAATATTCTGAGATTAAATAATTTTGATTTCTTGCCAAGTCTGTATCATTTCTGACAGTTCTAGTAGAACAAATCTAGCTGAAAGTGCATTGTAAAATATTTTTCTCTTTAATAGACATTTTTTATTTCTCTGAAAATGTATGAATTTATTCCTCCCCTTTTTTAATTGTTTTTTTTTCCAAAAGAAAAATATTTTCATACTAATAACTTGAATATTTATTTTCTGCAATTATATGTAAGTAATCATAAATAACCTTTCTTATTCTCAAAACCAGCCATTAAAAAATTAATTGAAAGATTGTATCGATTTAAAAAAAACAATTACCCAAAATTTTATTTGAGTCTTTTTATTTCTTTATTTCTGCTTTTAATCCATATTTGTTGCGCTTTTAAATTTGCATTTGCTAATTTTTCGAGCTCAGTATAATATTGTTTACTTTAAGTAGATTTCCTCTGATTTATTGGCTCATTTTACCCTACTTTAATATATGCTATTTAAAGCCTTTGAGTATTTTCTTTTATCATTTCTAAAACTATTATTTTTTTTTATTGTTTTGTACAGTGCTGTAATTTAAGATAATTTTATAAGAATTCTTTAGTAATTTCATAGTTTAGATGTGAATTAGGCTTTATTTGAAATTGTGCAAATTTAAATACTTTGGATATGATACTTTTAACTGTAAATCACTGGCACATTTATAAAAAAAATGTTATCTTTTTTTCTTATTTCTTTAGCTCTTCGGCGTGTTCCTTTGCCCGTGTCCAGTTTGATGTCTTCTCCATTCACATGTATGCGTCTATGATGTTTTTGAACTTTTCAGTATTTGTCTTCTGTGTGGTAACAGATTTTAACCATTAATACTGACATTTTGATATTTATATAGTTTGGTGTTCTCACAATCTGGATTACTTTCTGTGGTTGCTTGCTTGCTCTGCAAGTGTTATTGAACTGTAAATGCTGCATTGCAGAAATGGAAACTCCTGATCTAAGATACAGCATTTCAGTTTCAATTCTTGTCTTCAATGATTTGTTGATATTTTCATAATGCAAATGAGCTGCACATCAACAATAACTAATAACACTTGCACTTTCTTAGGTAGATATGATTGCTGGTGGATCTGATCAATTTATATCTTAAGTTTTCTTTAAAAGGCCATGAATATATCTGTACATAATCGTTTATTATATATTATTGCTAGTAATTTTAATTAATATTGTGATTTTAATTACTGAAAATTGCAACAATTGGTTTTGAAATGTGTAGTTAAAAGTAGCTGTCATTTTGAATATTTTATTGAGCTGTCTTAAATTTATCACACCGCTTATGTGCAAAATAATATGAATTTTTTATAATAAGTAATTTAGTAAAATAAATGAAAATTATTTAAAATTGAGTTGTAATGTTTTGTTCAGGACTTCATGACATGTGTTTCACCCTCTTTTGTTTCTTTCTGGAAATGTTATTCCTTGTCTGCAATTTTTGTGATTTATTAACTGACATACATTTATAAATTTTGGTGTTGAACAGCATCCTTTGAATAGCATTATAATTAAAATCTATTGAAATTAATGTTTTAAATCTGAAATTTAAATTATTTTATTTGTATGTTGTTGCTAGAAACTTGTTCATGATTCCCTAGCATTGGGAAGCTAGTTTTACTTATCACAGTTAGCTATAATTTTCTTGATAAATCTTTGATTACTGAGAGATTTAATTGATGTAAAATAATCCTTATTTTTATACATGTGTTCTGAATCAAAAGGGCTGCATTCATAACTATAAAATTTTCAACTCTTTTTATTAATTCATGGCTTTTTAATGAAACTTTTCTCTTATTTCTTTTTAGACACCTGATTGGAAGAATGCATTATTTTGTATTTTTTGAACACTACTGATTTTGCTAGTGTTATAGGAAAATTTCATTTTGTGTTTTATAAACTTTTAAAATTTCATCATTTATGTTAGAGTGAGTTGATGGTAAGATGGACATAATACAGTTTTGTAACCAAAATTAGTATTTATCTTAAAAATCAAATTGTTTTATTGTATCACTGAGCAGTTTTTTTATATGGCAAAACAAATATCTTTCAATTTTTTAAAAAATAATTATATTTAAAAATGGATAAGATAGCATTTAGCAATAAGATTCCAACCTAATATGTAATTAGTAATGTTGTGGAAAATAGGGAACAAATAATTAGCAACAGCAAACTATTCTTTTCAAGTTTTTTTTTCTTCAAATTGATAATTTTATAAATCTTTTGGAAATTTTCCAGTGAAAATTTGTGAAGGTCTTGACTTTCACAAGAAAGGTTTTTTGTGATGATGCCATTTGAATGAATATAGTAAATATATTTATAATGCTTAGAAGTCCTTTTCTATTAAAATTTTAATCTTATATTTAAGATTAAATAGAAATTTCTGGTCTTGTAAAGAGATATGCAAATTTAACTCTTAAGAAATTTGAGGTTTAATTAAATTAAAATTCTTTTAACTATTAAGTGATTATTACATTTGAGGTTTGATTTAGGCTTCAAAATGCCATATATTTTAATGTAAGGCTGTATTTTTGTAGTATATGTTTGTTGGAAGGAATTTTCTCATACCCATTGAAGTCCAAATTTATTAAATGCTCAAAATTCAATATATATTATTTTAAAAGTAAACAAAAAAAGTAATTTGTCCATCTTTTCCTTTTACTCAAGTCAAAAACTTTCTTGAACAAGTATGAAACGCTATATTGATTTTGTATGATTTACCAGATATATTTAGTTTTTTAAAAATTATTTTTTTCATATTAACTTTCTGTAATACTAAAAGTTATTTGAGGAGCTATTTATCAAAAGTAAACATATCTACTTTTGTTCTGAAATACATTTTTTTACTATCTTGTAATCATTGCACCTGACTTGACTGGAGTGCAATCACATTTTTTCTGACAATTTACTTTTTTCCTCATTGGGAACTCCCTAAAGATCTTAAGATTTTTAAAAATATAAAACTAAATACATCCATTTCTGAAAGAAAAGTTGCTATTTTGCCAAATGCTATTTATAAAGATGAACAAATCTATCAATTCATATGTACTTTGGATTTTTTTTCTTTTTCAAAACAATATGACCACAGTGCTTTAAAGGGATCTCAAAACTATATATCGCTTTCAAAATTTGCCCTTTCGTTACAAAATGCTGTATTAATTGTCCGTTAGGTATAAAAAATGGCATTGCTAGTGGCACCATTCTGAAGTTAAATATGATTATCAATGAATATTCCTTATCTAATATTTCATGTAATAAGCTGTACCTTTAAAAATTTCTTCAAAATTTCATTTATATTTTTTAAATAGAATTCACTGTTAATTCAGATATAATAAGCTTTTATAACTAAAATTGCCATTAACCTGAATCTCAATCATCATTCATCAATTATATTTATTTACTGTGTGATTTCATCAGTCTTTTAGAAACCATTGTTTTTCCTTGCCAACATTTTAAAATAGACCATTAAAAAGACAAACTGTTGCTGAAGGAAGTGAAAACACCTTTTCTACTCTACTGAATAAACACAAAATTTGAAGGATGTCAAGTCAAAACTAACTTTACAGTTTTTTAAAGATAAACTCGGACCATGCAGTCATAATTCCTAGATATTATGATGCCTCACCATCTCTCATAAGATAATGAATTAAATCATAAGGTCTCTTATTCAGTAGATGAGAAAATAAATCAGGACATGGCATTTACATTGCATATTTTGATGCATAAGTTGTAGGGAATGCAAAATTTTGACATTCTCCCAATGATTGATTTCCTCAATGTGAAACGAAAAAATGAAATTAAAAGTGTTCAGCAGTTTATAGAAATTTTTTTATCATTATCTATAATCATATCAATAGCAAAATTGAGAACTGTGAAAGTGATAACTGTGATGCTGTTTTACTGCTTTAAAAGTGATACTGTTTTAAATCATGAAGTGCTGATACTAGTGGTCAAGTTTCCGAATTAAATATACTTGAGAATCAGCATGATTTTTATGAAGACTTTGGAATTGTTTGTTGATTAGAATAAGTGTTGCAAGTATTCAGTTTAAGAAAAGTGTTCACATGTATACAACAAAACTCCTGACGTACATTCAAGCAAAAAAAAAAAAAAAAAAAAAAAGAATGAGGTACCTGGTATTGAAAGATTAATATTGATTTCAAAGTTTGATTCTCCTCACATACAAATTCGATTCTGGTTAGGAGTTAGAAGTTTAATTAAAAAAAAATTAAAGTGAGATGGGGATTTAATATCACTTTTCCCCATTTCAACAGAATAATTGAAAATGGGGAGAGAACTTAAGATATTTACTTACTATTCATTTTAGGGAAAATTGGGCATCATTTGTGGAACTAAAATGATTCCAGAATGTTTCCAGATTTTTTTTTTTTGAAATTTTCATTTCAATGGAACTTTGAGAGTAATTTGAGAAACAGATTTTCATGTTTTTCCAAAACTTGGTATAAGAAGATTTTAAAATCAAAATTAAATGTATATAGGGAGCATTTTATTATAACTGTCTTTCAAGAACTTTTCTGTCAGTTTCTTTTGGTATCATAGGTTGTTGTCTTTAAACAAAGCTGTTGGTTAGAAAAAGCAAAGGACCCCACCCCATCCAGCTTTTTATTAATTTTTGGTTCTTTCTTTCTTTTTGTTAAAGTGTTTCTGTTAAATGCGTAAATTTGCTTTTGATAAAAGCTCCTCGCTTCTTGTTTTCTTTTTGCATATAAAATCTATTGATACATTTAAGGAGAAAAAAAACTTAGCTTTGTACTCTAGTTTGTTAATTATTCAGTGTTGTAATATTTAAAACAACTAATACTTCTAATGGAAAAGTTGCATGATAAAGTAAGTGTTAGCTTAATAAAAAATTCCCATTCCTCCATAAAAATCTTCTTTTTTTAAAAATTAGGGTTTTCCAAAGGCTATAAAGAAACATTTATGAGTGGTGAACAAGAACCGTGGTCATTTTTGGGTGGTCTTACAGCTGAATTACAAGTAATTATTTTTTTCTCTCTATTCATAATACTGATATTATATTTTTTAGTTATACTATTTTTAAAATGTAAAATTAAAATATTTTGCATTCAGTCATAATTGCAGAAAATGGAATAATTTTTTTAAATAATTATCTGAATTAGCAGTTTATTCTTAGTTTATTTTAATTTTTTTCTTTGTTGCCTTTATATAAATAATTTTTTAATCATATTTTTAAGTTTAGATTTTGAATTAACGTTTTATCTCTGAATGTTCTTTTTTCTAGTTTTAAAAATCGATTTTGTTTTTATCAGCTCATGCAAGTTGATAAATAAAATATTTGAATATTAATTAAGAATACAAACAGTATCTTGCTTCTTTTATAGCTAAAATTAAATTTTATTATTATTTATTTTACGGAAACTATTGTAAAAGTTAAATATATATGATGAATCTATTTTTATTCTGAGGTGATCAAAATGTGAATTAAAAATTTTACTTCCTACTTTTATTTATTTGGGGAAACTGATGTTCTTTATCTTCTGGCCAATAGAAGTCTTAGTAATGTCAAATTTACTAATATAAATTATGAATCTTAATAATGCCATATTAATAAATTAGATTCAATGCAGATATTAAATATATGGTTTGATTTCGGTTACAATATAAAAGTGCTTAATAGAAATTTGCATAATCCTTTACATTAATTTGAAAGTGCTAAGAATAATTTAAAAGCTCATTTTATTTATTCACTCCTTCATTTGTGCTTAATTCAAGTTCTGAAAAAAATTTCACACAAAAGTCTGTTCATAAAACTTTACTTATGATCAAAATGAATGAATGTGTATCTGGGTGTTAGGGCTTTCCCAGATAGATACTTAAGATACTTTTGATAGATAGATACTTTCCCAGATAGATACAAGTAAGTATTTTTCTCTCTATATATATAGTACTGATTATTTTATTTTAGTTATACTATTTTTAAAATGTAAAATTAAAATATTTTGCACTCAAAATATAATTTAGTAGTTAGAACTACTAAACTTTATGTATACTTGGGAGAGTGCAAATATGAACTCACCATAGTGGTTAAAATTTTTTTAAATTTGATTTTGAATTGATTAAAAATTAAGTAAAATTTATCGCTTTTCTGCAATAATATCTTAAAAATATTACTATACAAAAATATTTATTATATAATCTTTAATTAAAAAAAACTTTTTTATGATGTCAATTTAATTGCATATAATTTTCTTTCCGTATTTAATCAATTTTTGAAAAAAAAAATTGTGACTTTTTTTCCAACAAGTATATAATGGTATGTAACAATTGTAAATGGATATTAAACATATCAAGAACAATATTACATAAGCATTAAAATTTTGAAAAAAAAAGTCATTATAAAAATTTCTATTTTAAAGTGGTGGATTTTTTTCGTTTTTATTTTATAATCTGAATTACTATCGATATTAATATAATGAAATAATGAGTCAGGTAAAATAGTAAAATTAAACTTTTATTCTTAATTCAAATCATTATTGGCAAAGCAAATTTGATGAAAATAAAATATTTGCTTAATTCTGAAATTTAAATAAGATTAGCTTAATTTTGAGATTTAAATTTATATTTTAAAAACTATTAGCATGAAGAAAATAGCAGAATTTTACTTTGCTTTATATTAGAAATTAAGTTACATTGTTAAAAAGGTTAAAAATAGTTCACTCTATTTTTCACGAATTTTTGTAAAATTAACAGAAAGTAAGGGAAATGCGTTATAAAATGATTCTAACAGCTTGAACTGACAGGAAACATAAAAGTATTTTTCTATGTGTATTTTTAAGTTCTAAAGTTTTTGCTGATGAAACCGTTAAGTTATATAAAATATTTGATTAAAAATTTTAGTAACTATTAATATTGGTAAACCAGCTGGGTGCCATAGTTAGCTAATAAAATATATACAGATGTATTATAATAAAATAATTCGGATAAAATAAGTCAGAATAATAAAATAAGTCGGATAAGTTGCTTTTTTCTAAACGAATATTGCATTTTAGGCATTGTATGAAGAAATTTCACCCTATGCATAAAAAGACAGCTAGTAGAAGTGTTCTTCCTTTGACTTTCTTTTATACTTATACAATATAACGAGGCTGTTTCTCCGAGGCCAGTGGAGTTTATTTTCTGGCCTTTATTTCAGTGATAAAAATTAAAGTTAATATTTTTTTTCAGCCTGATGTTTATAGGATTGATTGGGGCAGCTATATGACTAGTCATTTTCCTTCTTACAATAAATATTTAAGGAAATTTTGTCCTTTCACATTGACATGTTCATCTACATTTGCCTAGTTTTGAATGGGAATCGGATATTCCCATTCAAAACAAGGCAATTGTAGACATTGCCAATTTCCAACTATTTCTCTTTATTCTTCAGGTAATCTATTAACAGTTATTTGTAAATGTTATTCAGTGTTATTTCCTAACATTTTATAATTAAGTAAGTCATCAAGATTCATATCTGAACATAAAATTTAATTTTAAAAGATGAAATATCGTAGTCTCTTAGTTTATGTAAATTTAGGAAGTTTACTATTTACTAAATATGAAGTTTGAAATATAACAAGGAGGGGGAAAAAATTCCGTTTTTGTTGAGTTTCTTTTATTAAAATAAATCACCACGACCACCACCAATAAAAAACAACAGGAATTGTCTCTTCAAAACTTACTTGTATACTCCAATAAATAATTTATGGCCCTTGGGCAAGGCTGTAAATATCACAAATGCCCAGATTTTTGTTTTCAGAGTTTTCACATGAGAGTTGTGAGCTTCGTAGTGCAGTGAAGAAAACTTAAATTTCTGTATCAAATGAATGAGATTAGTGAACAATAATTTTGAAATTTCAATGAATATAGCATCATTTTAAACATTTATTTATATTTTATACCAAGTTTTATATATCTGGTTCTTTATGCTTTATAATTAATCGTGCTAACTTGTATACGGACGGACAGGTAGATAGACTTCCTCTTAAGTAATTGCATTCAAAATTTGGTAGTAATCTGCAAATGTGGAATAAGCCCGTACACCAAATTTTATTTATCTATGTCGAAACATTTTTGAGTTATCTTATTAGCAGACAGACAGGTATATTGTCAAATAAGTGTTTTTTGGATCCATAGAGGTCTGAAATATGGAAATTTTTTCCATATTTCGTGATCGATTATTTTGACAATTACAGTATTTTCTCTTTGTCTCTTTCGTGTACGAAAGAGTAAAAAGTTGCATCATGCATAATTTTTTAAAAAGCAAAATGCTTTTGGGGAGCTGATATAAACTTATGCAACGGACTTCATTTTATGATAATCAAAGTGTGAGTTTAAAGCATAAATTTTCTGTTGCATAAAGTGTACAGTAAATATTTCATTAAATAACATAATAATATTTCATTAATTAATAAATTAAATAATTCATAAGTTTTTCGTCAAATAATGCAGTTATATAAATTCATTGAACTCACTCAGAAAAATATTAAATTCTAAAAATGAAAATTTGAAATATTTTAATATATATTGCAGTTTATTACTATCGCCATTATTGTATTAAATCAATTACGATGCGCAATCTCGTTTAATTTTAAGCTGTATTTTAGAATTATTAAAAGTTGGGTCTTTTAAATGACTCAGATTTCGATTTTATTCTCATGTATGTTACTAATTTAAAATACACTCATCTATAAACATTATGTGTAAATAAAACTACTCCAGTTTTAAGTCTTGTTTTTGGAAATCGGAGATCTGCAAAAATTAATGCCAATGGTTTCAAAAGTTTCTTATCAAACAATACCACTTATATTTTTATACTAATATTTTATACTATAATATATTAACATTTGAAAAGAAAACTCCATTTGTATTAATCCTCTTTGGAACTTGCGCTCTCATTGACAAAATGTTTAAAACATTTTAATTGTTTTTTATCCATTCTTTATTTATTATTTCAATTTTTAATTATATATTACTACATAAATGAATTATTGTATTGATTCATACTTTGTGTAAAGCATATATATATTATCCCCCCTAATGGTATTTTTTTCTTTGAAATATTTTCATTTTTCTCGCCTCTTTTTTTCTTTTTTTGGTATATCTTTAGTATATATATTCGTGAGCTTTGTAATTGAAATTTATGAGAGCAATTTTTATTTAATCTTGGAATTCTTATAT
The DNA here is from genome assembly GCA_026289955.1 of Argiope argentata. NCBI lineage: Eukaryota > Metazoa > Arthropoda > Arachnida > Araneae > Araneidae > Argiope > Argiope argentata. The sequence continues at coordinate 17,844,275 of JAOUZG010050968.1, forward strand.
TTTCTCTCTTATCTATTTAGCATCTTCTTCCCTTGGAAAGTGTGAATGATTTGTTTCTGTATAAATCTCCTGAAATACCAAACAATAAAATTTACACTATCCGTCCTTATTTGCCATCTGATGAGGTAAGAAACTTGTGAGATTAATTTTATAAGTTGCATACTTAAGTTGATATGAAAAAAGCTAATGCTAAATGTACTAGAAATAGGAATGCATCAATAGCAATTAATTAATCAATTAACAATTTATTTAATTCGTTTTTAATATTTAGGATATACTTAATTCAAAGTTATTTTATTCAATCTGTAATCATAGACTTTCATCATGAAATAACATTTATAGTATATGCAACTGAAAAAATGAATTAAGCATCTTGCAATTATTTAGTTCTGGTTGAAGTAACAGATATGGTGCGTTCGTGGCAAAAAAGACCGGACTTTATTGAAAGCACAATCATTTGTCACTTTAAAGCTGTATTTAACAGCGCTTCTCACCATGATATCGTAAAATTTGGTATGATTATACTTTTGCTGTCAACTGATTTCTTACGAGTCCAAACTTTTGTCATGGAAATTTCTTGTACGTTATTAATATAAATATGTGGCATTCGAACGATTTTACAGCATTATTTTTTAATTTTTATGTTTTTCGGCATGATTTACTGAGATTTCAGTTCATAATCTAGTTGCTTTAAAGCAATAAAATTCTTTGTAGATTAATATATATTGCAGAGTTAGAAGGAATATACTATTGGTTGTTTTTATTTCGATTTTTATTCTTAATATAAAGACAATGAAAAATATAATAATTTTCAAATTTTATTTAATGTTATATTCTTATTGCATTCATGATTTGTATTAATTACGAATAGGCTCAAGTATATAATGTGTGTAGAAGAACATGTGATGATGGAATGGATGGTAGTGAAGTTTTTCCGGAATATCCAGATTTGATTGGGGACAAGTATGTTTAAAAATAAAATAATTATATTCATCAGATGCATTATTAATTGAAAGTATCAAAGCTCGTACAAAATTTTGAAACTAACTAATCATTTTTTAAAATCTTAGATTAGTTGGACATTTCTTATGTCTGAGTCCAGAATACTGCTTTGTTGTTGAAGATGAGAATGGTATTTGTGGTTATGCTTTGGCTGCTTTAGATGCCCGACAACTAAAAACTAAATGTGAAATGTGTTGGATACCAGAACTTCTAGCAAAATATCCTGCGCCGAAGAAAGCGAGTGGCGAAATGTTAACTCCTGCCGAAGTAAGTTTTAGGGTGATCTTTATTTTCATTTATCTTATTATCATTTTAAACTCTTAATTATGTGAAGAATATTATATATAAACAGCAAATAATTCACGAAAGGGCAAAAAAAAAAAAAAAAAACAAGTCTTTACAAAACTGTTTTTGAACAATTTTTATTTTCACTAGGACGCCTGTAAATACAATTCTGAGTGTAAAAAGTAGATTTTTGTATTTACAAGCTTGTTGATTTACTTTTGCTGAAACTTTTTGGGGGGCGTTTTTTGTATTCAGATACCTTTTTTTAATAGGAACCAGCTGCTTTTGTATCAAGCTGATTCGACCTTTAAATTGGTAATAAAATTCTAAAATTGTTCACATACTCATTACTGTTGTACTTTATACCAATAACTTGAAATTAAAGTTATCTGTCAATATTTTTAATTGAAATTTCTGAATACCGTGAACTATTAATCTTGGGAAAGATGATGGATAAAATGGAAGATTTAAACAAAATGACTAAATAAATCATACAAAATGTATAAAACATATATTTTAATTTTCAGATGATTAAAAAAAATGAAATACTGAAAACAAAAATCGAAAATTTGTTCAATCATTTCTATGCATTGAAACAGTTTGTTTCAAATAAAATGCATGGAAGTAATTAAGAGGCATTTGAAATTAACTGATCCATACTAAAATTCTTTTAAAAGATAATAATACTAAATTTAGAAATGTCTATAGGTTTATAAATTAAAACTTTCATGGAGACAGTCACTATTTAAATACTATTTTAATTTAATATTCAATCACTTATTACTCTATTTTTGCTTTTCTAACCTGATTTATTTAAAAACAATATTGCACCTTTTTTTGCATGCATCAATAGTGTTTCTTGTTGGTAAGCATTTATTTCACATGACATATTTGTGATATTTTTTTAATGTTGAATATTGTACTTCCAATTTTGTCAAAAATTTTCAGATTATTCTATTTCTTACAATCCATAACAAATCTTTTTTACACTATTAATTAAGCCACTTTAATGTTTTAAACATCTGTATGAACTTTTAAATACAGTTCCTATAATATAAAAAATCTTATAGGAAATAATAGCTGGTTTCTATAATCGTCAGAAAGTAAGTCCTCCTGATATAGTTTATGTGCATCATCCTTCAACATTAAGAATGAACATTCTACCTACTGTGAGTGATCCAAGTGTACCAAAACGTATGCTTACTTGCATTTTATCGACTTTGAAAGCTAATGGTAAGTCAAGTAGTTTTCATCCCTCTACACTTTTTGGCCTGAAATTTTGTAGTATATGTTGTTTTAATACCTTGACTGATTTTACTTCACTGAATCATGGAATAATCAGAATTCTATGAAAGCTGGCATGTCTAAAAAATGATGAGAATTATGATGGAATTAAATTGAAACTGCTAGCATAGTAAAAATTAGATATTAGAAAAATAGCATTTAAAAAGAAATACAAGAGGAGAATATAATAGTTTTAAAACTAAAAACATCAATGAAGAAAATTAATTTGTAACTAATATCTAGATGGTGATTCATCTTATAAATAAAATAATTATAATATAACATTTTTTATAATTATAATAATTGCAGTGATACACAACTTTTTGAGTACAAAGATTTTGCTATTAATTTCCAAAATAAGCTATAAAAATCACAAGCAATGTGTCAGAAATTTATTTTTAAAGTGGCATACTTTTTAAATGTATTTTTTAATTGTTATGTCTTTAAATAAATTAAAGGCCTAAAGAAATTATTCACTTAGGTCATTGCAGATACAAAGTGCTGCTATATTTCATTTATGAGAGCATTTCAAAAAATTCCTTGGAAACATGTTAGAATTTGTTATTTTAAGTATTTCACCATGCGGAAAATTTTCTTTGGTGGTGTTTTGCATGCCCCCTCCCCCATATATTTGTATTGTTGCAATATTTGTTTTTGTGGATTCTGGTTATTGCAATTTCCGCTTGAGCAAAGTCTGTACAGAACAACACTTAAGTAAACTGAACATCTGCTGATTACTATAAACCATTTAAGGTTTATTATTTGTTGCTTGTGACTTGTATAACTTGCATAATGATAATTCTCTGCATGGCTGAAATTTTTTAAAAAAATTGTTGCTTACGAATATAAAGTGTGATTTGAGCAAATTAGAGATGTAAATAAGTAAATTAAAAAAATATGTTTTGAATATTCTTATTCTTTTTTTTCTCTCACTTTAAATACTTTCATGGAAATTCAAGTGATATAACCTCATTATGAATGTAGCTGCTTAAAAATATGCTTATATTGCACTTTTTCTGGAAATGTCTATTCTTAACATTCAATGTCTTTTCCTGCTACATTTTGAATAATCTTCTTGAAGACCAAAAATATGTTAGGTAATATGACTTGACAGCAGGGATGTGGAAGAGAAGAATAATTGCTGTAAGAAAGCTTCTTAAACTTTTATTTTTTGATTCTGAGTTACTATAACCATGAAGTTTTACTGAGAATCTTAAACCTATACTAGATTTTGAACTATATTTTGTTTTGTTAATTTCTAGTAATGCTATCTAACAGGCTAGAATCATTAGTTTACTTGTAACAGGGAAATTTAGTCATGTAAATCTAAAAAAATACTTAATTAATATCTTTGAGTGTAAATAAAAAATAATAATGTAAATTATTAGTTAATTAACATAAACTGAAAACTCATTAAAAAAATTTAGGCAATTTGAAAAATAATGAATATTTACTAGATTTAATTCAAAGTATTATATGCATTTGAAATAGAATTATCATTAGGAACGTAAAAGGAAATAAATAAATAAAGAAATAGATGGGAAAAAATTTTGCTCTAACTGCAGCAGGGTTGGAATTTAAATCATCATTTATCATTGATCATGTGAGTGTAATTGGACTCTATTTATGTAAAAACCGTTTATAATTTCATCCTTTAAGAACTCAGCTGAGCAACTTTTGATGATTTTCATCAAAATGTATATTTTTTACAACTAATAAATAAATGAATGTTTCATTTTTTAGCATGAAAATGCAGAAAATCTTGCGTAGAATTCGAAAACTCTTTTATAACTCTTGTTGTACGAGTTTCAATTTCTTGACATACATCTGTCTAAATTAATATATGATATTAATAGTTTTCATTTATGCTTAGCTCAGTCAATTAAAAATTATTGATATTGCTTCACTCTGAACGAATAAAAATATAAATAATTTAAAGCTGAAAGCTTCTTTTATATCTTTTGCACTGTAAATAAGCGATTTTCAGAAAACATTCTCAATTTTGTAGAAAACTGATATACACTGACTACCAATAAGTATTTGGACGCCTGTGATAGAAAAGAAGAACCAACTTTATTCAAAAGAAATAGTTGATAGAGCCTCAACGAGAGGTAATTACAGCCTAGACCCTCCGGGACATACTGTCCACAAGTCTTTGTATGACAGCTAGTGGTATTTTCGTCCACTCGGCTTGGAGAAGACATAAAAGTTCCTTCATCGATTTTGCGCGGGTAGTGCACCCCTGAATTAGACGATGCAATTCGTCCCAGAGGTTCTCGATAGGGTTCAGGTCTGGACTCTGGGCAGGCCACACCATTCGATGAACTCCATTGGCACCATACCAAGCCTTGGTTAACGTCGAAACATGACAACTGGCATTGTCCTGAAAGTAACAGGGGTCCAACCCGTAAGACTGCCACAACGTAGGAAACCCAATGTCATTCAAAATAGTGCAGAGGCATTGGAGTTGAACTTACCATGAATGGGGACCAAGGGTCTCAGCCCATACCAGGAGAAACACCTCAAACCATAATTCCACCTCCGCCGAACTTGACTGTTGGCACAATGCATTCTGGCAGGAGACGTTCTCCAGGTAGACGTCAGACCCAGACTCTGCCATCCGAACGGTAAAGGGTGAACCTTGATTCGCCACTCCAAAGAACCCGTTTCCACTGATCTACGATCCAATTTCGATGTGCTTTGCATCACATTAACCGAGCAGGTTGGACTTAGTGATCAAAGGCTTATGGGCAGTAGCACAACCATGAAAACCAAGCAGATGTGCTTCCTTACGGATGGTATTCATTGAAACAGTATTCCCGGATACCTGTTGAAACTTCTCGTGGATGAGGGCCATTGGTTGGGTTGGGTTCTTCCGAATTTCTCTGGGCAGCACTCGTCGGTCTCTATCTCCCAGTTTCTTTGGTCTGCCGACTCGAGGCACATTCCGACAATCACCGCTCATCTTCCACTTCTTAATCACATTGGCCATTGTCGATTTTGGGTACTTCAGATAGCTAGATATGTCCCTTAAGGATCGGCCACATTTGTGATACCCGATAATTATACCTTTCTCGAAATCAGAGAGCTCCGAACTGCGAGGCATCTTGCATGCAACTAAACCTATGCTGTTTCCTACACGATATTTACCGCCGGAGGCCGGGACGTATCTTAGTACCGCAGATATCGTCATTTGCATAGGTGTCCAAATACTTATTGGTAGTCAGTGTGTTTGTATCACTAATCTCTATTAAAGAATTTATTACTAATTATCTGAAAAATTCGTGACAAAAAAGATGCGGCTCATTTATTGAGATTTCAGATGAGTAGTTTTCATTAGATTGTTTTATCTGTTGAATAAAATTTATAATTTATTGATAGTAGCTTAGAAGTGCTTCTGCTTTGAGAAATTATGTATTTTTCTCACTAAATTTTGATTATAACATTTTGATGTTATTTCTAATGTGTTGCATAAGACACTAATAATTTTCATTTTATACAATCATCTAAAGTTAAAAGCCATCCCATTTTATGCGAATTGTCAGCCAGTTAGAGAAGAGATTAAATTGGTCTTACTATTAGAGACATACTCTGCTGTAATCATACTCTCTGCACATCATAAGTTTATTAGAATTCTCTTTCAGAGACAAATTTAAAGTTAGCTTCTGTTGTTCCTATAGTATAAAAAGTATAATTATGTATTGTGTAATTTTATTTTAAAGTTTAAACATATGTGTCTTCATTTCACGTGAAAATGGGCAGCATCCAATGAATAGATATTGTAACATGGCCCTCCATTTGATTGGTTGCAATTTTATAATCTTTTTTATTTTAAATGTAACAAAATTCTTTTCCTTTGCAGCTTTCTACATTCCATCATTCTTTTTTAAATGAAATTAATTTTGGTATTTTTTGAAAGATTCTCTTTTGGATTGTCTTTTCCTATTACGTTTTCCCTATTTTCATGTTTTTTCGGTTTTTTAATTTGCAGAACATAATTTTATGGAATTAAACATTTCTTAATAAAATTCATATATTTTCTTTTAGGTTCGCATGGTGTTTTTGTGGATGTGACTGTTGGTGATAAAAATATTGTAGATTTCTTTTCAAAACTTGGATTTTTGGAAATAGCTCATCCTGGATTTCATGTTGAAGATGTCTTTTACATGGGAAGAACATTTTAACTTAAAACCTAATTAAATGTTTTCATCTATTTGTGTTTATTTGTCTGTTGAAGCCGTTTAATGATGATATTTGTTAATTCAAGAAGTGACAATCTCAGAACCTACATATATGTCATGCTTTAGTGTTGGACATTAAAGTGCTGTCAAAGTGATAACATTTCTGAATGGAATATCTTAATGTAACTTATTTACACTTACAGTTTATTTACTTATGTATTTGTATTTAATGAGCTCTGTTAGTGTTATTCCTTGTGTTGGTTTTATAGGTCTTGTTGTAGACACTAAATGCAAATCCTGTTTTATATTCAGTAACTATCACTATAAATTATTCTTTAGATAAGTTAAGCTAGATTTTGTTATTTTAGAATACTTTTATATTATTAAAATAAACAAGTTTCTTTCTCTTATTAGTTAGTTTCTTATTTTACATATTAAATGCGTTACCCATTTTGAAATTTTGGAAGGAAGTATGTATTCTAACCCAAAATGAGGGCTTTGATTATCATTTTGTTTATGTTTGTGTCATATGTTGGAGCTTTGAGGAAACTGCTTTGAATGCTATCAAAGTGTCGCTTCTTTGACATGTAAATATAAAAGTGTATATAAGTGTAATGGTAAATTTATGTCTGTGTTTCTAAGTTTGAAACTGGGAACTTATAATGCTCTCAAAGAGAGTTTTTCTTAAATGTTTTAAATATTGTTGGGCCCTGCAGTGATATGTATCTAAGCTATCATTGAAATTAAACAAGTTATGTCTAGTATTAATAAAACAAGGTTTTATTCCATTGTAACAAAAATGCAGGAAATATAATTTTTTCATTATATGGAAATTGATTTTAAAATAAGCTGCCATTTCGTCTTGACACATTTTTCTATTTGAAGAGGTAATAGGTAATAAGATTCTTTAAAGTGAATATTTTTTAAAATGTAAACTTATCAAAATCAAGAGTTACAGCAATATGTGAGTTGTTAAATTTCTTAGTGCAGTGTGAAAGACATGCAACTGAAATCCTTCATAAAGCAATTTTGTCTGTTCCTCAATTGCTTGTTAATTGCAGTTCATTTGAAATTCACCTAAAATTTTATCTGAAAATTTTGTAAAACTTTTAGCGATATTCCACGTTTTATATTTATTCTAGTCTTCTATAATAGTAAATGAGCTGAGGAAATCAAGTTAATAAATTACCTTCTATCCAAAGCATGATTTTGTTGTTTGGTTTCAAATAATATAACGTGATATATTAATTTCAGTTTAACAAGTGAATCAGAACTTCTTTAGTTTTCACTGAAACAATATATCAAATTAATCTGTATATTTTGCTCAGTTAATATTATTCAAGAATTTCATGTTAAATTTACCTAAATCATCATTATAGTTGGCCTTTATCTTAAAAATTCTACGTAGATTTAGACTTTTTGATTAAAGATTCTCTGTTAACTCTGTTTCTAAAGACGAAATACTAATGTTATTTTCCAGTTATGGGTAAAACATTATGCACGCTTATATTGTACATTCTGTTAATTTTTTTTTACTATAAAAGTTATTTTTACAAATTCTAAATTTGTATGTTTGTACTTTTAATTTAGAAAACTTGCAAGTATCATGTGGGAAGGAGAATATGATTTATTTTAACTATATCTAAGAGTTATTTTGATTTGTAAAAAGATGCAAAATCGTGTTAAGGCTGTAAGAAGAGTTACTATAAATAGTGAGTTACTGGATTGCTGATCAATCCAGTAGGGTGGTTCTTGCATTATAAGGAGATATTTGATTAATAATTAATTAAAAATAATTGATTAAATTAGATTAAAATAGACAATTAATTAAAATGAAATATTCTCTATGGTTTAAAAAAAAATCTAATGTCAGTGAATTCAATATGTACTCAATGAAAATTAGTATTTTGTTAATTGTGCTATTTACAAATTCCGGTATATGAATTATTGATTTCTCGTCTCGGACAATTTTAAAGCATTATCTACTTTTCGGTATAATGAATATTTTGGTTATGTGATTCCTTTGTCCTGAAAATTAAAATTTTGTCGATAATTTGTAGAAATTTTTTTCTTCATTAAAAGCTTAGCTCTCTCAATAAACTAAAATATATTGATGAAAAGTCAAAACTTGAAACCTGAATAAATGGAAACCAAGAGCCAACGACTTGCAGAAAAAGCGTGCAAAGTGACATCGCACAATCTAAAGTTGGGGAAAAAAACTTTTCAACCGAACGGATATTTGATTTAAAAATACCTGCAAGTGACACTTTAGCTGGTAAGGGCAGTGTTTGTAAATAAAGTTTTGAATGTAAGTACAATACTACAATAAATAAATCCCTTTCATATTCTATAGTCTTTTTATAAACATATTCATGATCTTTGTTTAGAGAAAAATTCGTTGTTTTTTTAAACTTCAACATACGTATACTTTAATTTTTTCATGTGTTTGGAAAATTTTTTCCTGCACCTTTCTTTAATATGCAGATGTTGAATTTTATAAATGGGAACTCGATGTAGCATTCGAAATTATATTGTTCTGTTAAAATATGTTACATGAGTAGTTCCCTTCTGGAATAATGTTATTTTTAATTAAATAACAGGTGAAATGTTTCGTGAATATCATCTTGGATTTGTGAAAGCAATTTTTGTTAAAAATTTCAAAGTTTGCTTTACAAGATGCATAAATGCTAGAACTTATAAAAAGTAGCATGATGCATGCCATTTTCCATTCTTTGCATTGAAATTTCGTTTTATGAGTTTTCTTTTGTAAATACTAAGTGTGCCAAAAAATCAATTTGAAACCATATGAAGATCTTTATGAAGAGCCTTACTTATTTGGAAGAACTTGAATTTGATTTTGTTTTAAGCGCAGATCTGCAACGCCTTTATGAAGTTCAACTGTATTTTTAGCTTACCAAATATGTTTCAGTTGTACTGCTTTGTGATCAGCACCTGATAGATAGCTCTTTCATTTCTATTAAATCGGTTTCTGTAATATTTCGTTTTACTTGCGGAATATTGCCTATGATTATTTGAAATGATGCATATTTTTTATATGGAGAAATATATCTAGAGGGTGGGGGAAAATATGGGAAACATTTGTATGAATTTATTGGTTGCATGATATTTTTATATTGAAAGGCATTTTATTTCAGTGGTTTGCTTACATATGGTGTTAAAGTTATATACATTCCCTCATATTTCATTGTAATTTAAATAATGTTAAAAAATAACTGGCATGCATGTACTCATTACCATAAGAAAAAAAAAATATATTAGTTATTGCTAATACTGTCTGCTGCTTTTTGATGTTTATGTACAACTTTTAAAAAATCTGACTTGAAAGTTGTGTTTCTTGTTATTATTAATGTAAAATTTTCCAGTTTCTCATTAAATTTATTTTGGAATAAATTAAAATTGCATACATGGCATGCTTTCAAATCTTGTCAATATGGGATTTCATCATTCGTCTTCTATACATTTTGGGCTTCAGTTTTGAAAGAGTATATGAATATCTGGCTTTAAATTCTTTAACTTGAAAATTTTTAATATTGTTTATGGCAAAAGAACTGCTTATATGTTGTCTCCCCATCCCCAATTTTTCTTCCTGAATTAAATTAAATTTTTGAAATTACTTAAAATTACAACATTTTTGAAAGAATCGTTTTTCCTGTTTTAAATTTAGAAATTGACCAATGATATCTAATGTTTTTAATCTTTTATGTAGAAAGACTAAGAACTCGCATGGTCCCAAAATCCTATATCAAAATGTACCATTGTATCGTGATATTTATTTTTAAAAATAAAATTTTTCAGTATGCGATTGCTTCGCAGTAAGAGATAAAAAAAAATTGAATTTTTAAATACAATACATTTTAAGTTATTTCTTATATTTATTAAGTTGGTTCAAAGTACAACTCCATTTTTTGATTTATGTTAATGATCTAGATATAATTCGTATGCTGCTTCATCTACGTGGATACATTTTTAGTTTTTCTTGCATATTTTTTTAATGTTTACTGAAATTGTATTTGTATTGATTTATGCTTTGTGAAATGTTTGTGGTATTTTCTGTAACTTTTTGTTGTATGTTTTATAAAGATGTGCTTTTCTAAAATTGAAGGTGTTTAGTTTGTATGAGTGTTTTCTTTATTCTTGTATTTTTGTATAAAAATGCATAAATTTCCTAAAATAATTTATTAAAAAATCGGTAATCTTAACAGGACTTATTACCAGGTGGGAATTATATAGAATATGTTAATAGTAGCACATGCATATTTGTATGAATTATAATTTGATATTTTATTGATTTTTAAGCATATTTATGCTATGCAAAAAAAAAAGTTTCATTTTTACCCATATTTTATAAATACCCTATATAGAAAGACTTTTGGTTTCCATTACTGGGTTTATTATCATTCCTAAATTTTGTGCTTCGCTAAAAACTTTTTTTATTGCATAAATAAAACATCAGGTATTTCTGCTAACAAATATGCGTATACTGTAAAGAATGTTCAATAATTCTGTTGATTTTATTAAATCTTATGTTTCTCGTTATTGAAATATAATTGCGATTAAATTACTTCACATTTGCAGAATGAGTACATCTTGTTTTCCTTACCTTTCGTTTTTTTTTAGTTAAATTATTGTTTTTAAATAATTTAGGAATTCTATAATTCATGTTACATATTGTTTATTTGTATCTAAATGACACATTTTTCGGTGGGCAGGTAAAAGTTTATCGTTTTTGTAATATTTTGATTGTAGAACACGCCCTGAATTTTTTTTAAAAATTCCATTGATGAAAAGCAGATGGTCTTTAATTAGACTTAATTGTCTCTATTATGTAACTGTAAAAATTATATCCTTAATGCACGTTATTGGTTATTTGTTTTATTTATTTCAACCTGCTACTCAAATCAGTGACAATGAAATTATTATTTATTGGAATTTATCTGTTTGAATTCAAACAAAATTTGTTCCTCATTTTTATGCAGCCATTATTTGTGTATATATTCATATTACACTTATAAAATGTTTTCGTTTGTTAGCGACATTGGTCACTTATTATGATGATATATCAATATTTTTATCTCTAATTTTGACTTTATAATTTGCCAGCCAGAAGAATTATATTTGGGTTGCAGTGTCATTAAATAGGTTTTTAAAATAAGTTTTAGGAAAAGAAAATGCTTATAAGATGTTGTTTCTTTACAAAATTTTGCAAGTTTAAAAGTATTTATTGCTAAGTTTGTTCTTGCATTTTTTATTATTAAAATATTGAATTATATGCATGTGCTAATTTTCTGCACCATAATTATGTATCAGATAATTTATTTTCATGACATAAAAGACCTAAATGTATTGTTTTAATATTAAAGAAAACATTTAATCAAAGAATTTTTACAAGTAATACTTTTCACTGTTTTGATTCCACCTTAATATTAATCTTCTGTTTTATGATTTAGTATTATTTTTATATTCTATTTTTAGTGTATTTTTGTTATTTTCTGCAGTTTTTCTCTTTATTAAATGTTAAGTTGTACATTTTATAAATACTGGATGTCCTAAAATGGTGGAACAAGCTTCTCCCCCCCCCCCATGAATATTGCACCTAGGCATATACTTCTGATTACAAAGTTTCATTAGATAATGTAAAAGGCCTTTTCAGGTCTGTTTTATTAGATAAAAAAATGTACGTCTTCCATAATGTAAAAGAGTCGATTTAGTCGAGTCTAAATTGATGATTGTTAAAATGTTTTCTTAAAAATCATCCTTGCGCTAAATTTCAAATTTCTATTTACAAAATTTGTTGAAATAGGCTGATTTTTAAATTTAGAACGACTAATCACAAATTTATGTGGAAAGATTTACTTTAAGAATACAAATTTATTCGATACTGAAAAACTGTCATCTGCAAATATTTGTCTGGTAGTACATTAGCCAATCGGTATTATTCGAAGGAAATTAGCTAATTACGATTAATGTTCACTTTGATAGATCGGCATTGCTTCGACTTTATAAGGAAGGATGAGAAACTAAACATTTGGGATATCTCAGAGAAATAATAAAATTTTGAATTAAAAAAAAATATTTGCACTTTTTTTAGATAGCTAGCGATTATTTGCTAGCTATTTAAAAGTGACATAATTCTGTAACAAGGGACGTTTGGCAATACTGACGATTTATGCTGTTTGTAATCATATTGTTGATTTGATTGCAGATAAATAAGAGTTCTTTGAAAATCCATATTCTTTCTAGGAAGTATTTTTACAGAATAGTAAACCGTTCTAACAGTGATAACAAATGCTGGAGTCTTATTTTCCTGGAGAGGAAGGGGAAATGAAGTGTTATATTATTAACACGGCTTTATATAAATGATTTAGTACCCTCAAGCTGGAGCGAGAACAGTCATTCCAGAGTTCAACATTCCAAAACCGACAATGTTGGGAATATTTTATTTTAATAAATAGCATCCGTAAAGCATTTGTGGAGTCCATGGACTGTGGCAGCAGTTATATGGACAATTACACGATAGATTTCTGGAACTTCATAGTTGATCCTTACATCAATTAACGACATGTAATTCTTTTCGGAGAAATGTGATTTGGAATGGGAAATCTTGTCTTAATCAAGAATGGAGTATTAAACTTCAAAAATTATCACTTTTGGAGTAATAAAAACTCATTCTTCGTATAAGAATTTCTTCATCAATGGTAATTTTCTGTAAATGTGCATTCTCCATCAGCTACGGAAATTAAATGAAACTTATGGATTACGGATATATAGTGGAAAACTATAAAAACCGCGAACAATATCCTTCTTCTGAATTCTTGCTCACAGCAACGCTGGTGGTAGTAAAAGAATTTCTAGCGTTAAAAAAAGCCGAACCTTGTTCTAGCATTAATTAAAAAAAAGAAGAGGGAGTCACTTTTCATTTAAAAACTTTATATGAGAGCTTGTTATGATGTTGAACTGAGAAATCATGACTTTAAAAAGTAAAAGTGCTTTCTATTTAATAAAAAAATGTAAATGTCTAACAAATAGAGTTAATTTCTTTGATAAGAAAATCGTGCTGTGTGATTTTTTAAAAATGAAAATATTTCATTTACATAATGAGCCAGTAATAAAATGCTTTGTTAAATAATTTGGAATAATGCTTTAAAATGTTGTTTTAATTAATTAAAATTCTTTGAATACATTTATTTATCAAATTTTTGATATTATGTTACATATCAATTAGAAAAACTAAAAATGACTGGTTAATAAAGTTAGAGGATAATAAAATGTGGTGTAGCAGCTTAAAAAATTCTTTGATAAGTCCCATTTTTTGCAGTAGTTCACTGAATGATTGCCGATATATTCAATTAGTTTTTATCGGCATTATATCTGAAAAAAGAGACGAAATACTTGCGCCTGCTCATGCTGTACAGATCTTTGGCAGCAACTTCAAAAAGTCTACGCTACTAGTGATGAATTGGATTACATATGCCAAAGTAGTTTTTAAAAGAATGCATTTTTTATAGAACTCGAAGAATATGTTATTATTTTCGGATATTTCCTTTTTATAATCTTTAGTGTTATGCAAATTATTCTTGAAAATTATGATGAAAATCTGACTGAAGCCTCTCAGAGATATGATAAAATGGTCTAAATCAATAAGTTTGCATTTTAATAGTTCAGATACAGATAAAAGCAGGAAACTTTGTGTTTTTATATATAAAAGTATAATAAACATTGAACTAATTGCCACTTTTCTTTATAGGGAGTCGGGTGGTGGGGGCTGGGGGGGGGGGTTCGTGAGAGGTAGGCTTTCAGGTGCGAAACCCCCATTTCACCGAAGAACCGTCGTGTAAGGGGGTCTGTTGCACGTTGAATCCATCAGGACCAAACGTCCTCTCGCTGGTGTGGAGAGGGGGGGAGCAGTTCAGGTGTCGTCCTCGTCATTTGACCGTGGTCCCAACTTACGAGGTCAGACCCAAAATATCCCTAGTGTTGCTTTACAACGGGACGTTTATGTAACGAAACTAAACTATAGGGAGCTGTTTAAAAATTTAATTTTTGCATTTTTGTCCTTTTTAATTGCCATAGTATTTTTTATTTATTTATTTTGGTAAATTATTCGACGAAACTTTACAATTAGAAGTATATGTCTAATTGCTATAATTATGGAAATAAACACTTCTTCTACTTTTTAGTATGACGTCTTGTATGCTTTTCATGTATCTTTTAAATGTTAATTAAAGAATGAAAAGTTCGGATTAATTAATTGCTATAAACACAAATGTGTCGATAAAATAAATTCCAATATATACGAGGTAATAAGCATTATTTTGAGTTCTGTAATTAAAATATTTTGGGTAAAGTATTTTTCGTAACTGAGAACTCAGAATAATATGCATTTTTGTATCAAAAATTACTTAAACAATGACCATGTTTTGCTATTACTTCTGATTAAGTATGCAATTGGTCAGACGTAAAATTATCCAGGGATAGTTGAATTTGTTATTTTTAAATTTAAAATTTTAATTATGTTTTTGATTTTCATATTCAGATGAGTATAGCAGGTATATTGTGACGCATTTGTTGTCATCTACGTATTACTTTATTTCTTGTGTGTATCACTGAATATAAGCAAATGCATGCAGAAACTGATTTAGTTAATTTTTTATTCGTACTTGAATATATAACTTATTTCTATTCGGAATAAAATATGTGCGTCATTAGTGTATAAAATATGTTTATTTACATGTTATCTCATAGCTATCATGGTAAAATTATTCGCATGCCACGTTTTAATGTCCTTGTATAATCAATGCAATGACTGTGCCTAAAAATCCTTGGTTCTGACAACATATATGTTATGAAGCATAAAAATTCAGTTTCAAAACAAAAATTTGCAAATACAATCTTAAAATCTGGGAACATTTTGACAGTATGAATGTAGGCAGCAAATTTGTTAATGTTAGTGCCTTCTTTTTGTGACTATTCTGTGATTAAACTTTATTCTAAGGAAGCCATTCCGTATAGTGATTTTGTTTGTGACCAGTAATAGTTTTGGATTTATGCTTGTTTTGCAGCATTTTTTAATTGCAGTGTGCTGAGCTTTAATTAATAATCTATTCCTTGAATGTTAATTTATTGATATAACAGTTCTTTTGTTTTGAAATCTTAAAATCTGCTTATAATAATAGAAGTAAATTTTGTTTTTGCGTTGTTGGATAAATTCTTTTTATACAAATAACTCTGAATTTAAAACAAAATGGAATAGTACTTTCTACTTAAATGAATACTTGTTCTTAATATTATATGCGTAACATAATAATAAATGTGTTGATTTATAAAATATATTAAATCACCAACTTTGAATTGTGAAAAAGATTTTTTGTTTCATTCTGTGAGCTCAAAATTATAAATCAGTGTGAATGTATATTTTTGGAATTAAAAGAATTATACGTTAAAAGTTTTTAATTATTTCTTTATAATTCAAATGTAGTGAACTATAAAGTGCTTATTATTAACCAGTTGTGGAAATAACGAGTGATTATATATATATATATATATATATATATATATATATATATATATAAAGAGAGAAAGAGTGGAATTTTGGTAATTTCTCGGAGTTTGTCATCAGCTACAATATAATCTGTGTGGATTACTAAATAATCTTGACAGTTTTTAATCTTTTGCCATCTTAATAAATCAAATTAAAATTTTGATAATTGTTCTCAAGTTACACAGATAATTTAAAAATTAGTACTGAGGACAACATTGGCTTAAAAAGATAAGGCCACTGTTATTATTGTTATTATTTTGTAATATGCTGTACTGTTTTTATTGTAGGATGAGTAGAAGTCCTAACAATTGGATTATAAGAAAAATGGAAGATTGAAAGTTTTTATTTTCTCTGTTTGTGAGTTATGGATTCAGTGGACTTATCTGTAATGGAACAAGTATTATTTAATCGATACAAATACTGATGGGATAAAAGTACAGTTTTAAGAATATCTTGGTGCTTTGAAAAACTAGTTAGAATTTTTTTTATTTTAAAATCTAAAACACTGAAGTTGCAAAACAAACAAACAAACTGGTATACTTATTTAATATCGTGTAGAACCCCCACGAGCACGCAGAAGTGTAGCAGCAAGGCGTGGCATGGATACTACAAATTTGTGCAGATATTCTGTAGACTGTTCACACCATGATTCTTACAGGACAGTTCACAAACCATGGGAATGCGAGGCGGTGGAGATTTCCTAAGGATATCACATTGCAAAACATTCCAGATACAGTCTATAATGTTCATGTCAGGAGAATTAGTTGGCCAAGAGAGGGAAAGAAATTCAGAAAAGTGTTCCTCAAGCCACTCGGTAGCAACTGGGTAGCTCATTATCCTGTTGGAAGTCTGTCAGAATGCACACATGACATGAATGTATGTAGAGGGTCAGAAAGATATTAAGGTACCGTTGACCTGTCATGCCGAGTCTACACACATCAACGCCCCATTTCATGCTAATTGCACAAGCCCTTTACCCTCACAAAACCTCCACTAGCTCGAACTGTTCCTTGTAGGCATGAGGTATCCAGGGTTTCATTGAGATTTCTCCACACCTGTGCGCAGCCACCCACCCGATACACTTGGAAACGTGATTCCTTAGACTAGACAACGTTTTTTTAATCATCAAAAGTCCACTGGTGGCTTTGGTGAGCCCAGGTAAGGTGAAGAGCTTTGTGTCACTGAATCACCAATGGTACACGAGATAATTTGCGGCTACAAAAGCCCATATCAATTAGGTTACTTTGCATAGTGCGTGCACTGAAACTTGTTGATGGGCCTGCATTGAAATCCGAATCAATTTGAGGAAATATTAAACATCTATTCCGTGTAACGATTTTTTTCAGGCATTGATGATCCTGTTTTATCAAGGACTTACTCAAGTCTCACCACTGTCGGAGATTTGAAAGTTTACCGGAAAAGGAGTATTCGTGGTACACCTTAGAAATGGTCGGCGATAATCCAAATTTCCTATCTACTTCGGA
The DNA here is from genome assembly GCA_026289955.1 of Argiope argentata. Classification (NCBI taxonomy): domain Eukaryota; kingdom Metazoa; phylum Arthropoda; class Arachnida; order Araneae; family Araneidae; genus Argiope; species Argiope argentata. Next base: position 17,862,070 of record JAOUZG010050968.1, read on the forward strand.
AATTCTGTGCTCCCTTTCTCGTGCGCGGTCGATTAGTCACCATTAAAAATCGTTTAAATCTTGATAACCTGCCTTTATAATAGCTAGAATCGATGTAATAGTCTCCTCAGATAACTGTTGTCTTATATACGCACTGTCGACCGCATCGCGTTACGATGGTTGGTTGACCACCTCCAATATTTGCATAAGAACCTGCTATACAAGTTTTTCTGGCTCTTCAGTCTAGTTGATTATCCAAATACGGGATTGAACTCTTGAGAATGCTATGTACATATTCATATTTATATGCATACAACTACTAATTCTAAACGGCTAAGTTTATAGTTTTTTTCTTTCTTTTTGTATGCAAGAAAGTATTGTGACTGTTAGAAAATTCTAATTCGAAATTTTGGATGAAGTTTCACTATTTTGACTTTCCTGAATTCGAAAAACATATTTTTAGGATTATGTTTGCCGTTGTACGTTTGTGAAAGTAATACAAAATTCCATTGAACTAGAGCAATGAAATATGCAATGTACTCTTAGCAGCAAATGTGTCGATTTCTTTCAAAATTTGCATGAAGTCTGTCTGAGGAATGTATCTCCATCTATATGTACGTATGCGTATGAACTTGAAAAACTCCACACACACACACAAAAAAAAATCGATTTGATTGAAATTCGTTTTAATTTTAGATTATAATTGTAGATGTGTATTAAATTTTGGGCTGACTTTATCAAAGGAATGATCAGTTGTTTGTCTGTATACACGCGTGAATGCGAATATAACTAAAAAATGCTACGATTTAGATAAGTTAAATTTGATATGCTGTCTTGTATTCAAAAGTGTAAATCTATATCAAATTTTAAATCTAATCTATGGGTGATAAGGGGGTCCAAAATGTTTAGTCAGTTTTCTTCAATATTATACGAAGCACATAAGGTGCCACACTGTATTAATATTCACGGAAGTCTTGGGTGATGAAGCATTCACATTTCTGGATTATCCTGACTTTCGAAGGTTTGCGTTTCCCTTCCTTCACCCCTCCACCCTCGCTGTACTTTCAGAGAATGCAGAAGAGGATGAAAAGAGGGTTGCATTTCATCTACACTTGCGACAAACTCGAAGGGAGAGTGCTTTCTCCAGTTAAATTTGGTTAGTTTTGGTTTTGTGTAGTTCAAATAATTAGAGACGGTTTAAACCGATTTAGAAAATACAGTTTCTTTCCAAAAAGCGTGCACATATATCCTAAATTAGAATTCGAATGCTATTTTTTGCTAAAAAAAATTATATATATAATTAAATATGCATATACATGGTACCGATTTATCACCAGATAGAAATATAAAAAAATAAAACCGAAACGTGAAAAAAAAGTAATAAAAGTTTTTAGTTTCTATTGGCACTTGCCATGGACAAGCTCACTGATGCGCCTACGTTTTTAAGTAGAAATGAACGTCTTTGGTTTTGAAATAGCCAAGATTTTAGGGCCAAGAGCACGTTTTAACTACTCACTCATTACTTTCGCTTGCAAAGCCCCTTTTTACAGGGGGCGCATTCACACACCTTACAGAAGAATAACCATTTCAGAACTGGGAAGCCTCGATCACAGGCAAGACGCGTTACCCCTATGACAGGGCGCCAGATTATAAAAGCTTTAATATGGCATTTAGTGGTCATTTAATCTTTTTATTTTTGTATAATTTTAAGCACGAAGCACCAAAGAGAAATATTTTTAGTCATACCATCTTTGATGTCTTGTTGTAAGGAATTTGATTCTTCAATGAGTAATCATCGTGACTTTTATAGATGAGTAATCTAGTTGTTTTTATTGACTAACACTTCTATAGAGTTATTTGACGAGGTTGTTTCCGGCTTTCCTTAGTTAGGAAATCTGGCTGGAAATTCAGTCGCTGAATATTTTTGATTTCAAGATAATCACCTAAAAGGGTTATTTTATGAAGATGATTGTTATTGCCCAAGGGAAAAAAATTGAGTCAATGCTCCCCGACAATTCCGTACACAGAAATGTAAAATCTCATCTCATCGGTATATCTATGGAATACGCCCAAAGGTATTGGACCATTTATCTTGATATTTCGCTCTTTATGCATCTACGCTCTTTAAAACAAAATGACTTTGCACCATGTATTTTGTTAGATTGTACCAGCTCAGATTCCTTTTAGATGAATAAGTGATTACCGCTACTTTGAAGGTTGAATCTTAATTCATTTGTCAATAGAATATGTCTAGTCATTAAAATTCTGAAAACTGCTTTAATAAAATAATCGCAAATGAGTTTGACGTTGAGATGTTACGGATTTGCTCCGATACAGGCTAATTTTTCTTGGTCTTCGAGACAATTTTGGCTGTCTTGTTGAGACTACGTGCTAAGAAAACAATTCCAAAGCAGTTAATCTTTGCTTCTTTGTTAGTAAAATCAAATTAACTTCAAGGGACTGGACTGACCCATTTTCCTTGATATATAATTAATTTCATTATATTAGCTTAAAATATATTAGACTTCAGCGTTTCCTTTTAAAATCATGGCGCAAGTTTAAGGCAGAGGTGATTTATAAATCATTAACTTCTTGACCTTATGACTGCTCAGTTTGATGGCCAATAAAATCCTTTACAAAAATAGCTTCCAAAGCATAACCTGCATGCTTCGCGTATCATTTTTGTCTGCAGACTGCCATGCAGTTCGACAAATTTTCCCCACCGGGATCTTTCTCTGAAATATTTACATTTTGAGAATTTTTCACAGCTCTGTGAATTAATTTCCCTTTTGTCTCCTCTCCCTGGAGGTATTTGAACCTTAACTTTTTTCGAATGTGCTTATTTTGTTCTTAGATGTATTATTGGTGGTTTGCTTTAAATAGAGTGAGAAATGAAAAAGTATTAAGACTTACGTAAAAAAAAAGAAAATCATCCTTAGTTTTTTTTCTTTTTGAAAAAGAAGTCGTGTTTGCCGACGTTCTAGCATAGGGGTAGCGCATCTTCCCCATGCTCTTGGAGTCCCGGTTCGGGCATGGTTGTTCTGTGTTCTATCTGTAAAGAGTATGAATGTGCCCCCCTATAAAAAGGGGCTCTGCAAGCGATTGTGATGAGTGTGTAGCAAATGTCGTACTCTTGACCCTAGTTGGCGCTACTACAAACAAGAGACGCTGATTAGGTTTAAATCGCAGATTACCTGAGCTGAAAATCACCGAATTAAATTTTTTTGTCTTATTTGTATTTGTATCGCGATGTAAATGGACATCAGTTTTATCATCGACTCTTTTACATAAAATGACTCCCGTAGTGAAAGAAATAAATCGAAGTTTTAAAATCTTAAAATTCAAAATTTTCTTCTATTTGGCCACGCAACTGCTAAGAACAAGCACGCACGCACACACACACACACACATCGTTGAAGTTATAAGATATGCATGCTTTTTACAGCGACACATTTTTGTGTGAACTAAGCTAGTTAGCACAAAATCAGGAAAATTATTTTTAGCAGATTAATGAATTAATTTATTTAATTCAGGAGTTTATTGAATTTAAAATATAATTTTTTATATGTTGTTCACCACGCACATTGGTACTTCTGATATATCGGAATTAGAAATCTGTTTGGGTGCATAATTAACGATATATGTAACGAAAAAAAATCATAGTAGATTTGACAGTTTTGATTTGAGACGTGCAATTGTTAGTAAGCCGCTTTGCAACTAAGATTGAAGATTTGTTTTGTGTCTTTTTGAAGATCTTGCAGGCATATAACGAAGAGACAATACCTTACGATAGTGATTTCTATCAATTGCAATGCGCTTCAAATCAATTCCTCCTCATTTTCGAAATTTCATTTTCAGTAATTAGTTTTTTTCATTTCTTTTTTTCCCATGTCCTCGTGTTGTTGTTATTAGTGGCACTTAGTATGGACAAGATTCGCTAAGGTATCAGCGAGTTTTAAGCCGAAAGTAGTGTCTCTTGTTTTTTGAAATAGCGCCAACTATGGCCAAGAGTACGACTTAACTACACACTCATCACAGACGCTTGAACAGCCCCTTTTTATAGGGGGGGGGCACACTCATACGCCTTACAGATAGAACACAGAAGAACAATCATGCCCGAACCGGGATTCGAACTCGGGTTACCTAGCTCTGGGGGAAGACGCAGTACCCATATGTCAGACGCCGGCATGCCTTCATGCTCTTCCCTTTACTATTTTTGTCATTTTAAGAAAAGACTTGATTGATGATTTAACAGATTTAAGTGGGTTTTTTGATGCCACACGTGGGAAAGTAATAGTTAAACCTCAAGATATTAACCTAGATTAAATGATTATGGCAATACTTGAATTTCTCTAGAAAATCATGCACTATACCTTTGGGAAGCGATTTGGTTAACTTCAACTGTTGGAATATTCATTACTGATTCTAATGTTAACACCTGAATATGTTGTGGTATTGGATCTTGAACTGAAATTTTCCTGTCCATAAGATTAGATCGAAGCCATTAACTTTTCATTTCTAGATTGCATTTTCAAATCATTGATAAAGGTAATGTGTTTTTAAATTTTTAATTAAGGAGATAAATAGTTTTATTTACAGTGAATGTTTATATTCTGATGTTTATGCTTTTGGAAGAATAATATAATGGAAAATAGTGAAATCTATTATAATAATAAAACTGAGAGAATATTTATTTTAAATTATTATACAGCAAAATAATATTGCAGGCTGGAATCGAAATTCAAAAACTTTATTATTAAATTATATACGTCATATTACAGTTGATCACATAACGCCATTACTTTTCTTATTATAGAATTAACCACTTAACTGTTTTATTTACTTCACCATCTAATAAGATGACACCTTCTATTTTGGGTATATTTTCTTATTTTGATTCAAATAGAAATCTATTGAATACTTGACTGATCAATGCATTCGAAGTAATTTTAATATTCAATTACAATCGTTATGAATGGTTTATTTTTTGCGTACAACAATCAAAATTCGATAAATCGATTCATTTACGGCATACGGGCAAAACAGTTAAGTGGTTAACAAGTTGGCTGTCGCGTGACTGGCTGATGATTCGTACCTACTATCAGATTAATTTCCATTCATATCTAGATTACCCAATTCCCGTTTTCTTCTTTTTAATCGCAAAATTCTTATAATCTAGTTAAGTAAATGATTCGAATTCCATGCGTAAACCATGGTACAAAACGTGTTAATTCAATCCGCTGAATTGAATGGCTCATTTGATGTTATTTTAATTTGAGACGAGAAGATTTTTCATCACAGCCTGTAATGAATTGCTTTCAGAAAGATGAATCAGTAAGTCTGTACGCGCATTATGACAGCAAAAATGTTGTAATATTGATAATGATGTAATAATGATAAAAAATGATAATAGATTGATGGATTGTTGTAACTCCACGTAAGCTAGTGCTTTCGTTGAAGTTTAGTGTTCATTCCCATTTAAAGTCAAGTTAAATCTAGAACTGTTTTTATTTATAAATAATTTCACAAATATAAAATGAATGTTTCTGCAAATAATATGTTGTAAAAGTAACAGTTGATAGTTTAAAATATTATCTGCGATTTGCAGAAACTAAATATTTTCAGTCTTGTCTTCATAACTTCAAGTTTAATCCAGCGCCTGCCTATGCTTTGACACAGTTGTCTTTCTTGAGAAATGAAGCAGTAGTTCTAGGTTTGATGGCTAAATTAGGATTTCCACAATATTGCCGGTTTGTCAGTTTTCGAGGCCTAAAAATAAAGGTTATTAAATTTATATTGATAATTGATATAAATTGTTCATAAAATACTGTGTACATGAAAATTATCTAGATGAATGAAATTTGTTGCTAAACACGAAACACAGAAATTAGAATTTCTACAATTAAGAACTAAAACTCACAAAATTAAGAATAAAATTAATTTTTTTTGTTTTGAAAATTTAGTTGTAATTTTAATATTATGGCAACATTAACTGAAGCCATAGCTTATTGACCTCTGAATTCGCTACCTATTGGGCCAGTAAATTATCAACAATGAATATCCTGTTTAATGAGGTTTGAAAAACTAATTCTTTTGTTTACTTATGGAAAAGATTGTCATATATATCACTGACTCTCCGACCCACTCGAAGGCTCATAGATAAAACATAAAGCTTGATGACCAGACCACCGCAGCAGCAACACTGGAGGGAACTGTTATTGAATTCTAAAGGCCATCACCGGTCACGGTACGACCATTCCCGTAGGAAAGACGTTCTCTCATCGATGGGAGGAATCAGATCCCCACCTATTTGTGTACTCTCTAGAGTGGCGAGACCCAACTGCTATGCCGGAATCATCTCATCCTCTTTTTGAGTTGCATCTTCGGCAGTACGATGAGAACGATTAAAAAACGATTAATGGTATTTGTTTAAACAATTTACATCGCGTGTCGAAAGGAATATTTTGAATTTGAAAATGGTATATCGAAAGTTGAGCAATCTAACTGTTAAGACATCAATGAACAATGTTTTTTATGTGACATGTCTACTAACATTTAGTTTACATTTCTCACCATCATGCGGAGATTTAAGATGTTCTTGATGAGTATGCAACTGACTGTCTTCTACCAAAAGTTTAATGTATTGCCATGTCTTTTGACGAAATTATACACCTAGTTTCCAAAATATTGTGTAGAGTTTAAGACATTTGGGACGAATAATAAATATAATGAAGATTCTGGACAAAAGAAAGCATGACATCCCAATTAATCCCCTCAATTAGTTCTTATGGTAGTTGTTGTGGACAATATCTGGATACTAATTTTATATTCATTTTTTTCATTCCTACTGTTTCACATTTACGCAGAGAAGGAGTTATTTAATTGTAAACCTGAAGTCGGTTTCATCTTGGCAGTTTAGCCCTAATGGATAAAAAATACGATAAAATCCTTTTAAAATCAAATGGAATGGCAAATGATATATTATAATTTTGCTGGAAAGATTACAGCTTAAAACAGTCAATTTCTGCTTGTAAATTCTGACGAAGCAATTGCTGAAGACTGATTTTTTTTCAAACGAATTCAGTTAGCCATTACATCCTTCCAGCTTTGAAAACATTATGTTTTTTGCGTATTCAGACTCAGAAATGGGTTTTTAACAGTTTGTAAATGTCACAATGTAATTAAGTAGAGAATGTATCTTGTCGAATTCGAATATATTACTTCTTTCATTTTTCTGATATGCTATATAATGAACCGGGAAAACCGCTTATTCTTTTACAAGTGACTATCATATTAAGAGAAAAAAAATTAGGAAAGTTTTTTTAAAAACTGAACATTAGCTGTTTTTTATACTTATTAGCATGAGCTTTTGCCGTAAAAATTAGTTTTCGCTTATTTTCTGCAGACCTTACATTGATTTAAAAAGTGCCGATTGAAAATAATTCTTTTGGTAAGTCGCACTTCTCTGCGATTTTCATCTCGAATGTTATAATGTGGAATCATCACGTCACTAGAATGAAGCCATTTTCAGAAACCGGAAACTTAGCTTAAAATGTTTTGGTTTCATAAAATTCTACTAGCATCTTTGTTTAAATTTCATCATCTTTTTTTAAAATTTGGCACTTATTGTTGTAATTTGTATTGATAATTTAACTTTAATTATAAATTAAAGAGTCTAGTTTACCTGTTGCTGAGTGATAAAGCATTGACACATTCAAAAAAAAAAAGGATGTCATTAATTAGCTTCTGGAGATGCTGTATTAACCGCTAATTCCTGTTTTTAAATCTAATCCAGCATATTTAGAACAAAAGCAATTTTGAATAATATTTTAACTCTAAAAGAATTACAGATGTTGGCGTAGTGTCACTAAAGATTCACTAATAAATGACCTTTTTCCATTTTTATATAACATAGACAGAATAATTCTGTATCAGTATGACAAACTTTTAAGAACAGACGCATAAGATGATTTGGAATCGCCCACTATTCCAGGGTTGGAAGAACTTTTTGTGGTAAAGGATGCTGTATGGGAATTGAACTTGCACGCGCAGCTCAATGCCTTTTTGCAAGTGAAACTAGCATTGCTGAAGGTTTTTTCAAATGATTTTACCTCTGGCTAGATGATCTCCAAAAATATCTTTTCATCTGAGTGGTAGTTGATTTAATCTGCTCTTTTTCAGTTAAGTTTGTCAGAACTTTCAAAAGAAGGTGTTACTCACTCGCTGTGTCCTTAATTGTGGTTCCATCGAGACGGTGCTCTCGTTCCTTTTGTCATTGAAGCTCAGCAAAACTTAAATACTACATATGAACAGCATGGGTTCCAGTTTGGTTAACGGTTCATTGGCTTGCTTGATCATCAAATTGAACTTCTTTTGGAATAATATTAAAACAAATACACGAGATCATTGTCGAATCAACTGAAGACATTATCAACTGTGTTTTAGCAACTATAGGGGAGGTTCAAAATATAGTTGGAATCTGTTGAAATGTCAGATTTTAATGATTACCAATGTCAAACATGTATTAAGTCTTCAACTGACATTGAAACCAAAGAAGGAGGAAAATGAGCCAATATTTTAAACAACTTCTGTATAATGTTTGCTTTCAGTTAATAAAACCCTCGCGATTTAAATGTTTTGTGAAAATATATATGCTGCCTTCTATGTTATATATTACTGTCTTACTTCTTTGCTTTTTATATTTCTTTGTACTAATTAGTAAAGAAAGCATTTCTGAATGACAATCTACAAATGCTAAGTGAATCTGAATCGTCTTTGCTTCATACACATTCCCCAAGTTTGTCGCACTAGTGCTGAAACACCTTGTATATTCGAATTAAAATCAATTGAATAGAATCTTCTAAGCAGTCATTACCTTAATTAAATTGAATACAAAATTAAGTTCAAAACTGTCAAGTAACTACCGAAAAAAAAAGGAACTGCAACTAACTATAGGCGAATATAATAATCTTTCAGAGACATATGATTTTAAAAATAGCTAAACAGAAATAAATGTATGCATTAATCTAGAGTTTTTCCTCTATAACACAAATAAATCTAAAATATTTGTAATTTATATAATTATAGTTTAAGCTGAAGTATTTATTCGTAAATAAATATGATTTTGACAATACACAAGAAGATAACATTTAAAGAAAAGTTTTTATTTATTTCTTAAAAATTTCGTGTAATTATTTTATCTTCATTAGTTTTTATTGTAGAGGTATAAATGGACACAATGATTTAATTTTTATTCACTCAACTGTTTTTACGAAATTATCATGGCTGGGGAATGTTTTTCTTCCTTGAAAGGGAATCATTGTTTTACTTATTACTCTCGAAGCTCCCATTTTTTTCAATTCCTACTATTAGTTCAATCGTTAATAAAATACTTTTTATTCACCTACTCAAGTTCAAATACAATTTTTTAAAAACTTATAGTTGATGAAAATTGATGCTAATACAGTTTTTTTCAAATATTAATTCATTAATTAAATTTAATTAATTTTTAATGCTTCAAATAGAGTTTTAGCAATCTGCAATGAAAATTAAAATCAACAGGCAGTCGCTGAATCGGTAAAATGCAAGGATTTCAGCATTTTCCATGTGAAGGTGAAGAAAACGAGTTCAATTCTTGCGGAAATTAATAATTTTTTTTTGCTAAATTATTTATTTTAATTGTGATTGTTTAGTAAAAAGTAACTAAAATAAATTGTTTCGTTGCTGATATAAGTAGGAATTGACTTAAAAAATATTTTCTATATTACTTGTTCAATTGATTTAGAATATTTGACCCGAATACCCCTCCCTTCTCTTTCATTATGAAACGAAACATTTACTTTGCTAATATTATTTGAGGCATTCTTTGTGGATTAATATTTAGCAGAAATAGTGAGTATGACGTAGAGTGATTGCAACATTTTTTGTTCATTCAAAAGTAATATATTTAATAATTGTATTACAATACAAATGAAAAAACAAGTATGTGAAGAAAAAAAATCCGATTTAATGTAATATCTAAAAATAAATGTAAATTAAAGTATAAGCGTAGTAGACTTTATAACTGATAAGAATCATTCATTAGGAGTGTAGCGATAGTGGAGAAAAAGGAAGATGCAAGCGTTGAAGATTTGTTTTTAGGGAATATAAAATTCATGTATTTATGTAACTTTTTAAAGTCTAATTTGATGAAGGAGCTGAAAAACAATAGCATGTCCTTGGTACCACTTATCTTTGCTAAGACACTGATAATATTTTGGAGTAAAAAACCATATTTTGCCGCAAGTTGTGAGCCGCGGTGGCCTGGTGGTAAGGTTTTGGCTTCGGAACCGGAGGGATTTTAGATTTGTGACCCGAATCCCCAGAAGAACCGTGATGTAGGCGGGTTCAGTGCACGTTAAATCCGTCTGGGTCAAACCTCCTCCCTCTGGTAGTGTGGAGAAGAGGGATGATAGCTCAGGAATCGTCCTGATCATCTGACCGCGGCTCAAAATTACGAGATGCGTCCCAAAATAGTCCTAGAGTTGCTTTAAAACTTGACGTTAATATAATTAAACTAATCTAAATTTGCCCCAAGTGTTCCCTAACTTTTGCTATACTCTGAATTTCATACTTGCAAAGTACGGTTCAAATGTACGCTACAATGTAATTCTGAAATCCATTGCTTATCTTACAGGAGGAAAAAGGACTTGTTAAAAATGATTTGTTAAATATGATAACCCTATTTATACAAAAGGTTCAACAACATTGCTTTGATATTTACGGCATTCAGAATGTCGTACATCTTGAACTAATAGGAAACTTGTTCAGTTACGTCACTCATGCGGCTGTGACATCACAAGAATAAACTGCATTATCTACTGAATCCAAAATTGTACTTGCTATATGAAAATCCACAAGTACGAAAGGACTGTGAAATATTTTCAGTTTTGGACTTTTCAGTGATGGACTTTTTTTTCTCATTTTGTTAAAAATTGAATGTTGAAACAGCTCGATTATGCAGTTTACCGTCACCTTCAATCGATACATTGGTGACCTTGACAACGCAACCTTCCGCAACAGTCGTGGCGCCATCTACCCGCAGCAAAATCGCCAGACTCATTTGATAAGTAAACAGTAACTCGCCATAACGCTTTGCGCAATACAAGTCGTTCGCTTCTTCGCCGACTCACTGGTGGGGGAGTACTGTAGCGTTAGCCTTATAAGCCAGATAACATCTACGATACCGAAGTCGACTTTTGGTATAGTGGCTATGTTACTCGGCTACAGGCCCAAGAATCGCAGTTTCGTACCGCGACCTTTAATCGCTAAAAGTTCATCTGTATGACAGATGAACACTTGCTAATATTTTTAAAGTTAACATGTTTAAATGAAGGTTGTAACGAATGAAATTTCATCTCGTGTTTGGGTACTCTTTTACCGTGATTAAAACTGACATCTTTTAAGAGTTTGGGAGACTGTACTCTTTTTCCATTGCCATCAAAAGACTTTTAAATTGATTATTGAGGAAAAGAATGAATAAAAGCATTAGTATCTCCAATCGCCATAACTGTCATCTTCAAAATTTATGTGTTGCCTCTTAAATTGTTTCATCTTATACATCCCAGCAAGCTTTTTTTAAAAATGATTTATAAACTTTTTAACAAAATAATTGTTTAAAACTATAGCTATCTGAATTTAATGACCCGAATTTGTTTTTTTGGAACACAAATCAAGAATTATCTGCCTTAATGTACAGCTTGTAACAGGTAACCAAGCAGATTTTATATAAAATGTTCAAATTTTATGGAACTAAGTATTCCAGACTTTCAAGCAATTAAACAGTTATTGTTTAAAAAGGGATAAGTTACTTACGATTTTTCTTGAGTGTTCATTGGTACGACTGTTATATATTCTACATATATTACTGGCTTGATAAGTAATTTAAGAGGATTAAGTGTTTGCAGGGTCCATTGCAAACTGACGCTTTTAATTTCTCCAAGATTTTTATCAGTGGTAGCTAAAAATTGATACCTTGATCCATGGATGAGATTAACAGCCCTGAAAATGTACAAAATATTAATTTATGCAAAAAACTATTTGAAATTTAAACACCAAATTGATTTATCGATAATTAGATTCAGAATTTGTAGGAGGAAAATTAAATCCTTTGATTTCTTCTACTCTGAAATGATTGAAAAATATTAGTTAAAATAATTATGCAAGTGAATATAAATTTTAAATGTGCCTTGAACAATTTTTTGTTTTCTTGCTTATTGCCAATGATATTGCTCTAAAAGTTTTACTGTACTCATCTGAGCTTATTTCACGCCGTTAGTCGTTTAACTTGTATAAAATTAGAAATTTTAGGTATAATTTTACTTATTAATTTTCAATAAATAGAACACTCGAGATAAGGTAAATTCAGGTTAAATTTTTTTAAAACTTTTTTTCTTTAAAGATGGCATTCAGTAATCGAATTTTCAATCAAATTTTGAAATTCCATATATTTGGGTTAATTGATTTGATTCCTTATCCGTGGCGCCATCTTATGGTTAAATTGAGAAATTGAATTCAAGATATTTCTGTTCATAATAATGAAATATAAATTAATAGCTAGGGAGGCGGAAATAGTTCAAATATTCTACTTCTTAACTTGCAAATAAACATGACTGACTTCATGAAATTTACTTACAAATTTACTTCCCTCAAGTATTCAGGGGTTTAAAATTAAAGTGACCTGTAGATATTTAATTGAAGAATAAGATTACTTAAAGCTTTAATACCTTAAATATTGATCCTAGAAATTGTGTGAAATTATAAAATTACATGAAAAAAGGATGGCTGTTACATGGTAGATTAAAAATTGCATGCGATTGTATTTTAAGGTTATATATATATATATATATATATATATATATATATATATATATATATAAATATATATATATATATATAATATATGGCTTTCTACAAAAGAACTTCAACGAGAAAAGTGTACATCAGATAAGTAACCAGTTAACAGTCTATTTTTTGAAATTTTTGGCAGAATAAGTTTTATATATAAGCACAAATAGTTTCGTAACAGTATGATTATTCTCAAATTATATTTTGTTTTGAAAATATTTGATACTTTTTAAGCTATAAAGTGATCAATAATGAATATCAATAAAAAACAAAAGACTTGAATAAATAATCGATCATTACTGTCATCTCTAAATTACATATTTAATTACGGTATTTCATTATAATATAAAATTCAAATCGAAAATATAATGCTTCAAAAATGACAATTCTGTTTCATTAAACTTACCAACGAATTTCAAATTTGTTCATATGTGTGAAGATATATAATATGTTAGGGGTACCAAATATATTTTTGGGATTTTAAAATGTTATGTATTCGAATATGGGGACATAGAAGTAGGATATCTACAAAGTCAAAGAGAAATTTGCTGTTTTAATACTTGTCCTAGAGAACAAATTTTATTGGTGTTACGTATTTAAGGGACCAGGAAACATTTACTAAGGAGGGGAAGATTATGTAAAGAAATAATAAATCGGGCTGTTTGTTAACCAAGAAAATATAGCATATTTAGAAAATATTTACAAACACGTTCATAATGTTTTCCATCCATCCCGTTGCAGAGATGCATTGGCCTGAAGACAGTTTTTTTGGACTTATTTCATTAAAATTATTTTTGGACTTATTTTATTAAAATTATTTTTGGACTTATTTCATTAAAATTATTTTTTATAAATCGTTAAATGTTTATAAAAAGGATTGTGTGGTGTGTCATTCAGAGACAAATATTCTTTAAATATGTGCACATTTCCATAGTGTTTAATAGTGTATTTGATAGTCTAATACTGTTTATTGGTGTTTATATATTTAATTAATATATAATTTTTATATTTTATTTTGTATGCAATCCTATTAAATTTTAAAATGCTTTTATATAGAAGAGCTTCTGAGAACTTTGTAAATAAAAGCGATTATCAGAATCTGATATTACCTGTATATGCATGAATTTATGCTTAAAATTTTTATATTTTAATTTGTTATAATTTCCTCAACACCTTTAGTGTTTTAAAAATAAAGCAAAAATTTTTGGGGGAATTTTTACAAATAATAAATTGGAGATTTTTGCAGGAGATGACCTTATAAAAATATAGTTTCATATTTCTTAAAATATGATCAGCAATTTTTCTTATCCATTTCAAAAAATATTGTATCCTTTAAAAAAAAAAATTCAACTTTGTAAACGCATGTGTCTAGGTTTAGCATTTGAGGAATTAAAGGAGATATTAACCACAATGAGGCATAATGTAGTTTATATTTTCTTAGATTTTATTCAAAGTTTTCATTTCAGAATTGGAAGGGAAGCTAACGTCTTTTAAAACACGATGATTACATTGGCATTACAAATGTCTATAAAATTTTTTACACAAAAATACTTACACGTGAAATTGCTATAAAATAATAAGGAAAAAATTAAGGGGTTTGAATAAAATTTTAGGTATTTTTTCCATAGAGGGTTGATGAGCTATAGTAAGTAACACTTACGTGTTTTGTACGTGGAAAATTTCGTCACCATATTCACCGATTAGTGTAACGTCCAATTTTCCTGAAGTATCTTTAGATGATTTCGCTTTGTACAACTTTACAGATATTTGATAATGATATTCTGGAAAAAAAAAGAACATAAGGGAATTTAACAAAATAATTGTACTAAAATTGTACAAATGTATAAAAATTAAATTGCTTTACAGATATTTCAGAGTACTTCATTCAAGTCCCAATAGTATTTTAAGAAAGACCAGTTCATCTTTTATAAAAGAATGAGAATCTGAAATATGTGTGATTAATCTGAGTTTATTTTTATTATGGATTTTGGTCCCCCCTCTTTTCCTTTTTACGAAATAGGGCTGACTATTGAGAACAGTAAAAAATGTCTTATTAGGTTAAGTTTTTATTTTAAATTTTAACACAGGCAAGAATATTGAAAAACAAATATTGCTTTGTATTTATTATGTAATAAATGTAAATAGCTTTTAGTGCTATTCCTTAGTTTGATCCTTTTCAAATCTTTCAGCTACTTTTTCTCCCAATTTATTATCCGATTCATCTGTTTCTGTCCATGTTCATTTGAGTCTTCATGGGAAATTTTATTGTGTATTCATTTTTTTTTCAAATTTATTTTTCTTAAGTCAATATAATATATATAAACATAATTTTTTAAGCATAATAATGGCCGAAGACAGAGAAGACAGTTTTAATTTTTAACTTCGTTGTATTCCATGCCGGGAGGCATGATTTATATACAAGCAGAAGTGACGAGCACATCAACACAGAACGACACAAGAGCGAAAAGAAGAAAAGCTAATGAAAAATGTATTCCTGTGATTATATACTGTGAGATTTTGATAGGGATTTCTCTACACGTTCCGAACCCAGGTAAGGGAATTATAGGGATTTTTAAAAAAATGGAAGGTGCTTGTATCGACAATTTTTTATTCCTTCACTCTGACTGTGGGCACTTGTAGATTTTAGCAATTTTACAGAGCTTCTGTTTCATTAATTAAATAAAAAAAGTAGATTTAGATCAGGAAATAAGAGAAAATTTTAGAATGAAGCTAATATGGGCTAAATTAATCTAAATTTAAGCAATTAATTAAGTTTAAATTAGATTTAACAATTTCATTATATATATAATGCTTCAAAGGTGACAATTCAGTTCCGTTCAACTTATAGACGGATTTTGAGATTCTTGAACAGAGATAAGCTGTTTCCGTGCCGTAGATATTAAGCTAATATACAATTAAATGCTGCCACACTAGTTAATTAATTCATCTTCTATTTCTTCTAAAGTACACTCGCAGAAATTCATTTGAAATGTATTTCAAGATTGCATATAAACTTTCAAATCGCATTATTGTTTTACTGTAAATAATTTTAGCCCACAAGATTCATATAATGATAATCCATATTTCCAATGATCGAATCCCTATTTGCACCCTTTTTTTAAGTAATGGCATATGAAAAGTAGAGATAGTCCGTTATTATTATCATAATTCATTTTGACAAACCTGATAATATCGAGAACTTGTATATTTTTTTACTGGTAAAGTTTTGGTAACGAAGAATATCTTTAGGATTACGTTTTAATATTTGCCATTAAATGAAGATTTTATAATATTTTATTGTGTATTTTTATTTAATATGGCTTGTTTCAAGTTTATAAGGAAGAAGTTTTGTAACGATTTTCATTCAATTCCAAATGGGTTAAAATTTTGAAATTTTGTTTCCTTATATCTTCTCGATAACAATATTCTATTTGAGTGCTTTTAGAACTTAATTATTATTTAATTGTTAGTTAAATTACATTTTGATCGCACGTGGGTAACGCCATCTGGTAAAAAATTAAGAAATTTATTTCCAAATTTCAAAAAAAGTTATTATAACTAAAGATCAAAAAGTGGAAATAAAAAGGTTTTAAAATAAACAAAAAATATTTCTGCTTTTTAGTAAGTCAATAAAAGTGGGTTTGAAATAGATTATTTCAATTATAAAAGAATTTTTTGAGTCGTATTCCTTCTCAATTGAAAGAGTTTCCTCTACGTTATTAGTCAATACGGTAAGGGAATTTAAGAATAACAACTATGATCAGTTAGATATAACATTTTTCACTTTCTTATCATAAATTCTCGGAACATAGTTTTTTCTATTTCATTAGATTCCACGTCAAATACTAATAAGAATGTCGCTAAATTTGGCGAGACATTCTTTTACAAAACTGCAAAAGTATCTTTAAATAGCAGCTATAGTAAATTGATAAATGCTTTCAGATACTTCTCAAAAAGTGCTAGTGTGACTGGATGTTTGATTGCTGAGTTGATTGTACGCTTTTATATATCAGAGATAGGACTTTAAAAATATCTTTTCTGTAATATTATTCTTTTGTCTTACTGCAGTTTTCAATTTATTCTAATGTATAGAAAGGCAATATTTGAAATCCCTTTACCTTTTCAGAAGCATTATAAGTTTATTTATTATCGAACACGAATATTTTGAAAGTTTGTATATTTTAATTGCGAATCAAAATTCTAATTTCAGAGAAAAAAATTCAACACTTTTCAGTAATGAAATAACATGAAAATTTTTAATGTAACGTTTCGAATTATGTGTTGTTTCATGAATTAAATTCAAAAGGAATTAACGTATTTACTTTTATATTGTTAATAGATTTTCTAAAGTTTGAAAGTATGTAAAAATTGGTATTCCTCCGATATAACTCGGCTTATTCCGTTTTGTTTATTTATCAACTAATTACCGTAAATGTTGAATTCCTAGCATTAGAGTTGGTTGAAATAGATAATTTTATAAAACGGAACGCATCATATTCTACATCTATTATTTTTCCTTTAGTTAATCAAGTCTACCAAAATGTTAAATGTAATTGGGATCTTTCATTTTATGGATGTCTATTAATATATTACAAATTATCAATTTGTAATAATATATTAAAATTATTTATTTGTATTAATATATTACAATTATTTATTTATATTAATATACTAAAATGCCGGCTTTCTGGCACAGAGGTAGCAAGTCTTCCTCGTATTCTGGGAGTCCCAGGTTCGAGTCCATGTTTGGTCATGGTTGTTCTTCTGTGTGCTATCTGTGAGATGTGTGACTGTGCCCCCCTGTCAAAAGGGGCTGTGCAAGCAAATGTAGTGAGTGTGTAGCTGAGTCTTACTCTTGGCCCTAGTTGGCGCTACTTCAAAAACAAGAGACGCTCCTTTCGGCTTAAATCTGCTGCTGTATCAGCGGGAGGCTTGTCCATGGCAAGTGCCATAAGTAACAACAAAAATATATTAAAATTATCAATTTGTATTAATACATTACAAATTATGTATTTCTATTAATGTATTATAAATGATCTATTTGCATTAATTCATTATAAATTATCTATTTGTATTAATATATTACAAATTATATAGTAATCGGGATTCTGTTGAATTTTGAATTCTGTTTTTCGATCTGGACAACTAACTTCACTTTCTTTTCTTTTCTTTTCTTCTTTTGTTATTTTTATTCTCTTATGTATTAAATTGTATTTTCTGTTTCATTTCTTTTATTTATTTTAAGAAAGAATTATAAAGATCAAAAAAATTCGACCTTTAGATGTTGAAGACTTTCTAAGTTTCAGATCTGTTTGAAACCGAAAAATCCAGATGTGATGATTGTTGAATGAATGAGAGAAAAAAAGTGTTTATTTGCCTGTGAGCATGAAAATCCTAAAATTATTTGATCTAGATGGATGAAATTCGGTGTTTGATCTATATAATAAATATGAAGAGCTTTAAGGAAATCTATAAAGAGAAAACTTGTTTATCTGTTCTAGAGCAATTAAGTATGTTTATAAAATATAGATCTCGATGAATAAAATGTAGCAAAGAATTTTAGTTTGTAAAGCGTAGATCCATTCTAAAATTTAAACCAAATAAGCAGACAGTCATTTGAATTCATGTAAATGCGATAATTGGAAAACTAAATAGATAACTCAGAAAAGCAGGATGTAGATCCATGAAATTTGATATGCGATCTTATTACTGAAGTTGTAGCTCTGTATCAAATTTTGATTTCAGTTAGTCCAAAGAAAGGTACATACTTATTTTTCTTAACTATAATATGGAGCAAAAAAATGTTCATTTGCGCGAGACTCTGAAAATAAAAGTCTGAACACTTGGGACGTCCACATCCTTATTCCAGATTCACAATTTTGATGGGTGAGCGTGAGGGAGTTACACTCTAAGAAGCATACGATAAAGTTTTAGAGTGACTACTTTAGCCGGTTATAGCATCAGAGATTAATTAATTCAAGTACAATGCCAAAAATGGCAGTAAAAACTTTTGAAATCGATTCATTGAAAATAACAAATGAATGGCTAATCAACTTGTTGGCATATATATTCCAGTTTTCATTTATATTCTAAAAAAAGTTGCTTTTTTATTTCTCTAAAAGTTGAGTGTAATAATTACTATCGATATATTTATTGAAATATAATACTTGTACCTTATAGGTAACTTGTGTATTAACGCTAGCCCATTAATAAAAATTCATTATAAAGATTTTGAGGAATGTTTATAGTATAGAATTTTTTTAATGAAAATATACGTTAAAACATTTTTTAATATTCAAAGGATTGGTTTTACTTACGCCAGTAAGGAGCTTTTCCACTAGTTTGTAAATAAAAGGCTGTTTGGGTGTCTTTAGGCTTATATGGGATATATTCGTCAGCTCTTATTCCCATGATAGCACACTGTTTCATGTCTTTACCACATTCAGCACACTTGCCCGCCAAGAAATCTTCCCAAGAAGAGCACTGGTAACCGACAGGCACTACTTTCCGGTAATTTATTGAGTGGTGCATAAAATCTAGAGCTCGCTGGTGATTGCAACTTCCAAAACGCCTCAGACCTAAAAATAATACAGTTAGAAAGTGAGGTTTAACCCTCAGTATAATGCTGTTGAAAAATTAGAAATTCATTTCTGTTTATAGAATGGAGTAAAACTATTCTTGTGCAGGAAATGAAGCAGTCCAGTTAGTATAACAATTATTCAATCCAGGTAGTATAACAATTATTCAATCC